>JAGDQI010000437.1:0-11500 GCA_023653725.1 Bungarus multicinctus | reverse complement strand
GAACCAACCTGGGCCAATGTTGCGCCTAGAGTGAGAATCCGATACCGTTACTCGCGTGAAGAGAATCTTTTGCGGACTACAAATCCCACTCAACATCACAAATGTGTGCATGCACCCTTACAGAACCACACGAGCATGTGCAGGCTCAGTGCACAGAGTGCAAAACACAACTGGGGTGACAAAAGAGCGGCACAGGTAAGAGCTAACACAATACGACGACAGAAATTGGGGTAGGTTCCCCAGTGGAACTGTTTCGCAAACATCACCACTGACATCATTCAGCAGGAAACACACGTTTGACGAAGAGCTCAGATTTCGAAAAAGACATCAGTTTTCATTTCCCCAGGGTGAAACGTTGAAAATCCACATCATTTCAGATCCGAGCTTTCCCTGAGGAGTTAGCCCAAGTCCCATCTCCAAATGGTAATTAAAACTGCATTCAGCAGGAAAACACAACTTTTGACGAAGAGCTCAGATTTCGAAAAGAACATCAGTTTCATGTTCCCCAGGGTGGAAAACGTTGAAAATCCACATCATTTTCAGATCCGAGCTTCCCTGAGGAGTTAGCCCAAGTCCCATCTCCAAATGGTAATTAAAACTGCATTCAGCAGGAAAACACAACTTTTGACGAAGAGCTCAGATTTCGAAAAGAACATCAGTTTCATGTTCCCCAGGGTGGAAAACGTTGAAAATCCACATCATTTTCAGATCCGAGCTTTCCCTGAGGAGTTAGCCCAAGTCCCATCTCCAAATGGTAATTAAAACTGCATTCAGCAGGAAAACACAACTTTTGACGAAGAGCTCAGATTTCGAAAAGAACATCAGTTTCATGTTCCCCAGGGTGGAAAACGTTGAAAATCCACATCATTTTCAGATCCGAGCTTCCCTGAGGAGTTAGCCCAAGTCCCATCTCCAAATGGTAATTAAAACTGCATTCAGCAGGAAAACACAACTTTTGACGAAGAGCTCAGATTTCGAAAAGAACATCAGTTTCATGTTCCCCAGGGTGGAAAACGTTGAAAATCCACATCATTTTCAGATCCGAGCCTTCCCTGAGGAGTTAGCCCAAGTCCCATCTCCAAATGGTAATTAAAACTGCATTCAGCAGGAAAACACAACTTTTGACGAAGAGCTCAGATTTCGAAAAGAACATCAGTTTCATGTTCCCCAGGGTGGAAAACGTTGAAAATCCACATCATTTTCAGATCCGAGCTTTCCCTGAGGAGTTAGCCCAAGTCCCATCTCCAAATGGTAATTAAAACTGCATTCAGCAGGAAAACACAACTTTTGACGAAGAGCTCAGATTTCGAAAAGAACATCAGTTTCATGTTCCCCAGGGTGGAAAACGTTGAAAATCCACATCATTTTCAGATCCGAGCCTTCCCTGAGGAGTTAGCCCAAGTCCCATCTCCAAATGGTAATTAAAACTGCATTCAGCAGGAAAACACAACTTTTGACGAAGAGCTCAGATTTCGAAAAGAACATCAGTTTCATGTTCCCCAGGGTGGAAAACGTTGAAAATCCACATCATTTTCAGATCCGAGCTTTCCCTGAGGAGTTAGCCCAAGTCCCATCTCCAAATGGTAATTAAAACTGCATTCAGCAGGAAAACACAACTTTTGACGAAGAGCTCAGATTTCGAAAAGAACATCAGTTTCATGTTCCCCAGGGTGGAAAACGTTGAAAATCCACATCATTTTCAGATCCGAGCTTTCCCTGAGGAGTTAGCCCAAGTCCCATCTCCAAATGGTAATTAAAACTGCATTCAGCAGGAAAACACAACTTTTGACGAAGAGCTCAGATTTCGAAAAGAACATCAGTTTCATGTTCCCCAGGGTGGAAAACGTTGAAAATCCACATCATTTTCAGATCCGAGCTTTCCCTGAGGAGTTAGCCCAAGTCCCATCTCCAAATGGTAATTAAAACTGCATTCAGCAGGAAAACACAACTTTTGACGAAGAGCTCAGATTTCGAAAAGAACATCAGTTTCATGTTCCCCAGGGTGGAAAACGTTGAAAATCCACATCATTTTCAGATCCGAGCTTTCCCTGAGGAGTTAGCCCAAGTCCCATCTCCAAATGGTAATTAAAACTGCATTCAGCAGGAAAACACAACTTTTGACGAAGAGCTCAGATTTCGAAAAGAACATCAGTTTCATGTTCCCCAGGGTGGAAAACGTTGAAAATCCACATCATTTTCAGATCCGAGCTTTCCCTGAGGAGTTAGCCCAAGTCCCATCTCCAAATGGTAATTAAAACTGCATTCAGCAGGAAAACACAACTTTTGACGAAGAGCTCAGATTTCGAAAAGAACATCAGTTTCATGTTCCCCAGGGTGGAAAACGTTGAAAATCCACATCATTTTCAGATCCGAGCTTTCCCTGAGGAGTTAGCCCAAGTCCCATCTCCAAATGGTAATTAAAACTGCATTCAGCAGGAAAACACAACTTTTGACGAAGAGCTCAGATTTCGAAAAGAACATCAGTTTCATGTTCCCCAGGGTGGAAAACGTTGAAAATCCACATCATTTTCAGATCCGAGCTTTCCCTGAGGAGTTAGCCCAAGTCCCATCTCCAAATGGTAATTAAAACTGCATTCAGCAGGAAAACACAACTTTTGACGAAGAGCTCAGATTTCGAAAAGAACATCAGTTTCATGTTCCCCAGGGTGGAAAACGTTGAAAATCCACATCATTTTCAGATCCGAGCTTTCCCTGAGGAGTTAGCCCAAGTCCCATCTCCAAATGGTAATTAAAACTGCATTCAGCAGGAAAACACAACTTTTGACGAAGAGCTCAGATTTCGAAAAGAACATCAGTTTCATGTTCCCCAGGGTGGAAAACGTTGAAAATCCACATCATTTTCAGATCCGAGCTTTCCCTGAGGAGTTAGCCCAAGTCCCATCTCCAAATGGTAATTAAAACTGCATTCAGCAGGAAAACACAACTTTTGACGAAGAGCTCAGATTTCGAAAAGAACATCAGTTTCATGTTCCCCAGGGTGGAAAACGTTGAAAATCCACATCATTTTCAGATCCGAGCTTTCCCTGAGGAGTTAGCCCAAGTCCCATCTCCAAATGGTAATTAAAACTGCATTCAGCAGGAAAACACAACTTTTGACGAAGAGCTCAGATTTCGAAAAGAACATCAGTTTCATGTTCCCCAGGGTGGAAAACGTTGAAAATCCACATCATTTTCAGATCCGAGCTTTCCCTGAGGAGTTAGCCCAAGTCCCATCTCCAAATGGTAATTAAAACTGCATTCAGCAGGAAAACACAACTTTTGACGAAGAGCTCAGATTTCGAAAAGAACATCAGTTTCATGTTCCCCAGGGTGGAAAACGTTGAAAATCCACATCATTTTCAGATCCGAGCTTTCCCTGAGGAGTTAGCCCAAGTCCCATCTCCAAATGGTAATTAAAACTGCATTCAGCAGGAAAACACAACTTTTGACGAAGAGCTCAGATTTCGAAAAGAACATCAGTTTCATGTTCCCCAGGGTGGAAAACGTTGAAAATCCACATCATTTTCAGATCCGAGCTTCCCTGAGGAGTTAGCCCAAGTCCCATCTCCAAATGGTAATTAAAACTGCATTCAGCAGGAAAACACAACTTTTGACGAAGAGCTCAGATTTCGAAAAGAACATCAGTTTCATGTTCCCCAGGGTGGAAAACGTTGAAAATCCACATCATTTTCAGATCCGAGCTTTCCCTGAGGAGTTAGCCCAAGTCCCATCTCCAAATGGTAATTAAAACTGCATTCAGCAGGAAAACACAACTTTTGACGAAGAGCTCAGATTTCGAAAAGAACATCAGTTTCATGTTCCCCAGGGTGGAAAACGTTGAAAATCCACATCATTTTCAGATCCGAGCTTTCCCTGAGGAGTTAGCCCAAGTCCCATCTCCAAATGGTAATTAAAACTGCATTCAGCAGGAAAACACAACTTTTGACGAAGAGCTCAGATTTCGAAAAGAACATCAGTTTCATGTTCCCCAGGGTGGAAAACGTTGAAAATCCACATCATTTTCAGATCCGAGCTTCCCTGAGGAGTTAGCCCAAGTCCCATCTCCAAATGGTAATTAAAACTGCATTCAGCAGGAAAACACAACTTTTGACGAAGAGCTCAGATTTCGAAAAGAACATCAGTTTCATGTTCCCCAGGGTGGAAAACGTTGAAAATCCACATCATTTTCAGATCCGAGCTTTCCCTGAGGAGTTAGCCCAAGTCCCATCTCCAAATGGTAATTAAAACTGCATTCAGCAGGAAAACACAACTTTTGACGAAGAGCTCAGATTTCGAAAAGAACATCAGTTTCATGTTCCCCAGGGTGGAAAACGTTGAAAATCCACATCATTTTCAGATCCGAGCTTTCCCTGAGGAGTTAGCCCAAGTCCCATCTCCAAATGGTAATTAAAACTGCATTCAGCAGGAAAACACAACTTTTGACGAAGAGCTCAGATTTCGAAAAGAACATCAGTTTCATGTTCCCCAGGGTGGAAAACGTTGAAAATCCACATCATTTTCAGATCCGAGCTTTCCCTGAGGAGTTAGCCCAAGTCCCATCTCCAAATGGTAATTAAAACTGCATTCAGCAGGAAAACACAACTTTTGACGAAGAGCTCAGATTTCGAAAAGAACATCAGTTTCATGTTCCCCAGGGTGGAAAACGTTGAAAATCCACATCATTTTCAGATCCGAGCTTTCCCTGAGGAGTTAGCCCAAGTCCCATCTCCAAATGGTAATTAAAACTGCATTCAGCAGGAAAACACAACTTTTGACGAAGAGCTCAGATTTCGAAAAGAACATCAGTTTCATGTTCCCCAGGGTGGAAAACGTTGAAAATCCACATCATTTTCAGATCCGAGCTTTCCCTGAGGAGTTAGCCCAAGTCCCATCTCCAAATGGTAATTAAAACTGCATTCAGCAGGAAAACACAACTTTTGACGAAGAGCTCAGATTTCGAAAAGAACATCAGTTTCATGTTCCCCAGGGTGGAAAACGTTGAAAATCCACATCATTTTCAGATCCGAGCTTTCCCTGAGGAGTTAGCCCAAGTCCCATCTCCAAATGGTAATTAAAACTGCATTCAGCAGGAAAACACAACTTTTGACGAAGAGCTCAGATTTCGAAAAGAACATCAGTTTCATGTTCCCCAGGGTGGAAAACGTTGAAAATCCACATCATTTTCAGATCCGAGCTTTCCCTGAGGAGTTAGCCCAAGTCCCATCTCCAAATGGTAATTAAAACTGCATTCAGCAGGAAAACACAACTTTTGACGAAGAGCTCAGATTTCGAAAAGAACATCAGTTTCATGTTCCCCAGGGTGGAAAACGTTGAAAATCCACATCATTTTCAGATCCGAGCTTTCCCTGAGGAGTTAGCCCAAGTCCCATCTCCAAATGGTAATTAAAACTGCATTCAGCAGGAAAACACAACTTTTGACGAAGAGCTCAGATTTCGAAAAGAACATCAGTTTCATGTTCCCCAGGGTGGAAAACGTTGAAAATCCACATCATTTTCAGATCCGAGCTTTCCCTGAGGAGTTAGCCCAAGTCCCATCTCCAAATGGTAATTAAAACTGCATTCAGCAGGAAAACACAACTTTTGACGAAGAGCTCAGATTTCGAAAAGAACATCAGTTTCATGTTCCCCAGGGTGGAAAACGTTGAAAATCCACATCATTTTCAGATCCGAGCTTTCCCTGAGGAGTTAGCCCAAGTCCCATCTCCAAATGGTAATTAAAACTGCATTCAGCAGGAAAACACAACTTTTGACGAAGAGCTCAGATTTCGAAAAGAACATCAGTTTCATGTTCCCCAGGGTGGAAAACGTTGAAAATCCACATCATTTTCAGATCCGAGCTTTCCCTGAGGAGTTAGCCCAAGTCCCATCTCCAAATGGTAATTAAAACTGCATTCAGCAGGAAAACACAACTTTTGACGAAGAGCTCAGATTTCGAAAAGAACATCAGTTTCATGTTCCCCAGGGTGGAAAACGTTGAAAATCCACATCATTTTCAGATCCGAGCTTTCCCTGAGGAGTTAGCCCAAGTCCCATCTCCAAATGGTAATTAAAACTGCATTCAGCAGGAAAACACAACTTTTGACGAAGAGCTCAGATTTCGAAAAGAACATCAGTTTCATGTTCCCCAGGGTGGAAAACGTTGAAAATCCACATCATTTTCAGATCCGAGCTTTCCCTGAGGAGTTAGCCCAAGTCCCATCTCCAAATGGTAATTAAAACTGCATTCAGCAGGAAAACACAACTTTTGACGAAGAGCTCAGATTTCGAAAAGAACATCAGTTTCATGTTCCCCAGGGTGGAAAACGTTGAAAATCCACATCATTTTCAGATCCGAGCTTTCCCTGAGGAGTTAGCCCAAGTCCCATCTCCAAATGGTAATTAAAACTGCATTCAGCAGGAAAACACAACTTTTGACGAAGAGCTCAGATTTCGAAAAGAACATCAGTTTCATGTTCCCCAGGGTGGAAAACGTTGAAAATCCACATCATTTTCAGATCCGAGCTTTCCCTGAGGAGTTAGCCCAAGTCCCATCTCCAAATGGTAATTAAAACTGCATTCAGCAGGAAAACACAACTTTTGACGAAGAGCTCAGATTTCGAAAAGAACATCAGTTTCATGTTCCCCAGGGTGGAAAACGTTGAAAATCCACATCATTTTCAGATCCGAGCTTTCCCTGAGGAGTTAGCCCAAGTCCCATCTCCAAATGGTAATTAAAACTGCATTCAGCAGGAAAACACAACTTTTGACGAAGAGCTCAGATTTCGAAAAGAACATCAGTTTCATGTTCCCCAGGGTGGAAAACGTTGAAAATCCACATCATTTTCAGATCCGAGCTTTCCCTGAGGAGTTAGCCCAAGTCCCATCTCCAAATGGTAATTAAAACTGCATTCAGCAGGAAAACACAACTTTTGACGAAGAGCTCAGATTTCGAAAAGAACATCAGTTTCATGTTCCCCAGGGTGGAAAACGTTGAAAATCCACATCATTTTCAGATCCGAGCTTTCCCTGAGGAGTTAGCCCAAGTCCCATCTCCAAATGGTAATTAAAACTGCATTCAGCAGGAAAACACAACTTTTGACGAAGAGCTCAGATTTCGAAAAGAACATCAGTTTCATGTTCCCCAGGGTGGAAAACGTTGAAAATCCACATCATTTTCAGATCCGAGCTTTCCCTGAGGAGTTAGCCCAAGTCCCATCTCCAAATGGTAATTAAAACTGCATTCAGCAGGAAAACACAACTTTTGACGAAGAGCTCAGATTTCGAAAAGAACATCAGTTTCATGTTCCCCAGGGTGGAAAACGTTGAAAATCCACATCATTTTCAGATCCGAGCTTTCCCTGAGGAGTTAGCCCAAGTCCCATCTCCAAATGGTAATTAAAACTGCATTCAGCAGGAAAACACAACTTTTGACGAAGAGCTCAGATTTCGAAAAGAACATCAGTTTCATGTTCCCCAGGGTGGAAAACGTTGAAAATCCACATCATTTTCAGATCCGAGCTTTCCCTGAGGAGTTAGCCCAAGTCCCATCTCCAAATGGTAATTAAAACTGCATTCAGCAGGAAAACACAACTTTTGACGAAGAGCTCAGATTTCGAAAAGAACATCAGTTTCATGTTCCCCAGGGTGGAAAACGTTGAAAATCCACATCATTTTCAGATCCGAGCTTTCCCTGAGGAGTTAGCCCAAGTCCCATCTCCAAATGGTAATTAAAACTGCATTCAGCAGGAAAACACAACTTTTGACGAAGAGCTCAGATTTCGAAAAGAACATCAGTTTCATGTTCCCCAGGGTGGAAAACGTTGAAAATCCACATCATTTTCAGATCCGAGCTTTCCCTGAGGAGTTAGCCCAAGTCCCATCTCCAAATGGTAATTAAAACTGCATTCAGCAGGAAAACACAACTTTTGACGAAGAGCTCAGATTTCGAAAAGAACATCAGTTTCATGTTCCCCAGGGTGGAAAACGTTGAAAATCCACATCATTTTCAGATCCGAGCTTTCCCTGAGGAGTTAGCCCAAGTCCCATCTCCAAATGGTAATTAAAACTGCATTCAGCAGGAAAACACAACTTTTGACGAAGAGCTCAGATTTCGAAAAGAACATCAGTTTCATGTTCCCCAGGGTGGAAAACGTTGAAAATCCACATCATTTTCAGATCCGAGCTTTCCCTGAGGAGTTAGCCCAAGTCCCATCTCCAAATGGTAATTAAAACTGCATTCAGCAGGAAAACACAACTTTTGACGAAGAGCTCAGATTTCGAAAAGAACATCAGTTTCATGTTCCCCAGGGTGGAAAACGTTGAAAATCCACATCATTTTCAGATCCGAGCTTTCCCTGAGGAGTTAGCCCAAGTCCCATCTCCAAATGGTAATTAAAACTGCATTCAGCAGGAAAACACAACTTTTGACGAAGAGCTCAGATTTCGAAAAGAACATCAGTTTCATGTTCCCCAGGGTGGAAAACGTTGAAAATCCACATCATTTTCAGATCCGAGCTTTCCCTGAGGAGTTAGCCCAAGTCCCATCTCCAAATGGTAATTAAAACTGCATTCAGCAGGAAAACACAACTTTTGACGAAGAGCTCAGATTTCGAAAAGAACATCAGTTTCATGTTCCCCAGGGTGGAAAACGTTGAAAATCCACATCATTTTCAGATCCGAGCTTTCCCTGAGGAGTTAGCCCAAGTCCCATCTCCAAATGGTAATTAAAACTGCATTCAGCAGGAAAACACAACTTTTGACGAAGAGCTCAGATTTCGAAAAGAACATCAGTTTCATGTTCCCCAGGGTGGAAAACGTTGAAAATCCACATCATTTTCAGATCCGAGCTTTCCCTGAGGAGTTAGCCCAAGTCCCATCTCCAAATGGTAATTAAAACTGCATTCAGCAGGAAAACACAACTTTTGACGAAGAGCTCAGATTTCGAAAAGAACATCAGTTTCATGTTCCCCAGGGTGGAAAACGTTGAAAATCCACATCATTTTCAGATCCGAGCTTTCCCTGAGGAGTTAGCCCAAGTCCCATCTCCAAATGGTAATTAAAACTGCATTCAGCAGGAAAACACAACTTTTGACGAAGAGCTCAGATTTCGAAAAGAACATCAGTTTCATGTTCCCCAGGGTGGAAAACGTTGAAAATCCACATCATTTTCAGATCCGAGCTTTCCCTGAGGAGTTAGCCCAAGTCCCATCTCCAAATGGTAATTAAAACTGCATTCAGCAGGAAAACACAACTTTTGACGAAGAGCTCAGATTTCGAAAAGAACATCAGTTTCATGTTCCCCAGGGTGGAAAACGTTGAAAATCCACATCATTTTCAGATCCGAGCTTTCCCTGAGGAGTTAGCCCAAGTCCCATCTCCAAATGGTAATTAAAACTGCATTCAGCAGGAAAACACAACTTTTGACGAAGAGCTCAGATTTCGAAAAGAACATCAGTTTCATGTTCCCCAGGGTGGAAAACGTTGAAAATCCACATCATTTTCAGATCCGAGCTTTCCCTGAGGAGTTAGCCCAAGTCCCATCTCCAAATGGTAATTAAAACTGCATTCAGCAGGAAAACACAACTTTTGACGAAGAGCTCAGATTTCGAAAAGAACATCAGTTTCATGTTCCCCAGGGTGGAAAACGTTGAAAATCCACATCATTTTCAGATCCGAGCTTTCCCTGAGGAGTTAGCCCAAGTCCCATCTCCAAATGGTAATTAAAACTGCATTCAGCAGGAAAACACAACTTTTGACGAAGAGCTCAGATTTCGAAAAGAACATCAGTTTCATGTTCCCCAGGGTGGAAAACGTTGAAAATCCACATCATTTTCAGATCCGAGCTTTCCCTGAGGAGTTAGCCCAAGTCCCATCTCCAAATGGTAATTAAAACTGCATTCAGCAGGAAAACACAACTTTTGACGAAGAGCTCAGATTTCGAAAAGAACATCAGTTTCATGTTCCCCAGGGTGGAAAACGTTGAAAATCCACATCATTTTCAGATCCGAGCTTTCCCTGAGGAGTTAGCCCAAGTCCCATCTCCAAATGGTAATTAAAACTGCATTCAGCAGGAAAACACAACTTTTGACGAAGAGCTCAGATTTCGAAAAGAACATCAGTTTCATGTTCCCCAGGGTGGAAAACGTTGAAAATCCACATCATTTTCAGATCCGAGCTTTCCCTGAGGAGTTAGCCCAAGTCCCATCTCCAAATGGTAATTAAAACTGCATTCAGCAGGAAAACACAACTTTGACGAAGAGCTCAGATTTCGAAAAGAACATCAGTTTCATGTTCCCCAGGGTGGAAAACGTTGAAAATCCACATCATTTTCAGATCCGAGCCTTCCCTGAGGAGTTAGCCCAAGTCCCATCTCCAAATGGTAATTAAAACTGCATTCAGCAGGAAAACACAACTTTTGACGAAGAGCTCAGATTTCGAAAAGAACATCAGTTTCATGTTCCCCAGGGTGGAAAACGTTGAAAATCCACATCATTTTCAGATCCGAGCTTTCCCTGAGGAGTTAGCCCAAGTCCCATCTCCAAATGGTAATTAAAACTGCATTCAGCAGGAAAACGTAACTTTTGACGAAGAGCTCAGATTTCGAAAAGAACATCAGTTTCTGTTCCCCAGGGTGGAAAACGTGAAAATCCACATCATTTTCAGATCCGAGCTTTCCCTGAGGAGTTAGCCCAAGTCCCATCTCCAAAATGGTAATTAAAACTGCATTCCGCAGGAAACAACACTTTGGACGAAGAGCTCAGATTCGAAAGAACACAGTTTCATGTTTCCCCAGGGTGGAAAACGTTGAAAATCCACATCATTTTCAGATCCGAGCTTCCTGAGGAGTTAAGCCCAAGTCCCATCTCCAAATGGTAATTAAAACTCGAATTCAGCAGGAAAAACTAACTTTGACGAAGAGCTCGAATTTCGAAAAAGACATCAGTTTCATGTTCCCCAGGGTGGAAAACGTTGAAAATCACATCATTTCAGATCGGCTTTCCCTGAGGAGTTAGCCCAAGTCCCATCTCCAAATGGTAATTAAAACTGCATTCAGCAGGAAAACGACAACTTTTGACGAAGAGCTCAGATTTCGAAAAGAACATCAGTTCATGTTCCCCAGGTGGAAAACGTTGAAAATCCACATCATTTTCAGATCCGAGCTTTCCCTGAGGAGTTAGCCCCAATTCCCGATCTCAATGGTAATAAAACTGCATTCAGCAGGAAAAACGTAACCTTTTTGACGAAGATCGGAAGCTTTCGAAAAGACTCAGTTTCAGGTTCCCCAGGTGTGGAACGTTGAAAATGCCACATCATTTTCAGGTCCGAGCCTTCCCTGGAGAGTTAGCCCATTCCCACACTCCAAATGTAATTAAACTGCATCAGAAGGAAAACGTCACCACTTTTGACAGAGCTCAGATTTTCGAACAGAACATCAGTTTCTGTGCCCCGGTGGAAAACGTTGAAAATCCCATATTTTCGACCGAGCTTTCCGCTGAGAGTT
>JAGDQI010000436.1:0-11679 GCA_023653725.1 Bungarus multicinctus | reverse complement strand
AAAGAAAAAAAGAAAGGAAGGAAGAAGGAAGAAAGAGGAAGGAACGGTAGGGAAGGAAGGAAGGAAGGGAGGGAGGAGGGAGGAAAGAAACGAGAAAAAAAAGGAAGGAAGCAGAGGAAGAAAGGAAGAAAGAAAGAGGGAGGGAGGGAGGAAGAAAGAAAGAAAGAAAGAAAGAGGGAGCGGAGGAAGGGAAGCAAAGAAAGGAGGAGAGAAGATGGAGGACGCAAGGCAAGAAAGACAAAGAAAGGAAGAAAGAAAGAGAGGAGGGAGGGAGGAAGAAAGAAAGAAAGAAAGAAAGAGGGAGGGAGGAAGAAAGCAAGAAAGGAGGAGAGAGATGGAGGAAGCAAGCAAGAAAGAAAGGAAGCAGAGGAAGAAAGGAAGGAAGAAAGAGGAAGGGAGGAAGGAAGAAAGAGGGAGGGAGGAAGGAAGAAAGAAAGAAAGGAAAGAAAGAAAGAAAGAAAGAAAGAAAGAAAGAAAGGAAGGAAGAAAGAAAAAAAGAAAGAAAGAAAAGGGGGAATTGACTTCCAACTCTTCCTAGCACAGTACAAGATAAACACACTCCAACCCCAATGTTTTGCTTTTACACATTAATATATCACTAACCATTTCTATAATCCCAAATCTTTCTAATCAACAAAACCAAGATCAAAGTTTCTTTTTCTTTTTTCCTTCACAAGCACAAATTCCGGAAGTGACATCCAAATAAGTATACATTTTTCTCTTTAAACCAAAGTAATCTAATTAACCATTCCTGCTTTTTCTTTCTTCCTGTGGAAATCACGTGTATTTCTATTTGCACCTCATAATAATCTTTGTGAGCTGTCACCGTTTTCATCCACAAAATGTATTATATTCTTTCAAATTCTTTGGCCTCACTGAAAAAGAAAAGAAGGGGGAAAACTCCTTTCTTTTATTTTTTTCACCCTTCTCTTTCCTTCAAAGTACTAACCTGATAAATTTGTTTAAAAGAAAAATGCAACCATCTTTATTTGGGGTTTTACAAATTTCCACAATCTGTGGGCTGTCTCCTTCTTCTCCTACTGCTTCAAATATACTCGGGGTGATTACAATGACACCCTTTTCCTTTTAATTTTGTTTTACCTTCCCAATCAGAACTTCCTACAGCAGGAGGAATGGCAAAGGAAACACAATAACCATTTTATGCTTCATTTATCAATATACACCAAGCTCCCAATTTCGAGAGCCATGAAAAAAAAAAAAAACACACACACAAAACTAAAACAGAAGTGTAGAAAATTATTACCCACCCCTCTTAGAAGAATGAAATATTTTAGGAAATATTGCAAAGGCAGAATATGGTATTTTTCCTAAAGGAGAAACATGTTTCTAAAGACAGAAACTCAAGAGCTTCAGCTCCCTGCCCCCACAAGATATATGGTGGCCCTTGAGAAGGACTATGTACTACACAAGAGGCCTTCAGCTCCAGGGTGATGGGATTAAAACATGACCCTCTCCAGGACATTAGGATTATCTAGGAACAGGGCTCCCTGCATTGCAAAATCACCTGGGAACATTGCGTCACCCTCCAGGCTTCAACCAAGCTTGATTCAGACAAATATGACCCCACATGGCCCCATGGGAGTCTGACAGCAACCAATAGAATACATGGCCTTGCCACAGGAACAGGAAGCTCAAGGACAAGGCCCAAGAGAGGGTATAAATAACCCTCACTCTCCACTCCATGCAGTCAGAACCTCTAACCCATGTGGTCCTGTCCACCGATAAACCAACTTTCCAATCAGCCTCCATGTTTCCAGGGTCTTTTGCCCCACTTAGAACTGAACCAGATGGATATTTCTTCCGACAGAAGTAAAAACGATTCTGTGTGGGATCTGGAATCTTTTAAATGTACAGAGAGTTTTGAAAGGGTAGCTGGCGTGCTCCAAAAACCATCCACATCCCTTCCCCAAATCTGTAGATCATCGAATGAGCGATGTTTACTGCAGGAACCGACTGGATAATTCAATACAGTGAAAGTTGAAATGCGCGGAAATAGGATGTTTATGCGTATCCTGTTTTGGTTTCCCTGTAATTGAATGTTGTGGTTTGTAAAAGTGGTGAACATGTCACTAATGCAGAGTTGTAGCCAAGTGAATCTAGTTTAATTACACTCGATGGGTCAGATGCAGTGTTTATGCCATGCACGGTTGAGTTGCACCTGTAATCCCTTGGCGACTGCATCATTAACCTCTGAAATGTAGCCGGCGGTTGCAAAATGCAGGGCAACCAAGCACCATCCTTCTCTCTGGCAATGCCAAGCAGTGATGGAGGAAACGGACGGGGACCCAAGAGTGGTGGAGCTCACCGCTAATGTGATTGTGACCAATTGATGGCTTTCTAATGACAAGAAATAGGTTGCTTTCTTGGCCCTGGGAAGAAAATGTTATTTCAAAGAGAGCAATGATTCTATTGTGGCCAGAGAAGGAGGAGGTGTGGGAGTCAGGTCAGCATCAAGACAATCTGAGAGAGAGAGAGAGAGACAGAGACAGAGAGAGACACAGAGAGACAGAGACAGAGAGAGAGACAGAGAGAGAGAGACAGAGAGAGACACACACAGAGAGAGACACACACAGAGAGACAGAGAGAGACAGAGAGAGAGAGACAGAGAGAGACAGAGATAGAGAGAGAAACACACAGAGAGAGATACACACACAGAGAGAGAGACAGAGAAACAGAGAGAGAGAGAGACAGAGAGACAGAGACAGAGAGAGACACGGACAGAAACAGAGAGAGAGAGACAGACAGAGAGAGAGACAGAGAGACAGAGAGACAGAGACAGAGAGAGAGACAGAGAGACAGAGATAGAGAGAGAGACACAGAGAGACAGAGACAGAGAGAGACAGAGACAGAGAGAGACACACACAGAGAGAGACACACAGAGAGAGACAGAGACCGAGAGAGAGACAGAGACAGAGACAGAGACAGAGACAGAGACAGAGACAGAGACAGACAGAGGCAGAGAGACAGAGGTAGAGGCAGAACTTGGGCCATCTATCAGCCCTCAGATGGAGAGTCAACAGCCCCCAGGTCTGGAGGTGGCTGATGAGGAAGAGGAGGAACAGCTGGGTCCAGTGCCTGATGCACGGATGCGCAGAAGGCAGGGGAGAGGAGAGCAGTGGGAATCTAGGAGCCGGTGTCAGTGTTCCAGCAAACCTCCATTCCAACCAATAACTCCAAGACAGACATCTCTCAAAAGTCCCTTTTATTTGGATAATAAATGGTACATCTGTGGAATCCCGAATCTGAAAGTTCTGGGCTTCCTTGCAATAAGTAAAAACTACAAATCCACCCCCTGCACCCATCACTACATCACATGGCCCAATCACCATCCGTCCCAAAGTAAGACTTCCTTTTCACTATGCACCACACTACTTGACCTTGAACCAGCAAAAGAATTTTATTTTGTCTAACTAGATATACTCCAATGAATTTCCGCCTCCCACTTTCCCAGGCTCAATTGTGGCAGCGTGGGAACATCGGATCTCAATATGGCTTCTAAAGCTGACAGCCAGTCCTGCTAGGGAAGCCCCACCCTAGCTCTGGGGATAAAAGGCAGGGGGCGGAGATGAATAGGTGTGGCAGACAACTATTCATCTCTCGGCTGGACAGACTTGTTAGCATGTGGTGACAGAGAAACTTTTTGCCAGGGCTGTTGGTGCTCCTAATAAAGGAATCTTTGAGTTCACTTCAGAAGGTTTGTTGTGTTTGGGGAGCTGGGTCAGAACAGATTCTTAGAAGCCTAAATGTTTCCGTAAGGATGCTGGGGGAGAAAACCCCATGGGGGAATGTCCACAGGCAGCAGAATTTCCTCCCTGACCAGGCTGTTGGTGTCAACAGTGGTGGCGGGGGGGCAGAAGTCGGCCCCAAGGCCCCTGTTTGCGGGGTGCCCTAGGGGTCTGTGCTCTCGCCCCTGCTGTTCAACATTTATGTGAAGCCGCTGGGTGAGATCATCTGTGGCTTTGGGGTAGAGTTCCATCAGTACGCTGATGACACTCAGCTGTACATCTCTACCCCGGGCCACCCCGATGAAGCCGTCGAAGTGATGGCCCGGTGCCTGGAGGCCGTGCGGTGTTGGATGGGGTGGAAGAGGCTTCAGCTCAACCCATCTAAGACTGAGTGGCTGTGCTTCCTGGCACTCCGATAGCTGGTTCCATCGCTGGCTGTGGGGGGGGGGGGCGCAATCTGGGTGTCCTCCTGGATGTGCGGCTGTCATTGGAGGACCATGTGGCAGCCGTTGCCAGGGGGGCTTTTGGTCAGGTCCGTAGGATCTACCAGTTGCGGCCCTTTCTGGGTCGGGGTGAGCTTCGCATGGTCACTTCCGCCCTTGTAACCTCCCGCCTAGACTATGCCAATGCTCTCTACATGGGGCTTCCCTTGAAGAGCACCCGGAGGCTCCAGCTGGTGCAGAATGCGGCCGCGCGGGTGGTGTTGGGGGCTCCTCGGGGCTCCCATGTTATGCCACTTCTGCGCGAGCTGCATTGGCTCCCGGTGGCCCTCCGGGTACGCTTCAAGGTTTTAGTTATTATCTTTAAAGCGCTCCATGGCTTGGGACCAGGATATTTGCGAGACCGCCTCCTGCCATTATCGGCCTCCCGCCAACCGATACGCTCCCATAGAGTCGGCCTCCTCGGGGTGCTGCCGGTTGGATGGCTGGCGACCCCGAGGATGCGGAGCTTCTCATTGGGGGCATCCTCCCTCTGGAACGAATTACCTCCAGAGATGAGGACCGTCCCTGATCTCCTGACCTTCCGCCATGCATTGAAAACTCATTTATTTCAGCAAGCCGGTCTGACCTAGGGGTTTTTAGAGCTTTTAACTTGGTTTTAACTTTCTTAATCCCTTATTTTTAATCTTTTGATATGGCCAACTTATTTAATTCTTTTAACTTTTAAATATTGTATATGTATTTCTATATGTGTATTTTATCTTGGCTGTTCACCGCCCTGAGTCCCTTTGGGAGAGGGGGGGCGGTATATAAATTTAAATAAATAAATAAATCACAACCATACCAAACGTAACTGTGGGTTATGGGAACCCAACAGAATAATATCTGAGTTGGCTTGCAGATTGCAGCTGAAGGAGAAGGAACATGGCAGATGGTTGGGTTCCAAGGAAAACAAATTTCCTAGTGTGAGAAGAAGGTAGAAGCACGTATGATGTGATCCAGAGGTGATATTCAGTAGGTCCTGACCGGTTCTGGAGAACTAGTAGCGGAAATTTTGAGTAGTTCGGAGAACCGGTGGTAACCATCCCCCAGGAATGGGGAGGGAATGGAATTTTGCAGTAACCTTCCCCTGCCACACCCACCAATCCACACTCATCAAGCCATGCCACTCCCATGAAGCCACGCCCACAGAACCGGTAGTAAAAATTTTTGAATCCCACCACTGATGTGACTTGGTTGGGTAATGAAATGTCTGCAAGGAAATAACCAAGCTCAGAGAGCCCAAAGGATCACACAATCTTTCTCCTCCCCCCCCCCCCCCCCTCCTCCTCCTCTCTGCAAATCCCCTCCCTTCTAACACTGACGATGCTACCTAGTTGGGTCATGAAACATCTCCAACAAAACAACAAAATCACAGAACACCAAAGACCCCACAATCCTTCCCCTCCCCTCTCCTCTTCCTCTTCCTCCTCCTCTCTGCAAACCGCTCCCTTCTAGACTTGATGACAACTAGTTGGGTCATGAATCATGTGCAAGAAAACAACCAACTTCACAGAATATCAAGTACACCTCTTCGTCCTCCTCCTCTTCATTCTTGCAACTGTTCTTCAGAGTTTTAGCTTCCCATCGTTTAATCACCCTTGTTCCTCTTATCTGCATTCTTTCCATAATCTCAACATCTTTTTTACACTGTGGTGACCAAAGCTGGATGCAGTATTTCAAGTGTGGTCTCACCAATGCAGTATACAGTGATACAATCACAAGTTGGTATCTATAATATTGGCTCTGTGAGGGAGATGGGCAGTTTCTAAATGTGATCAATACAAATAAAATTAATAAAATAATGAATTGACTTTCAAGGAAGCAGCTTCTTAAACCTGTTAGAATTTGCTCAGCTAACAATTGGAGAAATGGCATGCACAATCAGCATGCATTCATACGATGTGGTCTTTATTTACCACGGCTTCCTCTGGGACAAATTTATTTTGTGTATTAATTTTGTTTCCAGAGAATGATTGATTTTTGCAAGTGCTGGTGCTCTTCTGAATTATGTACTAATGGTTTGGAAACTAACAGGACGACAATGGGAATGATTTTGCTATACTTTTATGATTACACATACAAATAACGACACTACAAATTTAGAAGGACACCCATTCTTTGTCATTCTTCAACATTCAAACCAGGTTTTTACCATTGGGAATCCTGATTACCAACCATTTAGAAATGCACCTTTATAGTTTATAGTTTCCCATTGTTTTCTATTGTTAAGCAAACTAAATGTTAATAATTTAATTGTATGACAGGACCTGAATAAATGTGTAAGAATATATGTGTTAACTATAAGAGATATGTATGCTTTGGGAATTAATCATTTTCTCTCCTACTTTTTCCAAGTCCTACAAATGATTTTGTAACTTTCCAATGAAGATTAATCTTTGGGGGTATTTGTGGCTTTCTGAGCTTGGTTGTTTCATTACCCAACTAGGTAACATCATCAGTGCTTGAAGGGAATGGGGTTTGTTTTCATTTTATATACTAGTGGCTTAGAATAACAGAGTTCAAAGGGACCTTGGAGCCCTTCAATTCCAGCCCCATGCTCAGGCAGGAAACCCTATACCATTTCAGACAAATGGTTATCCCATCTCTTCTTAAAAACTTCCAGTATTGGAGCATTTACAACTTCTGGTGGCAAGCTGTTCCACTGGTTAATTGTTCTAACTGTCAGGAAATTTCTCCTTAATTCTAGGTTGCTTCTCTCCTTGATTGGTTTCCATCCATTGCTTCTTGTCCTGCCTTCAGGTGCTTTGGAGAATAGCTTGACTGCCTCTTCTTTGTGGCAGCAACTCAAATACTGGAAGACTACTATTGTGTCTCCCCTAATCCTTCTTTTCATTAGACTAGACATACCCAGTGCCAGCAACCGATCTTCATACATTGTAGCCTCCAGGCCCCTAATCATCCTTATTGCTCTTCTCTGCACTCTTTCTAGAATCTCAACATATTTTTTACATCGTGGCAACCAAAACTGGATGCAGTATTCCAAATGTGGCCTTACCAAGACATTATGAAGTGGCATTAACATTTCACATGATCTTGATTCTATCCCTCTGTTTATGCATCCTACAACTGTGTTGGCTTGCCCTGCCAGTGTAGGAGAGAGTGTTGCTCTTGGTAGTTCATTGACTAGGTTAGTCTTAGGTAGGCAGAGCATATCCATGAACACTATCTATCAGTCAGAAGAGGAGATAAAAGTTTCTTAATTTCACAACATAAGGACAGACTTAACTTTAGTGTGAGCATCCTAGACTGAGTCAAGTCCAAAAATGCTAGAGAATTCCTAGATGTCTGGCATTTAGACAAATCAGCCATCAACAGATAGAGATAAACAACATCTATATGTGTTATAAGTTCTGCTTATATAGACCACACAGAGCAAACAAGGAGTACAGTCACCATGTGCATTACTGCTCAACCGCTTTAACTGTAACATGAAACAGGAAACTCTACTTAGAAGCAAAGAGCATAGAGCTTAGAAGCAAAGACCATACTTGTAAACACTGCCATCTACTGGATGAATACTGTTATAGTTCTTGCATAAAAATACTGTACTTTCCAACAATGAATTCCAACAGTAAGCCATTCAAAAGAAACAATCGAAAACAACAAAAGAGAAACAAAAGGTCCAAAGCACTTCCTTGCTAGCAAATGACATCTAAATGAGCAAAAATTAACATTAGGGGGTAATATTAGAGCAACAATTAAAAAGTACACAATATCAATACTCCACTCGCTTCTAGCATTGATGTTACCTAATTTGGGGTAATTGGCACAAAAACAACCAACCTCTAGTTTCAAGATCTACTTTAACTACTGTCAAAGCTTCCACAACCTCACAACCACAACTCAAAGAGTCAGACATTATTAGAAACTCCTCGTTGATAGGCTAAATGTTTTTCAAAACTTTACCAAAAGAAGCCAAAGGGGAATGGAGAGCTTTTCCATTGAAGTGTTTGGGGAACAAAAGCCATGGAGATATGATGGCTGTGAAGGACACCGTTCTCCTTGCTGTGAAGGAATTGCCGCAGAAAAGAACATGGAACACATTTAACCCCTGTCAATCACTTGTCTGACTCCCCAATGACCATATTGCTTTTAGCAACTGGCAGCTTTTCATTGTGCAAATATATATATATATATTTTAAAAAGTCCCCCCCCCCCGCTCTTTTTTTAACCATTTATTCATGAAGAAAACTTACTTTTATGTCTGTGTCAGTCATGGTGCGTATGCACTCAAGATTAATTGGGGCCATTTTGTTGTATGACTCAGAAGTCTTCAAACTTGACAGCTTTAAGACTTGTGGACTTCCAACTCCCAGAATTCCTCCTCCAGTCATGTTAGCTCAGGAATTCTGGAGTTGAAGTCCACAAGTCTTAAACTTGTCTCAGTCCACAAAGTTGAGGTTTGTGGGTTTTTTTAAGGCCTTCAAAATACATCCTTTTTTAAAAAAAATCTTTTTTTTTAATACATGGGGGGGTGGGGGGGTCTGATGTGTAAAATTTCCTCAGTGCTTTGTTCTGTTTAAAATGATTTCCCAAAGAAAACCTTCTGTTTAAAGTATGTTTCCAACCTGGGTTTTAACATCTCATTTTCCCCTTGAAAGGTGGAAGAGAAGTGGAAAATGAAAGCATAATCAAAATTTTTAAATAAAACTTCTAGTAACATTCTCTTTCAGATGCTTCCCTTATCTTCCCTCCTTCCTTCCCTCCTCCTCTCCTCTCTTCCTCCCCTCTTCCTCCCTCCCTCCCTTTGTCTTTCTTTTCTCCTTCCCTTCCTCCTCTTTTTCTCCCTCCCTCCTTCCCCCTCTTCTTTCTTCTTTCCTTTTTCTCCCCCCCCTTCCTTCCTTCCTTCCTTCCTTCCTTCCTTCCTTCCTTCCTTCCTTCCTTCCTTCCTTCCTTCCCTCCCTCTCTCCCTCCCTCTTTCTCTTTCAGTTGATCCTGAGGACTACAGATAAACCTTCTCAGCGACTCTCTAAAAGAATGCAAATGACCAGCCATCTGCAAAGAGTATAAAATCCTTCCATTCCCCACCATCCAGTCAGAGCTGAAGAAGCTTCTTGGATGAGAAGCAAAATGTCTTCAAAGAAAAACCAGAAAGTCAAGTTGCTTCTTGGGGAAAAGAAGCACCTTTGGGATAACCCTGACTTGGATGACTGAGGATCTCCACAGACATTTGGGCTCCATTGTGATTGTAAGTCAAGGACTATCTGTAGTCAAGACTTGACCTCATGATGCAATGTCATTGGAGAGCCCCCCTCGCCCGAAGCCTTGATGTGATTCTTGCTGATATCTGTTCAAATGGATCATGAAGTGTCAATGTCAATGTTACAACTAACTACCTCCAAATCAATAAATTCCGAGACAGGCGTTTCCTCAAAGTTCCATTTTATTAGAGTTGTCATATTGGCACAACTGGGAAAATCCAAAGCTGAGAGTTCCAGGTTTCCCTTCCCAAAAGAAAAATCAAAGATCCATCACCTCCACCCACAGGGCCATCACATGGCCCAATAAAATCTTTGTCCCAATTGGAGACATCCCTCCAGACACTCCCCTCCAGGTGCCGGGCAACATGTCCTTGACTCTCTTGAGAAAGAATGTTGTCAAGTCTAATCTTCTACCTCTCTATGAAATCCCCCCTTCCAAATTCCCAAGCACTAAATGTGGCAGCCTCGAAACTTCCAAGTAAAATATGGCTTCCAAAGCTAACAGTCTCCTGACAAGAGAAGTGAACTCTGGGTGTGCTGTAAGTTTATGAAGGTAAGCAAGTCAAAGGGAGTCATTGTGATAGCTATATATGCAGGGGTGGGATTCTACCAGTTTGCACCTATTCGCTAGAACAGATTGTTAACGTTGTAAGCAGTTCAGAGAACCGGTTGTTAGAAGAAATTACTGGCCTAATCCTGTCAGGAAGGCAGGAAGGAAACATTCTGGTGTTGCTTATAGAAACTGCCTCTCCGTTAACCCTTATTCTTGGCAGGACTGAACTTCCTGTCTCTGGAACTTCTCTGGAGTTTTTTTCCCCTCCTCTGCTGGTACTTTGCTTGTGTGGAGTGACTATTCAAAGTTACAATGGCACTGAAAAAAGTGACTTATGACCGTTTTTCACACTTACAACTGTAACCATCCCCACAGTCATGAGAGGCCAGGCGAGGAGATGTGTGCCTCGATTTGAGTGATATTGAGTTGACCACGCCCAGTCAGTCACATAACCATCAAGCCACCCCCAGCCAGTCACATGACCACCAAGCCATGCCCACCAACTAAGCCACACCCACAGAACTGGTTGTTAAAAAATTTGAATCCCACCCCTGTATATATGTAAAAGCAAAATACCGCTCAAGCATCATCACAAAATCTCCAGAACCTTAAAGCCTACAAACTTGAAATTTGGAATGTGTATTCTTCTTGGCTTCTAGGTACTCACTAAGAAAGGATTTTTTGAAATGACCATTAGAGCATTAGTATTTCGCATATTATTATTATTAACACACTTTGATGCTAAGGAGTTCTATTCCCCCTCCCCACCTGAAAAGAAATCTCTTCCAAATGCAAAACACAAGCAGAGGAGAGGAGTTTCAGTTTCACAGCACCAAGCAGCTTTAGTACAGAACAGTTGAGCTAAGCCACGCCCAGGCTCCTTGCTGTCTCCTTCTTACTCACACAGCAAATACTGTTTCAGTTTCCAAACAGCCCTCAATTCTCTCACACACTGACGGGATGCTAGTCAGATAAATACCAATGGATCCTGGTAGGCAGAGACAGACTTCACCTCCCTTTTTTTTTTCCTCCCCAAAAACTAAGCCCAACCACGTAGTTTTGTAGTGAAGCAAAAAGACAGGAAGGAGGGAGAAAGGTAAGAAAGAGAGAGAGAAAGTCAGAGAAAAAGAGAGAAAGAAAGAGGGAACAAGAGAGAGGAGAAAAAACAGACAGGAGAGAAACAGAAAGAAGAGAGAAAGAAAGAAAAAGAAAAGGAAGGAAGAGGAAGAAAGGAAGGAGACAAGAGAAAAAAAGGAAGAAAAAGAGACTAAAAGAGAGGGGGGAGAGAGAGGAAGGGGGAGAAGGGGAGAGAGAGTGAGAAGGAGATGGAGAGAGAGAGAAAAGAGAGAGAGAGAGAGAGAGAGAAGGAAAATGGTGAGCACTGAAGTTCGATTGGGGAGCTGCCTAACCAGACTTATTTCCGAAGCTGCTATCCAGGAGCAGCTTAAGTGGGGAGACAATTACAGAGATAAGACGCCGTTTTAACCAATTGAACATCTGTATGTCACGCTGGCTAAATGAAATCCATGTCGGCCTCTTAAGCAAGACCAATCCAATTGGAAGCGTGGGGCAGAAGACGGGCGATGAGATCAACCCAGCCGCTCTGGGATGTGATCCACTGGCTCATTTCTTTCATCTTTATACCCCCGAGCGTACCTTCGTCAACAAAAAAATTT
>JAGDQI010000435.1:0-11793 GCA_023653725.1 Bungarus multicinctus | reverse complement strand
GCCGGAACCCCTTCTTGTGACGAGCGCTCGAGTCGAAAAGGACCTCATTTCATTTTCCCCAGGTGGCAAAACTTGAAAAGCCCATTCATTTTCAGATCCGAGCTTTCCCTGCGGAGATTAGCCCAATGTCACATCTCCAAATGTATTAAGAACTGCATTCACAGGAACCACCACTTTTGAACGAAAGAGTCGAATTCGAAAAGGACCTCGTTTCTGTTCCCCAGTGGAAACCTTGAAATCCCATCATTCTCAGATCCTAGCGTTCCCTGAGCAGTTTAGCCCAATCACATCTCCAAATCTGTAATGAAACGGACTCAGCAGGAAAACACAACTTTTGAAGAATACTCCAAGTCTCGATGCGTATTTGCGAAAGCTTCCACAATTTAATTAAACTGACTTGAAAAGCTGTGAACTTTCGAAAAGACATCATTTTCATGTTCCCGGGAAAACGTTGAACTCCACACAATCCGAGCTTGTTAGCCCAATCACATCTCCAAATCCACATGAAACCATTTTGACGAATCCAGCTTTCCGATGATGTTTCTAGATAGCCCCAGTACCAGCTCCGAATGAACAGTACACAGTGCAGGAAAACATGGTGACCAGTGAAGCACATCCACAATTTCGAAAGGCATCAGTTTTCAGGTTCAGCAGGCGCGCCCAGGGTGGAAAAACCTCAGTTTCACAGGGTGGAAAACTTGAAATCCACATAGCATTTTCAATGGTATTAAAACGCATTCACCAGGAAACGTAACTTTTTACGATAAGCTAAGATTTCGAAAGAACATCGGTTTCATTGTTCCCCAGGGTGAACGGGTGAAAATTCCACATCATTTTCAGATCCTAGCTTTCCTGAGGAGTTAGCCCAGTCACATCTCCAATGGTAATTAAAACTGCCATTCAGCAGGAAAACACGTAACTTTTGACCGAAGAGCTCAATTTCGAAAAACATCAGTTTCATGTTCCCCGGTGGAAAACTTGAAAAATCCCACATTTTTCAGATCCGAGCTTTCCCCTGAGGAGTAGCCCAAGTCCATCTCCCAAATGAAAACTGCATTCAGCAGGAAAACGAACTTTTGAAGAGCTCGATTTCGAAAGAAATCAGTTTCATGTTCCCCAGGTGGAAAACGTTGCAAATCCACATCTTTTCAGTGATCCGAGCTTTCCCTAGGAGTTAGCCCAAGTCCCATCTCCAATTGGTATTAAAACTGCTTTCATGAACACAAAACTTTTGACGAAGAGCTCGATTTCGAAAAGAACATCAGTTTTCATGTTCCCCAGGGTGGAAAACGTTGAAAATCCACATCATTTTCAGATCCGAGCTTTCCCTGAGGAGTTAGCCCAAGTCCCATCTCCAATGGTAATTAAAAACTGCATTCAGCAGGAAACACAACTTTTGACGAAGAGCTCAGATTTCGAAAAGACATCAGTTTCATGTTCCCCAGGGTGGAAAACGTTGAAAATCCACATCATTTTCAGATCCGAGCTTCCCTGAGGAGTTAGCCCAAGTCCCATCTCCAAATGGTAATTAAAACTGCATTCAGCAGGAAAACACAACTTTTGACGAAGAGCTCAGATTTCGAAAAGAACATCAGTTTCATGTTCCCCAGGGTGGAAAACGTTGAAAATCCACATCATTTTCAGATCCGAGCTTTCCCTGAGGAGTTAGCCCAAGTCCCATCTCCAAATGGTAATTAAAACTGCATTCAGCAGGAAAACACAACTTTGACGAAGAGCTCAGATTTCGAAAAGAACATCAGTTTCATGTTCCCCAGGGTGGAAAACGTTGAAAATCCACATCATTTTCAGATCCGAGCTTTCCCTGAGGAGTTAGCCCAAGTCCATCTCCAAATGGTAATTAAAACTGCATTCAGCAGGAAAACACAACTTTTGACGAAGAGCTCAGATTTCGAAAAGAACATCAGTTTCATGTTCCCCAGGGTGGAAAACGTTGAAAATCCACATCATTTTCAGATCCGAGCTTTCCCTGAGGAGTTAGCCCAAGTCCCATCTCCAAATGGTAATTAAAACTGCATTCAGCAGGAAAACACAACTTTTGACGAAGAGCTCAGATTTCGAAAAGAACATCAGTTTCATGTTCCCCAGGGTGGAAAACGTTGAAAATCCACATCATTTTCAGATCCGAGCTTTCCCTGAGGAGTTAGCCCAAGTCCCATCTCCAAATGGTAATTAAAACTGCATTCAGCAGGAAAACACAACTTTTGACGAAGAGCTCAGATTTCGAAAAGAACATCAGTTTCATGTTCCCCAGGGTGGAAAACGTTGAAAATCCACATCATTTTCAGATCCGAGCTTTCCCTGAGGAGTTAGCCCAAGTCCCATCTCCAAATGGTAATTAAAACTGCATTCAGCAGGAAAACACAACTTTTGACGAAGAGCTCAGATTTCGAAAAGAACATCAGTTTCATGTTCCCCAGGGTGGAAAACGTTGAAAATCCACATCATTTTCAGATCCGAGCTTTCCCTGAGGAGTTAGCCCAAGTCCCATCTCCAAATGGTAATTAAAACTGCATTCAGCAGGAAAACACAACTTTTGACGAAGAGCTCAGATTTCGAAAAGAACATCAGTTTCATGTTCCCCAGGGTGGAAAACGTTGAAAATCCACATCATTTTCAGATCCGAGCTTTCCCTGAGGAGTTAGCCCAAGTCCCATCTCCAAATGGTAATTAAAACTGCATTCAGCAGGAAAACGTAACTTTTGACGAAGAGCTCAGATTTCGAAAAGACATCAGTTTCATGTTCCCCAGGGTGGAAAACGTTGAAAATCCACATCATTTTCAGATCCGAGCTTTCCCTGAGGAGTTAGCCCAAGTCCCATCTCCAAATGGTAATTAAAACTGCATTCAGCAGGAAAACACAACTTTTGACGAAGAGCTCAGATTTCGAAAAGAACATCAGTTTCATGTTCCCCAGGGTGGAAAACGTTGAAAATCCACATCATTTTCAGATCCGAGCTTTCCCTGAGGAGTTAGCCCAAGTCCCATCTCCAAATGGTAATTAAAACTGCATTCAGCAGGAAAACGTAACTTTTGACGAAGAGCTCAGATTTCGAAAAGAACATCAGTTTCATGTTCCCCAGGGTGGAAAACGTTGAAAATCCACATCATTTTCAGATCCGAGCTTTCCCTGAGGAGTTAGCCCAAGTCCCATCTCCAAATGGTAATTAAAACTGCATTCAGCAGGAAAACGTAACTTTTGACGAAGAGCTCAGATTTCGAAAAGAACATCAGTTTCATGTTCCCCAGGGTGGAAAACGTTGAAAATCCACATCATTTTCAGATCCGAGCTTTCCCTGAGGAGTTAGCCCAAGTCCCATCTCCAAATGGTAATTAAAACTGCATTCAGCAGGAAAACACAACTTTTGACGAAGAGCTCAGATTTCGAAAAGAACATCAGTTTCATGTTCCCCAGGGTGGAAAACGTTGAAAATCCACATCATTTTCAGATCCGAGCTTTCCCTGAGGAGTTAGCCCAAGTCCCATCTCCAAATGGTAATTAAAACTGCATTCAGCAGGAAAACACAACTTTTGACGAAGAGCTCAGATTTCGAAAAGAACATCAGTTTCATGTTCCCCAGGGTGGAAAACGTTGAAAATCCACATCATTTTCAGATCCGAGCTTTCCCTGAGGAGTTAGCCCAAGTCCCATCTCCAAATGGTAATTAAAACTGCATTCAGCAGGAAAACACAACTTTTGACGAAGAGCTCAGATTTCGAAAAGAACATCAGTTTCATGTTCCCCAGGGTGGAAAACGTTGAAAATCCACATCATTTTCAGATCCGAGCTTCCCTGAGGAGTTAGCCCAAGTCCCATCTCCAAATGGTAATTAAAACTGCATTCAGCAGGAAAACACAACTTTTGACGAAGAGCTCAGATTTCGAAAAGAACATCAGTTTCATGTTCCCCAGGGTGGAAAACGTTGAAAATCCACATCATTTTCAGATCCGAGCTTTCCCTGAGGAGTTAGCCCAAGTCCCATCTCCAAATGGTAATTAAAACTGCATTCAGCAGGAAAACACAACTTTTGACGAAGAGCTCAGATTTCGAAAAGAACATCAGTTTCATGTTCCCCAGGGTGGAAAACGTTGAAAATCCACATCATTTTCAGATCCGAGCTTTCCCTGAGGAGTTAGCCCAAGTCCCATCTCCAAATGGTAATTAAAACTGCATTCAGCAGGAAAACACAACTTTTGACGAAGAGCTCAGATTTCGAAAAGAACATCAGTTTCATGTTCCCCAGGGTGGAAAACGTTGAAAATCCACATCATTTTCAGATCCGAGCTTTCCCTGAGGAGTTAGCCCAAGTCCCATCTCCAAATGGTAATTAAAACTGCATTCAGCAGGAAAACACAACTTTTGACGAAGAGCTCAGATTTCGAAAAGAACATCAGTTTCATGTTCCCCAGGGTGGAAAACGTTGAAAATCCACATCATTTTCAGATCCGAGCTTTCCCTGAGGAGTTAGCCCAAGTCCCATCTCCAAATGGTAATTAAAACTGCATTCAGCAGGAAAACACAACTTTTGACGAAGAGCTCAGATTTCGAAAAGAACATCAGTTTCATGTTCCCCAGGGTGGAAAACGTTGAAAATCCACATCATTTTCAGATCCGAGCTTTCCCTGAGGAGTTAGCCCAAGTCCCATCTCCAAATGGTAATTAAAACTGCATTCAGCAGGAAAACACAACTTTTGACGAAGAGCTCAGATTTCGAAAAGAACATCAGTTTCATGTTCCCCAGGGTGGAAAACGTTGAAAATCCACATCATTTTCAGATCCGAGCTTTCCCTGAGGAGTTAGCCCAAGTCCCATCTCCAAATGGTAATTAAAACTGCATTCAGCAGGAAAACACAACTTTTGACGAAGAGCTCAGATTTCGAAAAGAACATCAGTTTCATGTTCCCCAGGGTGGAAAACGTTGAAAATCCACATCATTTTCAGATCCGAGCTTTCCCTGAGGAGTTAGCCCAAGTCCCATCTCCAAATGGTAATTAAAACTGCATTCAGCAGGAAAACACAACTTTTGACGAAGAGCTCAGATTTCGAAAAGAACATCAGTTTCATGTTCCCCAGGGTGGAAAACGTTGAAAATCCACATCATTTTCAGATCCGAGCTTTCCCTGAGGAGTTAGCCCAAGTCCCATCTCCAAATGGTAATTAAAACTGCATTCAGCAGGAAAACACAACTTTTGACGAAGAGCTCAGATTTCGAAAAGAACATCAGTTTCATGTTCCCCAGGGTGGAAAACGTTGAAAATCCACATCATTTTCAGATCCGAGCTTTCCCTGAGGAGTTAGCCCAAGTCCCATCTCCAAATGGTAATTAAAACTGCATTCAGCAGGAAAACACAACTTTTGACGAAGAGCTCAGATTTCGAAAAGAACATCAGTTTCATGTTCCCCAGGGTGGAAAACGTTGAAAATCCACATCATTTTCAGATCCGAGCTTTCCCTGAGGAGTTAGCCCAAGTCCCATCTCCAAATGGTAATTAAAACTGCATTCAGCAGGAAAACACAACTTTTGACGAAGAGCTCAGATTTCGAAAAGAACATCAGTTTCATGTTCCCCAGGGTGGAAAACGTTGAAAATCCACATCATTTTCAGATCCGAGCTTTCCCTGAGGAGTTAGCCCAAGTCCCATCTCCAAATGGTAATTAAAACTGCATTCAGCAGGAAAACACAACTTTTGACGAAGAGCTCAGATTTCGAAAAGAACATCAGTTTCATGTTCCCCAGGGTGGAAAACGTTGAAAATCCACATCATTTTCAGATCCGAGCTTTCCCTGAGGAGTTAGCCCAAGTCCCATCTCCAAATGGTAATTAAAACTGCATTCAGCAGGAAAACACAACTTTTGACGAAGAGCTCAGATTTCGAAAAGAACATCAGTTTCATGTTCCCCAGGGTGGAAAACGTTGAAAATCCACATCATTTTCAGATCCGAGCCTTTCCCTGAGGAGTTAGCCCAAGTCCCATCTCCAAATGGTAATTAAAACTGCATTCAGCAGGAAAACACAACTTTTGACGAAGAGCTCAGATTTCGAAAAGAACATCAGTTTCATGTTCCCCAGGGTGGAAAACGTTGAAAATCCACATCATTTTCAGATCCGAGCTTCCCTGAGGAGTTAGCCCAAGTCCCATCTCCAAATGGTAATTAAAACTGCATTCAGCAGGAAAACACAACTTTTGACGAAGAGCTCAGATTTCGAAAAGAACATCAGTTTCATGTTCCCCAGGGTGGAAAACGTTGAAAATCCACATCATTTTCAGATCCGAGCTTTCCCTGAGGAGTTAGCCCAAGTCCCATCTCCAAATGGTAATTAAAACTGCATTCAGCAGGAAAACACAACTTTTGACGAAGAGCTCAGATTTCGAAAAGAACATCAGTTTCATGTTCCCCAGGGTGGAAAACGTTGAAAATCCACATCATTTTCAGATCCGAGCTTTCCCTGAGGAGTTAGCCCAAGTCCCATCTCCAAATGGTAATTAAAACTGCATTCAGCAGGAAAACACAACTTTTGACGAAGAGCTCAGATTTCGAAAAGAACATCAGTTTCATGTTCCCCAGGGTGGAAAACGTTGAAAATCCACATCATTTTCAGATCCGAGCTTTCCCTGAGGAGTTAGCCCAAGTCCCATCTCCAAATGGTAATTAAAACTGCATTCAGCAGGAAAACACAACTTTTGACGAAGAGCTCAGATTTCGAAAAGAACATCAGTTTCATGTTCCCCAGGGTGGAAAACGTTGAAAATCCACATCATTTTCAGATCCGAGCTTTCCCTGAGGAGTTAGCCCAAGTCCCATCTCCAAATGGTAATTAAAACTGCATTCAGCAGGAAAACACAACTTTTGACGAAGAGCTCAGATTTCGAAAAGAACATCAGTTTCATGTTCCCCAGGGTGGAAAACGTTGAAAATCCACATCATTTTCAGATCCGAGCTTTCCCTGAGGAGTTAGCCCAAGTCCCATCTCCAAATGGTAATTAAAACTGCATTCAGCAGGAAAACACAACTTTTGACGAAGAGCTCAGATTTCGAAAAGAACATCAGTTTCATGTTCCCCAGGGTGGAAAACGTTGAAAATCCACATCATTTTCAGATCCGAGCTTTCCCTGAGGAGTTAGCCCAAGTCCCATCTCCAAATGGTAATTAAAACTGCATTCAGCAGGAAAACACAACTTTTGACGAAGAGCTCAGATTTCGAAAAGAACATCAGTTTCATGTTCCCCAGGGTGGAAAACGTTGAAAATCCACATCATTTTCAGATCCGAGCTTTCCCTGAGGAGTTAGCCCAAGTCCCATCTCCAAATGGTAATTAAAACTGCATTCAGCAGGAAAACACAACTTTTGACGAAGAGCTCAGATTTCGAAAAGAACATCAGTTTCATGTTCCCCAGGGTGGAAAACGTTGAAAATCCACATCATTTTCAGATCCGAGCTTTCCCTGAGGAGTTAGCCCAAGTCCCATCTCCAAATGGTAATTAAAACTGCATTCAGCAGGAAAACACAACTTTTGACGAAGAGCTCAGATTTCGAAAAGAACATCAGTTTCATGTTCCCCAGGGTGGAAAACGTTGAAAATCCACATCATTTTCAGATCCGAGCTTTCCCTGAGGAGTTAGCCCAAGTCCCATCTCCAAATGGTAATTAAAACTGCATTCAGCAGGAAAACACAACTTTTGACGAAGAGCTCAGATTTCGAAAAGAACATCAGTTTCATGTTCCCCAGGGTGGAAAACGTTGAAAATCCACATCATTTTCAGATCCGAGCTTTCCCTGAGGAGTTAGCCCAAGTCCCATCTCCAAATGGTAATTAAAACTGCATTCAGCAGGAAAACACAACTTTTGACGAAGAGCTCAGATTTCGAAAAGAACATCAGTTTCATGTTCCCCAGGGTGGAAAACGTTGAAAATCCACATCATTTTCAGATCCGAGCTTTCCCTGAGGAGTTAGCCCAAGTCCCATCTCCAAATGGTAATTAAAACTGCATTCAGCAGGAAAACACAACTTTTGACGAAGAGCTCAGATTTCGAAAAGAACATCAGTTTCATGTTCCCCAGGGTGGAAAACGTTGAAAATCCACATCATTTTCAGATCCGAGCTTTCCCTGAGGAGTTAGCCCAAGTCCCATCTCCAAATGGTAATTAAAACTGCATTCAGCAGGAAAACACAACTTTTGACGAAGAGCTCAGATTTCGAAAAGAACATCAGTTTCATGTTCCCCAGGGTGGAAAACGTTGAAAATCCACATCATTTTCAGATCCGAGCTTTCCCTGAGGAGTTAGCCCAAGTCCCATCTCCAAATGGTAATTAAAACTGCATTCAGCAGGAAAACACAACTTTTGACGAAGAGCTCAGATTTCGAAAAGAACATCAGTTTCATGTTCCCCAGGGTGGAAAACGTTGAAAATCCACATCATTTTCAGATCCGAGCTTCCCTGAGGAGTTAGCCCAAGTCCCATCTCCAAATGGTAATTAAAACTGCATTCAGCAGGAAAACACAACTTTTGACGAAGAGCTCAGATTTCGAAAAGAACATCAGTTTCATGTTCCCCAGGGTGGAAAACGTTGAAAATCCACATCATTTTCAGATCCGAGCTTTCCCTGAGGAGTTAGCCCAAGTCCCATCTCCAAATGGTAATTAAAACTGCATTCAGCAGGAAAACACAACTTTTGACGAAGAGCTCAGATTTCGAAAAGAACATCAGTTTCATGTTCCCCAGGGTGGAAAACGTTGAAAATCCACATCATTTTCAGATCCGAGCTTTCCCTGAGGAGTTAGCCCAAGTCCCATCTCCAAATGGTAATTAAAACTGCATTCAGCAGGAAAACACAACTTTTGACGAAGAGCTCAGATTTCGAAAAGAACATCAGTTTCATGTTCCCCAGGGTGGAAAACGTTGAAAATCCACATCATTTTCAGATCCGAGCTTTCCCTGAGGAGTTAGCCCAAGTCCCATCTCCAAATGGTAATTAAAACTGCATTCAGCAGGAAAACACAACTTTTGACGAAGAGCTCAGATTTCGAAAAGAACATCAGTTTCATGTTCCCCAGGGTGGAAAACGTTGAAAATCCACATCATTTTCAGATCCGAGCTTTCCCTGAGGAGTTAGCCCAAGTCCCATCTCCAAATGGTAATTAAAACTGCATTCAGCAGGAAAACACAACTTTTGACGAAGAGCTCAGATTTCGAAAAGAACATCAGTTTCATGTTCCCCAGGGTGGAAAACGTTGAAAATCCACATCATTTTCAGATCCGAGCTTTCCCTGAGGAGTTAGCCCAAGTCCCATCTCCAAATGGTAATTAAAACTGCATTCAGCAGGAAAACACAACTTTTGACGAAGAGCTCAGATTTCGAAAAGAACATCAGTTTCATGTTCCCCAGGGTGGAAAACGTTGAAAATCCACATCATTTTCAGATCCGAGCTTTCCCTGAGGAGTTAGCCCAAGTCCCATCTCCAAATGGTAATTAAAACTGCATTCAGCAGGAAAACACAACTTTTGACGAAGAGCTCAGATTTCGAAAAGAACATCAGTTTCATGTTCCCCAGGGTGGAAAACGTTGAAAATCCACATCATTTTCAGATCCGAGCTTTCCCTGAGGAGTTAGCCCAAGTCCCATCTCCAAATGGTAATTAAAACTGCATTCAGCAGGAAAACACAACTTTTGACGAAGAGCTCAGATTTCGAAAAGAACATCAGTTTCATGTTCCCCAGGGTGGAAAACGTTGAAAATCCACATCATTTTCAGATCCGAGCTTTCCCTGAGGAGTTAGCCCAAGTCCCATCTCCAAATGGTAATTAAAACTGCATTCAGCAGGAAAACACAACTTTTGACGAAGAGCTCAGATTTCGAAAAGAACATCAGTTTCATGTTCCCCAGGGTGGAAAACGTTGAAAATCCACATCATTTTCAGATCCGAGCTTTCCCTGAGGAGTTAGCCCAAGTCCCATCTCCAAATGGTAATTAAAACTGCATTCAGCAGGAAAACACAACTTTTGACGAAGAGCTCAGATTTCGAAAAGAACATCAGTTTCATGTTCCCCAGGGTGGAAAACGTTGAAAATCCACATCATTTTCAGATCCGAGCTTTCCCTGAGGAGTTAGCCCAAGTCCCATCTCCAAATGGTAATTAAAACTGCATTCAGCAGGAAAACACAACTTTTGACGAAGAGCTCAGATTTCGAAAAGAACATCAGTTTCATGTTCCCCAGGGTGGAAAACGTTGAAAATCCACATCATTTTCAGATCCGAGCTTTCCCTGAGGAGTTAGCCCAAGTCCCATCTCCAAATGGTAATTAAAACTGCATTCAGCAGGAAAACACAACTTTTGACGAAGAGCTCAGATTTCGAAAAGAACATCAGTTTCATGTTCCCCAGGGTGGAAAACGTTGAAAATCCACATCATTTTCAGATCCGAGCTTTCCCTGAGGAGTTAGCCCAAGTCCCATCTCCAAATGGTAATTAAAACTGCATTCAGCAGGAAAACACAACTTTTGACGAAGAGCTCAGATTTCGAAAAGAACATCAGTTTCATGTTCCCCAGGGTGGAAAACGTTGAAAATCCACATCATTTTCAGATCCGAGCTTTCCCTGAGGAGTTAGCCCAAGTCCCATCTCCAAATGGTAATTAAAACTGCATTCAGCAGGAAAACACAACTTTTGACGAAGAGCTCAGATTTCGAAAAGAACATCAGTTTCATGTTCCCCAGGGTGGAAAACGTTGAAAATCCACATCATTTTCAGATCCGAGCTTTCCCTGAGGAGTTAGCCCAAGTCCCATCTCCAAATGGTAATTAAAACTGCATTCAGCAGGAAAACGTAACTTTGACGAAGAGCTCAGATTTCGAAAAGAACATCAGTTTCATGTTCCCCAGGGTGGAAAACGTTGAAAATCCACATCATTTTCAGATCCGAGCTTTCCCTGAGGAGTTAGCCCAAGTCCCATCTCCAAATGGTAATTAAAACTGCATTCAGCAGGAAAACGTAACTTTTGACGAAGAGCTCAGATTTCGAAAAGAACATCAGTTTCATGTTCCCCAGGGTGGAAAACGTTGAAAATCCACATCATTTTCAGATCCGAGCCTTCCCTGAGGAGTTAGCCCAAGTCCCATCTCCAAATGGTAATTAAAACTGCATTCAGCAGGAAAACACAACTTTTGACGAAGAGCTCAGATTTCGAAAAGAACATCAGTTTCATGTTCCCCAGGGTGGAAAACGTTGAAAATCCACATCATTTTCAGATCCGAGCTTTCCCTGAGGAGTTAGCCCAAGTCCCATCTCCAAATGGTAATTAAAACTGCATTCAGCAGGAAAACACAACTTTTGACGAAGAGCTCAGATTTCGAAAAGAACATCAGTTTCATGTTCCCCAGGGTGGAAAACGTTGAAAATCCACATCATTTTCAGATCCGAGCTTTCCCTGAGGAGTTAGCCCAAGTCCCATCTCCAAATGGTAATTAAAACTGCATTCAGCAGGAAAACACAACTTTTGACGAAGAGCTCAGATTTCGAAAAGAACATCAGTTTCATGTTCCCCAGGGTGGAAAACGTTGAAAATCCACATCATTTTCAGATCCGAGCTTTCCCTGAGGAGTTAGCCCAAGTCCCATCTCCAAATGGTAATTAAAACTGCATTCAGCAGGAAAACACAACTTTTGACGAAGAGCTCAGATTTCGAAAAGAACATCAGTTTCATGTTCCCCAGGGTGGAAAACGTTGAAAATCCACATCATTTTCAGATCCGAGCTTTCCCTGAGGAGTTAGCCCA
>JAGDQI010000434.1:0-11953 GCA_023653725.1 Bungarus multicinctus | reverse complement strand
CTGCAATCCACTTACACTCGTGGCATGCTTGATTCTCTCGTGTCTGCTAACACTGTAATGCTGTTATATGATTGGAAGATGTTGTTTTCTATGCTTATGACTCCTGCCCAGTATGTTGTTTGGCAGTCTGAATATGAAAAATTAGTAGATGCTGAAATAAGAAGAGGCCTCCCTAATCTGGTCATTGCTGATCACTTAAAGGGAACCGGATTATTCTCCACCCTGATTCAGCAACAAACTTGCCCTCGCCGTGCCTTTGCAATCATTCATCTTTGTGCGATGAATGCCCTGAAACGTGTGGATGATTCAGACTCTAAATCCACACACACCTTTTGAAGGTAGTGCAGGAGGTTGACGAGTCTTACTCTTCATTCGTTAACCGTTTGCAAACCTGCTCTGGAACGCCAAATTGACAATGAGGCGGCCAGACAAGAACTTCTTATTAAACTGGCTTACACCAATGCGAATGAAGATTGTCAAAAAATACTTCAACCTGTTGCTAATAAACCTGGTGTAACCTTGGCTGAGTTCCTGCAGCTTTGTAGGATTGTGGGAACTACTTCTCACAAAATGAGCGCCCTTGCCGCTGCCATCTCTACCTCCATTTCTGCATCCCTCCCCACCTCCCCTCCGTCGTCCGACGCCCTTGCCGTGTCTCCCTCTGGCAATTGTTTTAATTGTGGGAAGCCTGGCCATTTTAAAAATCAGTGTAGAATGCCGGGTTGGGGGGGAACGCCTCGTGGCCAGTCTCGGGGTACTGCACCCTATGCTGCCAAGCCAAAAACTGTTTGTCCTCGTTGCAGAAAAGGTTTTCATTGGGCTTCCCAATGTCGCTCTAACCCTCCTCCTGCTCAGCAATCGGAAAACTAGGCATGGGGTCTTCAGCTAACCCCGCTACAAAGGCTGAAACTTCTCTTTCCTCTTCTCTTTCCTTTTTACAACCTACTTCTTTCCCTGTACAGCTGACAGAGGACATCGTTTATGATGATCCTGGTTCGGTCTTCACTCTCCCTCTTTCTATCACTGTTCTGAAGCCACTTCCGCCTTCCTTGCCTGTTTTGCTCATACCTAACTCCTCCCTTACCATTGAAGGCGTAGTCGCTGCACCCTTTTTGTACGACTCCTCTTCTCTGAAAAATCTCTCTCTCGCTGCCATTGGCGACTGGTGCTTTTCCCTGAAAGCGGGAACGATTGTGGCTACTCTCATTCTTCTTCCCTCTCCTGAACCCCCTTCTTTGTTTGCTCTACAGCAATCTGTTCGAGCCTCCAAACCTATGTTAACCATATTGCTGAATGGCCAATCTTTTGCTGGCCTGATTGACACCGGAGCTGACGTCTCTGTCATTCGATCCTCTGAGTGGCCATCCTCTTGGCCCCTTGCTGAAACAACTTCAGTACAAGGCGTCGGTGGAGCACAGGCAGCAAAGGTTAGCTCACTTTGGCTTACTGCCTCTACGCCTCATTCCTCTGTGACTGCTTATCTTAAACCCTTTGTCCTTCCATTACATTGCAATTTGTGGGGCCGTGACCTGCTATCTCAACTCCACACTTCTCTCTACATACCTTGAATTATGGCTATTTCTCCTCTTTCTCTCACTCTCAAATCAAATATTCCTGTTTGGATTGATCAATGGCCTCTTACAAAAGAAAAATTAAACGCACTTCACACTCTCGTTCAACAGCAATTGGCAGAAGGTCATATTGACCCATCTACCAGCCCATATAACACACCAGTGTTTGTAATTAAAAAGAAAAGTGGCAAATGGCGCCTCCTACAGGATCTCCGTGTTCTGAACGCTATATTGCAACCTATGGGCCCATTGCAATGCGGCCTTCCAAATCCAAATTTAATTCCTGTAAAATTTGATCTCATAATCATTGACCTCAAAGATTGTTTTTTCTCCATCCCGCTGATACCAGAGGACAGGATACTATTTGCCTTCACCGTTCCTGAGTTTAATAATTCTAAACCTACAGCTAGATATCAATGGAAAGTTCTTCCCCAAGGAATGCTCAATTCTCCTACGATGTGTCAATATTTTGTAAATAAAGCTTTACAACCCTATCGGGACAAATTTCCTGAATTTTTAGTGTATCATTACATGGATGACATCCTGATTGCAGCTGATGGTCCGAAAGGTACAGTATGTAAAACTTTTCCATGTCTTCTCTCTCTCCTTGCTCTTGCAGGACTGCATGTAGCACCAGAAAAGGTGCAGTCTCATTATCCGTTACAATATTTAGGACACAAGGTTTTAGCCTCCACAGCTTCACCTCACCTTCCTGTTCTCACACTCCCTCAACCTGCAACCTTGGTTCAGTTACAGCAATGCCTGGGCACGCTCAATTGGGCACGCCCATATCTTTCCATTTCAACTCATACTCTCTCGCCATTATTTCAAGCATTGGTCGGCCTTAAGCGTCCAGCGGATCTCATTTGGCTGAATGAGCAACAGCTTAATGCTCTTAAAGAAATCAACAGCGCCTTGCATACCCATTGGGTGGACCGCTCATTACACAATCATGCACTCTCATTGGCGCTTCTTCCCACACCCACACTCCTTACAGCAATCATCGTTCAAATCTCGACTTCAAAGAGGCTACACATTTTAGAGTGGATTCACCTTCCTCATACCCCAAAAGCATCAATCACCACAAGAGCTGCACAAATGGCCCTTCTTATAGAACGGGGGAGGAAAAGAGCTAGAGCCTTGATGGGTGTGGATATCTGCACGCTTTACACTCCCTGCAGACTAACACAATGGGAACCACTCTTCCAAAATTCTGATGCGTTACAAGATGCGTTGGAAGGGTGGCAAGGGAAGGTCTCCTGCCATCTACCACCAGACCCACGCATACAAGTGCTGAAAACAATTCCGCTCACTCTAGAGACTCCTTTAGTACAACAACCAGTGAAAGATTGTCTTACTGTATTCACTGATGGTTCTAAAACCATCGGGGCTTGTGTGTGGCAAACTGACAATCAATGGCATAAAAAACTTACCACACCACAACCTTCTGCTCAACAGGCTGAACTGTCTGCCTTCAATATGGCACTCACACTTTTTCCCAACCAGCCAATTAATGTAATATCTGATAGTCTGTATGTGGCACAATTGGCCTTGAATATATTTGATGCCTACATTTCTCCTGCAACCCCTTCTCCTTTAATGACGCTTTTTTTACAGTTACAAGACCTATTGAAGGAAAGGAAGGAATCTCTGTTTGTGGCCCACATCAGAAGCCATCAGCATCTGCCCGGATTTCTTTCAGAAGGCAATCACATGGCAGATGAGGCCTGCAAGTTGCATTTGTTACCAATCCTGCAGAATAACACCTTAACAGCAGGAGAAAATCATGATTATTTTCATCAAAATAGAAAGGCTCTGGTGAGACAATTTGGAATTACTCATCAAGAAGCCGCGGCAATTGTTCAACAAAGTCTACATGTAGTCTGCAGGCACGAAGTGTCCCAGAAGGAGTAAATCCTAGAGGCACCGAGGCCTGTGACACATGGCAAATGGACGTTACTCAGTATCCATCCTTTGCGCCCTGGAAGTATATTCACGTGTCTGTAGACACTTACTCTGGGTTCATCATGGCCACACTGCAAAGGGGGGAGACTACTAAAAACACTATCAATCATTGCATTCGGACCTTTGTAACACTGGGATGTCCAAAAATTTTAAAAACAGACAATGGTCCTGCATACACGAGCTCCTCCTTCTCGGAGTTCTGTCATCATTGGTCCATTGTACACAAATTTGGAATTCCATTCAATAGCCAAGGCCAAGCTATTGTGGAAAGAGCAAATTTAACACTCAAAACGGCCCTTGATCGATACATGGGGAAAAAAGGCGTACGCCCCCCGAACCTCCCAGCGTTACAGAATGTGTTAAATGTATGTTTATATACCTTGAACTTTCTGAATCTTACTGGCTCTCCTTCTTCTACGGCTGCTTCTCGTCACTTTACCACACCTCCTGTCCCTACCTCCAGACCTCTTGTTTATTTCAGGCAACTTCCAGATCCGAAGTGGAAGGGACCTGTGCAACTGATCACTTGGGGCAAAGGATACGCTGCTGTTCAACTTCCTGATCGTGTTCTTTGGGTGCCTGCGCGCTGTGTTCGACCTTATCATGGGGAGGCTAAGGACAAGTGTTCCTCTCCTAGCCCTTCTGATTCTGATATCTCCTGTCTTTTCTCAGTTTCGGGCTGATCCTGCTGTTATCTTCGCCCCTCCATTCACACGCGTTACCTTTGCCTTTGAAGACATCTCTCTTTCCGCCTGTAATTATGCCTTTCAACATCAAGGCCGTGCCTTGCGTCCCTCACCTCATGTCTCTCTTCTGTATGGCTACCAACCCTGTCGGGTCTACCTACATGTCTATGTCACCGCGAATACGGTGGGACCTTATTCCTGCTTAGGCTTTCTTGCTTCCCGTCAATCCTTCAATCATACAGTTTATCTCTTTTCCATTTTCTCTGTAACTCACCCCCCACTACCCTCTATGTTTCTTTCTTGGCTCCTTTTGTCTCAATCTTCTCCTCAATCTTTTTCCCATACCCTGGTGCGCCACTTCTCCTGCTGCCAACCTCCCTGTGATACCACCAGCTGCCTATGGGATGCACCTGGCTCCCATCTCCCTGACCGCTATCCTGGTTCCTGGTCACCGCTCCGCGGACAACGAATTCGTAGACAGCTTCTCGAGTCCTCTCCACATCCTAAATTCAACTCCTTGATTCACACGCACCGTTACAACAATGAGGGAGCACTGCATCTTCGCTCTCAGGCCCTCTCCTGTTACCAGAGGTCTCCAATCAAGAAAAAGGGAATCATCTGGCGCTGGTTTTTCAACAATACCATATCTCTACAAGACTCACCCAAATATACCATCAATTATCATTTTAGAGCAACTCATCTTTCAGTAACTGATCTGACCCTCTCAGACTTTGGTCTATACCAATGTGAAATTACAAAAATGGTACGAGGCTTTGCCACTTCTTCTCGGCTGACATTATCCCTACGACAGAAGTTTATCCCTCCCCAACGGAGGACACGAAGTGGACTCACCTCCCAAGATGCCAAACATTGCACCCCCTGCTTGCAAAAAACTCAACAGGGGCAGACCATCAGAACTACATTAATATATCACACCCATTTTATTTGCACCAAACCATCCACGCACACCTGTGTGTGGAATAGCACGACGTATAGTATTTGTGAAGATAACAACAAACAAACCTGTTATGACCCCACAGGCTCCAGTCATCGCTACAACATCCTCATCACTGTCGGAGCCGGCTCATCGAAAAAGACACTGGTCAATCATGACTTTTATAATCCGAAGGTATCCCAATCGGTCACTTTTGATGCCTGCGAAGTCACGGACTATGGCACAAACGAATGCGGCTCACTTGTCTGGCGACGGACATATTCCAGCAACGAAAAGTACATCTGTGCCAGAACTTCAAATCAACACGACCCCTGTGGCAAAGGCACCTACTGCAATGAATGGAAATGTATGGACTTTCAATCCAGAGGGCTCACAGTGCGACCCGACACCATACCCAAGAGGGATAACCTTAAAAAACTCTATATCACCTGTCTTAGAGTTCCCGATCCCAACTGTATGCAACATCAGTGCAATCCCATCAATCTCACGTTTCCAGTACCGGAAAATTGGCTTTCCTTCCAAACATGGAAGGGAGTGGACATAGGGGGAATGTTTGACGAGTTTCTCCCCAAGTTGCCCGGTTTAAAGGCTATTTTTATTTTGGTGGCTATAATTGCTATAGGATGTTTTCTGCTACCCTGTTTATTACCTATCTTTATTTCAATGATCAAACGTAGTTTAAATGCTATTGCCGAAGCTAAAGCTGCTGCGCAACTTAATCTCTTAATGCAAAATCATGTATATATGGCAATCCCAACTGAGGAGTGCAAGGCTCCGCTTTTGCACTTATGTTCCATAACCTGCCCTTGAACGAGGTTGTGCAATCGGATCGGGATGTCCCGGAGGGTATGTCCTTATCCAAGCACTATAATACTCCAAAGGAGAAAAGGCTTATATTTTGAATCGGATATCGCGGCACCTTAAAAACAAAGAAAAGAGGACTTGTAGTAAACCTCGAGTGTCCTCTTGACATAAGGCCGTAAGAATGACCTTCTCAAGTTAGGAATTGCATGATAAGCTCAGCTTGGCACGACACGTAGGCAAATAGTTACAGGAACTAGCTGACCACAAATATCTTGTTAATAGATAATCACGCTATCTTAGCACACAACAGTGGTCGCATCCTGCCATGGCGCCATTAGAATTATACTTCCTTGCTCCTCTTCACATATGTCTCGCTCCCCCCGCCCTGATAAAACTGCAAAATAAAAGAGGGTGGTGCGTTGCAATCGGGGGACTTCTTCATCTACCCCGGGCACAACGTGCTCTCTCACCTTGAGAAACTATGGTGTCTGTGTCAATTATTGATTCTAGTACTTAAGTACTCACCCTCGCGAGGGTCCCTCTAAATTTCACCCCTGCGGGGGCTCTACGGGCTGATCAGAGAACCTAAGGACAACGAGCAAACCGCGACAACGCGACAAGGGGGCGGTATACAAATTTGAATAATAAATAAATAAATAAAAACAGTCATGTGAAAACAGTCGTAAGTCACTTTTTTCAGTGCCATTGCTACTTTGAGTGGTCACTGAATGAATGGTTGTAAATCAAAGTCTATCTGTAAATTAGCAGATAATTCTATTACAGAATTATCAGATTACCCCCATGGACCAGCTCTCTCTTCCAGGTGTTCTTTTGTTTCCCCTTCCATTCCATTCCCAAGTAATTTGGGTTTGGAATTCCAACTAGAGACAGAGGTACATTTACCTAAATCAAAATTGTTACCTTGTGGTTGCGCCCAAAGATTCCCATAATGTTTCTCCTTCAATTGTTTTAGTTTTAATCAGATGCTTGTCTTATTTCTGGCTCAGGAGAAAAATTCACAGTAACAAACGTAAGAAAACAATGCTGAACCTTTTTTATCCAATAATATCTATGTTGTCAGTTGTAGATTGCCCAGAATGTCACTGCATTTTTCCATGTCATATTTTCCTGCATTCCACTAACTGGACCTTTTTCTTCCTGGTGAGATGTCATGCTACAATTATATAAGATAGCTTAGGTTGAAAAATAATAACTCATTAGATTATTTCAAAGGATTTCACAACGGAATCAATATAAGCTTGCCTAGTGTTGCTTTGCATCTGTTAGAAATAAGAAAATTCAAAAATAAAATGTAGATGAAGAGAATAGTATATTATAGCATTAAGATAGTTCTCTATAGACATTCTCCTGTATCAAGTAATGCCACCCCTATTTCCTCCAGGATTAGGAGGACAATAGGAAAAGAGATAAACCATTGCCCTAATCTTTAATCAACTGAAGTTAGATTTTGTTTTTCAAAGCATCTGCTTAAGTTTACCAGACTTTTACTTTGCATAGGTGAATATGTTAGAGATAAATGTTGTTCTAAGATGTGCTGAATGTAACATTAATATGTAATAAGTGTGGTGTTAGGATTAGATATTTCTTTGTTCTTAGACCGTTAGAAAGAGATCCTGCTGAAGGAACATTCTTTAATGCCAAGTAAGATAAGATGTGATGGGAGATCATTGGGAGGTATCAAAAGAGATGATGTGGTCTCCATAAGGCGTCTCGGATTAGCTGTGCTCGGTCACTGGGTTGATGTAGGAGGGCCGTGGGAGGGGGCGTCGGGACAGAAGGACTATAAAATGTAATGTATTGAAATCTTTAGGTGTGGTTCTTGGCTCAAACGTCATGTTGAAGTCAGCTGAGATCCCCCGCTCTTTGCAAACAGCTTAACAAAATGAAATCTCTGTGTTTTCACCGATCCAAGTTTTTGTCATTTGGATACATTTCCAACAATTGGTGGAGAATGCGGGCATCTGCTCTCTTCTGATGCCCTGGATGGCAGAGTCAGTGAGGAAGGTATGCCCCATTGATTTCAATGGTCCACAGTCAGCTCTGCTGTTCAGGAGCATGGAACGAGACACAGATCCATGTTTAAAATAGAGGTCGGTTGAAAATGGAAAGAGAAGGAAGAGGACCAGGTTTATCGGATTGCTGGAAACAACTGGGTAACTCTGTGCACAGACCAAGGTAAGAAAAATGAACTTAAGTATTGCCTTGGCATTAAGAGGGTTAGGTAGGGCTGTGAGAATCTGAGACTTGTGTGAGAGGTGTATGGATGAAACGACCCTAGCAGTCCTTGGGCTGTGGTAAAGGTCAAACCGATAGAGGAGTGGTTATCCACTTTTCCATACCCTTGTGAAAGAACTGGCCAGAGACCCACGTCCGAAAGGTGTTATAATAAAAGTCTCTATAGATCTTGATCTTTAAAAAGCTAGCGTGTGTTGGGAGCTCAGGATTTGTAGGGAAGGGTTTGGGATCTTTAAAATAAGCCAGCGCCTGCTGGGAGATCCAGACTCTCCAGTGGCAGTAAGAGGTGTCTTTTGCTCTGGCCAGGTGCCAACTGTGTGTATATGAAGGTCTCACTGGAACAAGTTGGTAAGGATTGCTCCAGTCTGGTAACTAACCATGGCAATTCCAGTGGTTCCAAGAGAAATGTGTTAAAGAGAAGTGTAGTTCAAACTTGCTCTTGAGAGCCCTGGCAAACGATGTGTGAAAAAGCCAGCTTCTGCTGAGAAATTCAAGCTAGAAGGAGAACATGCCCAGGGCAGAGATATATAGTAACTATTTATTTTTTTAATTTTTTATTTTTTTTATTTTTAATCCCGTTTAAGTATTTAATGCTTAAGGAGATAGAACAATGTGAGAAGTTCACTAAAACAATTAGGAAGAATCCCAAATTGTAAATAGACTTGAGTAGTCCTATAGGGAAAAACACTTAAGAGGTTGGGAAGCTCCTCCATATAATAAGTTGATTCAGACATTGGGGCTAACCAAAGAAGATATGGTTAATTTACTCTATGATGTGTGGTAGAAAGAACTAAGAGGGATTTAACAAGTAATAAAAAAAGGCTTTGCCTGTTTAAAGGGAAAGACTCAGATTATTTGACTTGATCAATTTGATGTGATTTCTGTTAAAAATTCTTAGATGTGCATATATAATAATTGTATGCGGAATTGAATGGGATTGAGTTGAAGAAAAATATCTTTTACCTTTGTATAGCCCCAATTGTGGCTGCTGCAGTTCAAAACAAAACATAATTGTGACATGCTTGGCCAGCCAGAGAATTAAGTTGGCTTTCTGGATTGGACTTAGAGCTGTGGGAAGCAGATAGGCAGTGGTTAGGGCCCACAATCAGATTTGTGATTGGAATCGCTCCTTGAATTGTCCACTGCTCTGAGAACAGTTTGCCCAAAGGAAAAAAAAAAAAGGGGAGGGGGAGATTTGAAGGGACAAAACCTCCCCAGGTCTGGAAATATGTGTGAGAATTTGTCTGTGTGTAATCATTTCCAAACCTGGAGGATGAAACCCTCTAATAACAGTACACAAAATTATTTAGACAATGGAGCTCATTGGCTCTTAGAAATGGTGTAGGGTCTCCCGCTTGGGAGGAGGGGTTGGACTAGATGATCTACAAGGTCCCTTCCAACTCTAATTATTGGTTATCTGCTTAAGTTATTGTTAAATGAGCAAGCTGTCAAGGATAAAGGAACATTATTGTGTTGGGGTAGTTGTGTGAAAGTAATAGAAGGAAAAGACGGACTTTTGGTCTAATTAGCTAGAAAGTTATTTGCACATATTTGTGCTGAATTGGAAGCCATGATGGCAATGGTAGGAGAAGAAGGAGTTAGAGAAAGTGGGGGCAATAGAAATGAGGGAATGAGAGGGTGATAAGGGAAAGAGGACATGTTGATATGGGCAGGGAGGACAGAATGAGGAGATGTTTTGGGTGTGGCCAGCCTGGACGTTTCAAGAAAGACTTCCCGAGCCTAAGAAGGGAGGTGCAAGTGTATACTATGATGGCATAAGATGAAAGTCAATACTAGGGGTTTCAGAGATGATGTAAGAAATAGGAAGTTGTGTTTTTAATTGCCACTGTGGCAGCAAGAACTTTAATATCAGAGATAACTTTAACTGCAGAGATGAAATTAAGTAGACAAAGTATTAGATTATCTGGAGTAAGATTTGAAGTACCCAAATTAATCCCTCTCTAACTGGGAATAAATTTTTGGGAAGAGATTCCCTAGCAGATCTTTAGCTGCAATTTGAATTTGAGCCAGTAGAGACGATTCCTATGAGGGTTTTGAACCCCACTTAAAATAACACTCAAAGATCACAATGAAGTGCTTAGACAAAAGCAGTACTCAATTTCTATGGAAAGGAAGAAGGGGTTGCAACTAGTAATTGATGGTTTGCTAAAAGATGGCTTAATAGAACCTTCAATGTCCCCTTATAATACTCCCATTTTACCAGTAAAGAAACCTGATGGTTCCTTTAGGATGGTTCACGATTTGAGACTTCTGAACAGGATTGTAAAAACTAGGCATCCTGTGGTCCCTAATGTCTATACATTAATGGGGCAAATACCAATAGAACACAAATGGTTTAATGTTGTAGATTTGAAGAATGCATTTTGGGCCTGTCCCTTAGATGTAGAATCAAGGCCCATTTTTGCATTTGAGTGGGAGAACCCATATACTGGAAGGAAGCAACAATATCAGTGGATAGTATTACCTCAGGGATTCACAGAATCTCCAAATTTATTTGGACAGGTATTAGAACAAGTCCTGGAAGAGCTAGATCTACCCAGGGGAACACATTTAATACAATATATGGATGATTTACTAGTTTCAGAGAAAAAGAAATCTGAAACTATAAGTGCCACTAATGTATTATTAAATTTTTTGGCCCAAAAAGGCCTAAGAGTATCCAAAACCAAATTACAATATGTTGAAAGAGAGGTAAAATACCTAAGACATTTAATCACTGAAGGGAGTAGGAAGATTATTCCAGACAGAAAAGAAGGGGTGGCATCCAACCCTTCCCTAAAAACAAGCAGGAACTGAGAAAATTCTTGGATTTGGTTGGATACTGCAGACTATGGATTAATGAATATGTGAATCTTACCAAACCCCTATATGCAAAGTTAATTGAAGCTGAACCTTGGAATTTGAAGCGGCAGGGAAATGAAAAAGGGAACTTTGAAAATTTGAAATAAGCCTTAACCAAGGCTCCTGTGTTAAGTTTGCCAAATTTGGAAAAGCCATTCCATCTCGTTATAAACACAGAGAATGGAATTGCACAAGGTGTGTTGGCTCAGGACTGGGCAGGACAATGGAAGCCTGTGGCATTCCTGTCAAAAATAACGGAAAATTGACCTTTGGGGGAGCCCTCAAGTCAGAACCATTCTTCAGCAAAAAGCAGGAAGATGGCAGACTGATTCCCGAATTCTGAGATGTGAGGCAATTTTGATGAAGCAAACCATAAATTGAATCCAACACATTTCTTAGCCAACACTAGATCAGTGGATCAATATGGATTAGAACATTATTGTTCTTAAGTAATAGACTTACTAACTAAAATAAGACCTGATTTGGGGGAACACCCCCCTTGAGAAAAGAGAGGCAATTTTTATAGATGGTTCTTCTAGGGAGGGGGGAGCACTGAAAAACATACCAAAGAGCTTCTGCAAGCAAGGGAAAATAACTAATACATGAAACCCTGATAAAGGAAATAATGAGTTCCTTACAAAAAGCTAGAAAAACAGCAGTGACACATGTGAATGCACACCAAAAAGGAGAATCAGTAGAAGAAATTAATGCGTTCACTGGGAAAGAACAGAAAAAGAGTTACAACAAATAGGAGGACAGGAGAGGGAGAAGGGAAAGTGGTTTCTCCCAGATGGAAGACAAATAATAAGTAAACTAATTGCACGAGAGTTGTTGGAAAAATTACATGAAGGCAG
>JAGDQI010000433.1:0-12622 GCA_023653725.1 Bungarus multicinctus | reverse complement strand
GTGCATAAAATTTAAACTCTCAAAAGAAGAGCTACCCTTTTTACTTACTTTTTACTACTTTGTTAGCTTTAGATCCCACCTTTATACCTTCCAGGAACCCAGCACAGAATACACAGCGTGCCCATCTTCCAGGTCCTTTTGTAACCCCATAAAAATCAAACGGGCTCTGTTGTGCTCTTGCAAAGTTTGAAAGGCATCCTACAGTTAGCCAAGATTGGCAATCTCTCTCAAGTTTTGCCTATTTTTAAAAAAGTATTTTGGTATCACAAAAATTGCATAATCATTAGCTTGGGGTGGGGGGGTATTAATAACCTTGGTAGCAGATGAGTTACATGGGTTTTTCTGGATCCAACTCATTGTTTTGTAGCAAATCATATATCTATGCATCTATATATTTAATATTTTGTATTTCTAGATCGCCCTTCTGACTCAAAAGAGGAGCTCTGAGTGCTGCACAGTATAATACAAAATAGCATATAACATTAAATATTGAAGTTAATTTAGGATTTAAAAACTTAAAATTATAAGATTATAAAACTGCAGATATTCAATGGGTCACAAAATTCCAAGAAGGCAATTTAACTCTTAAAATTGATCAATAAAGGCAGAGACTCTCATGGCACCAAGCAGCCCCATGATTGGATGGTCTTTTGTGCCTCCCACGCAAGTCCACACAGCCGAATGCTGGCTGGCAAATTCTGGGAGATGAAGTCCAACATCTTAAACTTGCCAGGCTCAAGAAACATTGCTCTGTAGAGCTTGGATTCCATCCCCTCCAGCTGAGGATGAGGATTGCAGTCTGTACGACAGCTAGTATTCCTTGGAGAAAAAGCAAGTGCACAGCACTTAATTTATTCCTGTATTTTGTTTCCCCCCCCGCACAGAACACAGGATGGAAGTGTGTATTTCTGGACCTCTCCCAAACACATTCCCAGCCTCCAGCATTTGTGTCGGATGGCTGTCAGACGGGTGATGCCTACAAGAAAGTGGAGACCTTGCCTGTTCCTTCAGCCATCATCTCTTTCCTTTCCTACCGGAGCTAGAAAAACAATCAGAAATGAATAAAAAAGCATCAGGCTTTTTAAAGCTCTTTGCGCTTCGGTGGTCCACAGGTTTTAACATGGCTTTATTTCCTGAGACTAGATAATCAAGTTCCCAAATATGGACCACTTTGAATTTGTAAAGGTATTATTTATAAAAAAAAATATCAAAGTAGGTGTGTTTCCTGAAGTTGTGGAATAGCTTTTTCAAAAGGAAGCTCTTAACTGTGAAACCTTGTACATAATTGGATGTAAGCTGCTATGTGCTATCCATGTATATCTTTTGAGATTGCTTTTTTTAATTAGTGTGTAGCGTGCATGCACAGACCGGAGTCCACGTGTATATAAGTGTGTGCATGATGGTATATTCACAGTACAAAAGCCTCTTAAGATTCACCAGTATTTGCCTCTTTTCCTGCAGATGTAAGAACCATTATACCAACTTGTACAATACATCCAGCACATACATTCATGTGTGTTGTCTCCGGAGCCATCAGCAAAATCGGTGCTGTGTAAAATAAGACGGTATCATGTTAGATAAATGCTGGCAAAATCTTGAGCATCTTTTGTCGTGTAAATTAAGTGAGCTATACAAAGCCAATCTTGTGTTGTTCATCTTACGATAGGGATGGGCAGCTATGGCCCCTTTAATGGCCTGTGAACTTCAATTCCCAGAATTCCTGAGCCAGCATAACTCAAGAACACCATAGCTGGCTCAGGAATTCTCGGAATTGAAGTTCACAGGCCATAAAGGGGCCATAGCCATCCTTGATCTTACAAGGCAGAAGCAGGGAATTTTCTTGAACCCCCCTCCCCAACACAGGATGATTTAGCAGGGATATCTCCTTTCCTAAGGAGGCCTTAATTTTGCAGCAAAAGTTTGTTTGAGAGCATTTGAAGTCAAACTTTTGAATTCTTGCCTGAAGACTTCCAGTAAATAAGCTATCCATAAGCTTGCTTTTTCATTATCCTGTGAGGCTTTATTATATCAACGCAAAATGCTAGGTGAACTACCAAAGACAAACAACTTAGTTTTTCCTGGCTTTTGCCTTCAGTTTATCTGGACATGCAGATACAAAAAATGTATGCATTGCTTAAAATGCCTGACTGTATTTTGTTTGAATTTTTTATATGTATATTAAATCATTGTACAAAACAATCAGGATTCAAAGGCTGGTTATTTACACATGGAGAGAACAAGGAAGGATTTAAAGATATGTGCAATGTGTGTTACAACCAAAGTTAATTACTTTGAAGGTACCACCATTATGTGTTTTTAAAGGACAAATGCTATTTTAGACTGGATAAACAGAAATGTAATTTCCAAATCCTAAGGATTGATTCTTCCACTTCTTTCTGTGTCGGTCAGATGGTATATGATATCCCGTTCTGGGCATCACTTTCCATTCTCCAGATTTGGAGAGGGCAGTGAGGATGATTTGGTATTGATTATATCCTATGACTATCATTAAGTGTTGTACATTATGATTCTTGATTCTTAACAAATGTTTCCTTTTTTATGTATACTGAAGAGTATTTACACCAAAACAAATTCCTTGTGTGTCCAATCACACTTGGCCAATAAAGTATTTTATTCTATTCTGTGATGATCAGATTAGTTCTTAAGCCCTGTGAAAAGAGATTGGAGGAGCTGGATATATATAGCCAAGAGAGGACAAATGAGGTTGGCAGAGAGCTGTTCAGGCAACAAGAAAATAAATAAACAAGAAAGGAATTGGGGAGAAGAGTTGTGCCTTGTGCCCTTCTTTCTATTAAGTAATTGTCATCTTAAATCCAACCTCATTTTTAATCCTGAATAATTTTTTGTTTTTAATTTCAGCACAAAATTCTATCCAATTATTATTCTAATTTTTGTTTTAATTATTTTTTTTGGCTGCCTAGGATATCTCTAGTAAGCAGGCAACTATATAAATTCATAAGTTCATAACATCCCACAAAAGATGGCATACAAAAAGAATCCACCTCTTGATCTCCAGAAAGTAGGCCACAGAAAAATAGATCTAATTGCAAAAGGCAAGTTTTCATTTGATTGCTAGGTAATGCACAATATTTCAGTAATAGAACGAATTACCCCGCTGTCTTAACTTTGACCGAGAACTGCATAATCTTGAGTTTGGCAATTATTTTGATATTCATCTTCCATAAATTTGCATGAGAAGGTAGTGAGACAAAGCAACCAGAAGAGTTTCAACAGTTAGTTGCTATATTTACAAGGATCTGTCCAGACTGGCTACATTTCTTTGGGAATGACGCGATATGGCTTCAAGGATTCCAGGAGAGGTCCAGCTAGTTCCACTTGCTGCAGTGCAATGATTCTAAACTTGGGCCCTTTTGACCCCTCTAATCTAGCTGGAGATTCCACTGCATACACAACTTGATGGCATTCAGAGTTGGAAAAGTACAGATAGTCCTCCAACTAAAATAGTCCATTTAGTGGCCATTAAAAGTGACAAAAAAGTGACATGACCATTCACAATTATTACTTTTGTAGCATCCCCAGGATCATGTGATCAAAATTCAGATGCTTGGCAACTGGTTCATATTTATGACGGTTGCTGTGTCCCAGGATCACGTGATCACCTTTTGCAACCTGAGAAGCAACATCGATGGGGAGGTCAGATTCACTTAACCAGGTTACTGACTTACCAGCTGCATTGCTGGTAAGTTTTCTTGCCACAGTTGCCCTTAACTATGGCAAGAAAAGGCATAAAATGGGGCAAAACTCACTTGTAACAAATGCAACAGCTCAATTGTGGTCGTACTTTTGAGGACTACTTGTACCAATCTTTATATACCCTCCTAGCTTGGAGAAGAATGGCATCTATATAGGATGGAAGACAAAGAAATAGAAACCACAATTTTGTGTGGGCTGGTGGGCCTGCTAAATAAATTGGAAGAGGAGAATAAAAACGATGGAAATCTTCCAAGGCTGGAAGGATGATTCAAGAAGCATTTCCTGAGGAATGAAGGAAAAACAAGGCAGGAAGTGCCTGCTTTGTGGTCAGGGATTTGGTTCTTCCTGCCCCCAGTAATAGAGGGATCCTCCCCTCCCATAATAACAGAGGGAAATCGGAAATCCCTAGAAGAGTGTATGTACACAAGCTGCTGTACCCATAAATTAGTAGCTGCATTGCATATTTGTGAATTATGATGGTTCTGCTTCCTTCGCAAAAGTGCTTTGTCTAGGATTTAACGTCCAACAAATGTTTGCCTATCGCAATTCTCTGTCAATGATTAATAAAGTATTGTGGTTTAATATTTTCTGGTGATGAGTGAACCAACAGCAAATCCAAGAGAAATAGAAACGAATTTCCGCAGACATTGGTTGTTTTCTGTGCCTCTCCTTTCTATTGGACCATAAATTGTTTCCATGAATTTTCCATACATTGTTTCAAGAACCAGGATTTTCTTTTTGCAAGTTTATTTTGAGCTGCTTTGCTTTAAACTTTACACATTTTTCAAACATGCACTGATCAACAACCCCGGGCATTAAATTAAAAAATATGTATCAACAAGAAAGTAAGCAAACCAGAAATTACATAAAAGCAAAAAGCCAGCATCATGTAGAACTTTATATACACAGATAACTCTTTCAACAGCTGGCAGCAGCTGTTTAAGCTTGGCTGGGCCTGGAAGCCAGACCAGGTTAGCTCCATTTAATAGGTGAAAGGGATTCTAACTGTGGTAAAGATGAGCTTTAGTTATACTAGCAAAATGAGCTGATGGGCTGAGCATTATCAAAAAATGATACAACTAAATGGAAAACCTGGCTTATACCTTCATTATACTTTTATACATTATACTTTATTGAGCCATGGTGGCACAGTGGTTAGAATGCAGTATTGCAGACTAATTCTGCTCACCGCCGGCTGCCAATAGTTCAGCAATTCGAATCTCACTGGCTCAAGGTTGACTCAGCCTTCCATCCTTCCAAGGTGGGTAAAATGAGGACCCAGATTGTTGGGGGCAATAGGCTGGCTCTGTAAATGGCTTGGAGAGGGCTGTAATACACTGAAGTGATATATAAGTGCTATTGCTAAGTGCTACTGCTATTATCTTATAAAAAGCTATGGTATTTTCATTGGAAGTGACTGAAGAAATGCGGAATCCTTGGTGCCCTCTTAACTTGGTAGTTTTCTTCATTATACTTTGGATATTTTATTACCAGTTAGGTCACATCCCCAGTTGCCAAAGATGTTTCCCAAGATCTGATATCTTAGAATAATAGAATAATAGTTGCAAGGGACCTTGGAAGTATTCTAACAGATAACAGATAATCAGAGTTGGAAGGGACCTTATAGGTCATCTAGTCCAACCCCCCATCTACGCAGGAGACCCTACACCATTTCTAATAAATGACAGTCCAATCTCTTCTTGAAAGTCTCCAGTGATGGCGCTCCCACAACTTCCGAGGGCAACTTCTGTTCCATTGGTTGATTGTTCTCACTGTCAGAAAGTTTCTCCTTATTTCCAGATTAAATCTCTCCTTGTTCAGTTTCCATCCATTATTCCTTGTCTGGCCTTCGGTTGCTTTGGAGAATATCTTGACCCCTTCCTCCCTGTGGCAGCCCCTCAAATATTGAAAGACTGCTATCCTGTCTCTCCTGGTCCTTCTCTTCCCTAGACTAGCCAAGCCCAGTTCCTGCAACCGTTCTTCATATTCTAGTCCAGGGGTGCCATGGGAGAGATTCTAGACTGGGGGCCATGGGAGAGAGGGGCCAGACCATGACATTCCACTTGTGCAAGCTTGTGTACGCATACAAAGTGATTCATTCATTCAAGTGGAGGGCACGTGTTCCCGCTGCTCACAACAAATGGAGCAGTGCATGCACGCGTGTGCCTGTCGCTCTTACACCAACACACCCCCAAACCAGGTCGGGCTATCAAGCTAGAAAGGTTGGGGACTGCTGTTCCTGTCCAACTCTCTGCTCGAACAGTGGATATGTTAACTAAAACATTTCATCAGAAATACTTCCAGAAGCTGAAAGAAGCTTTTTGGGACAGGAGGGGCGGTTAAGGGTGAACTAATTATTTCTATTCTTACACTTTCCAGGAACTTCTTTTGATTTAAGTGGGAAAGTCTGACCATCAACTCTGAATCAAATCTGACTGAAGCCATCTTTTACTGCTTCATAGTTGCCACACTCTAAGGGGGGAATTAGCTAGACCAGACATGTCAAACTCAAGGCCTGCAGGCCAGTTCCAGCCCATGATGTGGTCGGATGCAGGCTGTGGGCCCATCCTCGAAAATGTAAGGGGCCGGCCCATGTCGCTTTGGCCAAGTCTACCTGTGTCACTTTGGCCCAATCTACTCAACGTGAAGAGGAAACATGCCAGCAGTTGGGGGAGTGGTGTCAAGCTGGCCACACCCATTCAGCTGGCCATGCCCATCCAGTTGACCATGCCAGCTGGCATGGCCCCCCATGGTCAACCACAGCCCTGAGGCAGCTCTCAATGAAATTGAGTTGACACCCCTAAGATAGACCGTGTCTGCAGACACAACAACGAGCCTTCCCATGGGAACCAAGGTCATCCCAACAGGTGGCAGTTGAAGGAGAGAGGAGTGACTGAGGAGTCTGCCGACTGTTTTAATTGGACAATGCGGCTTGGGACAATTGGGGAGGGAAACAGTTACTCCTTTAATTATGTTATTAGCGTGGGAAACTTCAGAGTTGGTTCACTAGCTTTGCGGATATGATGTATCCAGTGGTGGGATTCAATTTTTTTTACTACCGGTTCTGTGGGCGTGGCGTGGTGGGAGTGGCAGGGGAAGGATACTGTAAACTCTCCCATCAGAGGTGGTATTTGCCAGTTCTCTGAACTACTCAAAATTTCTGTTACTGGTTCTCCAGAACTGGTCAGAACCTGCTGAATGCAACCTCTGGATGTATCCAATAAACATGTTGTTTGAGGGACTGGTCTGCCTTGGAGTTTTGATTTCAGACAAATGGCTATCCAGTCTCATTTGAAAGCCTCCAGTGATGGAGCCCCCACAACTTCTGAAAGCAAGCTATTGCATTGGTTGGATTGATTGGTTGGTTGGTTGATTGGTCATTTGGAAATGAGAGTTGGGTGGATCCAGTGAAACATGAATGTATGTTGTATGTTGATTGCAGTAGGAAGGGTTTTCTTAAGAAGCGTCTGTGATAAGGCAAAGACTTGATTTAAAGTATCTGGGGGCTTCAATAAATGTGGACTGAATACACCGGTGAGTGATGGAGATTGAAGAAGCTCCACAGAGAGAATGAATGAAGCCACCGAACAAGTCAAGTGAAGGAGAAATGAAAATGAGTCAGGAGAAGACAGAGAAAGTCAGGGATGGGTGGAGGTGATGAGATTCTGAGGAAAGAAGTAAGGAGTCTAAGGAACAAAAGGCAAAGTCGGAAGTAGGTACTCCTGGGATGGAAGTTAAGATGATCAGCAAAGGACAAAAAGATACACGGGTTGTGGAGAATGATGCTGATCTGGTGCACATGTAAGCCGTTTCCTTACTTTTAGTTTCAAGTTTTTAATTTTCTTTACTGTGCTTTATCCCTTTGTCCAAGCTTTCTATAAATTTGCTTATTTCAACAGGGAGTAATGTGATGGATGCGTATGAAGACCTCACAAATCTGGACTACAAACATCTAAACTTGATGGACTTTTTGGCGACCTACTACTTCTGGTAGTCCTTCATTAAGAGCCGTGGTGGCGCAGTGGTTAGAATGCAGTACTGCAGGCTGCTTTTGCTGACTGCTGGTTGCCTGCAATTTGGCAGATCGAATCTCACCAGGCTCAAAGTGGATGCAGCCTTCCATCCTTCCGAGGTTGGTAAATGAGGACCCAGATTGTTGGGGGCAATAGGCTGACTCTGTAAACCGCTTAGAAAGGGCTGTAAAAGCACCGTGAAGCGATATATAAGTCCAAGTGCTATTGCTAAGTGCTATTAAGTATCTGCTTTAGTACTTAATGATTAACTAAATGGATATTTCCCATCACATGCTTTGAATATTGTGCCCTAATTAATTTGCTGCAGCAAAAAAGGAAAAAGAAAAAAAAACCTAGCAGCTTACACACTTTGTGTTTATTTATTTATTTATTTTATTTATTTATAAAATTTCTATACCGCCCTTCTCCCTAGGGACTCAGGGCGGTGTACAGCCAATCCAAACCCCAACAGTAATACAAAAGTTAAAAGAAGATTAAATTAAATTAATAGTGTTATGTATGTTTGTTTAACAAGGCATGAATAGCTTGAATAAACATCTGGTTTGCAAAAGTTTCTAAGCAAACAAACGAGTAAGGGCAACTTTAGGTTATCAATCCAAAGAAAATTATCTAAGTGCAGTGCACTCTCCTGGCCAACTATTGATAACGAGTCCCTGAATTGGACCTGGTTTTTGCAAAGATTGCACGCATGGAAGCTTCTTAACAACTCAGTGACTTTCTCAACAAGCTGAACTGGGTCAGTGAAAAGGGGTAACTTAATGTGTTGTGTGAGAATACTAAAAAGGGATTGGTTGACCTAAGCAATTAACCTCCAAGGTCATTCACAGGATGATTAATCTTGTAAACTGAGAAGCTGTTCCCCTGATTTAGTCCTCCAAGGCAAAGAGCTGGAGATGTAGACCAGTTGGAAAAGGAAGTTTTTTCCCCTTTATTTATTTGTTTGTTTTGTCAAGCGATTATAAGATAACAGGTATAAGTATAAACATAGTTATGAATACATGAAATGGGTACATATAAGAAAAATAAAAAGAATAGGACAGGGACGGTAGCACGTTGGTGTGCTTATGCATGCCCCCTACAGGCCTCTTAGGAAAGGCGTGAGGTCAATAGTAGACAGTCTAAGGTTAAAGTTTTTGGGGTTTTGGGGAAGAAACCACAGAGTCAGGTAGAGTATTCCAGACATTGACCACTCTGTTGCTGAAGTCGTATTTCCTGCAATCAGGTTTGGTGCGATTAACCTTGAGTTTGTATCTATTGTGTGCTCTTGTGTTGTTATGGTTGAAGTTGAAGTTTTCATTGACAGGTAGGACATTGCAAAGTATACTTTTATATTCTATACTTAGATCGGACCGAAGGCAGCGTAGTTCTAGGTTTTCTAGGTCTAGAATTTCAAGTCTGGTGGCATAAGGTATTCTGCAACGAGTAGAGGAGTGGAGAACTCTTCTTGTGAAATATTTCTGGACTTTCTCAACTGTGTTAATATCAGATACGTAATGTGGGTTCCAGACTGATGAGTTGTATTCAAGTATTGGTCTAGCAAATATTTTGTATGCTCTAGTTAGTAGTGTGATATTACCGGAGAAAAAGCTTCGTAGGATTAGGTTAACAACTTTGAACGCCTTTATGTAGTTACAGAACTTATCAACAAGTCCTGGTAGTTCTGGTAGTTCTCGACTTACAAGCACAATTGAGCCCCAAAATTTCTGCTGCTAAGGGAGATGTGTGCTAAGTGAATTCTGCCCTATTTTACGACCTTTCTTGCCACAGTTCTTAAGTGAATCACTGCAGTTGTTAAGTTAGTAACGCGGTTGTTAAGTGAATCTGGCTTCCCCATTGACTTTGCTTGCCAGAAGGTCGCACAAGGGGATCATATGACTCCGGGACACTGCAACCGTCATAAATATGAGTCACTTGCCAAGTGTCTGAATTTTGATCATGTGACCATGGAGATGCTGCAGTGGTTGTAAGTGTGAAAAATGGTCATTTTCTTTACTGCAATTGTAACTTTGAATGGTCGCTAAATGAACTGTTGTAAGTTGAGGACTACCTGAATAGAATACACATCCAAAATATCTACTATAACTACTATACAGGTAGTCCTCGACTTATGACAAATTGCTTAGTGATCACAGGGGCAACACACTTTACCACCATCATGACTTACCATCATGATTAGTAACTTCCATTACAGTCATAAGTCGAGGACTACCTGTAGCCCAGATCAGCTTAGTGCTGATTGCCAGGCTGATGGAGGAGGAGCTAGGGAACTGATGGATTCTTGCTCAGAGGTTTATGGGATTCCTAGTCCTTCTTTAAGAAAGTAAATTGTATTTTTCCTATTTTTAAAAATCCATTTAATGCACAATTAATCAGTGGAACAACTTGTCTCCAGACATTGTGGATGCTCCAACACTGGAAGTGGTGTAGGGTTTCCTGCCTAGGCAGGGGGTTGGACTAGAAGACCTCCAAGGTTCCTTCCAACTGTCTTATTTTATTGTATTCTAAATGAAGGAATAACAATAATGAAATGCCAGCAACCATTGCCCCATCCCTATGGTCATGTGGTCAAAATTCAGACTGTCTCACATTTATGACGTTGTAGTGTCCTGGGATACTGGGATTCCCTTCTGCGACCTTCTGACAAGCAATAAAAAAGCCAAATTTACTTAACAACTGTGTTCCTCACTTAACAACTGCAATGGTTCGCTTAACAACTGCGACCAGAAAGGTCGCAAAATGGGGCAAAACTCACTTAACCAATGTCTCATTTAGCAACATAAATTTGGGGTTCTGTTGTCGTAAGTCGAGAACTACCTGTAAGTTCAGAGCACATTTTGCCAATTAGATTACAAGCTCTGTTAATGGATTATTTTGATGATTCGTCCTTTCACAGTTTTGAACAATTAATGGCCGAAATGTGAATGGCTGGGGCCCTTGCTCTGACAGGCAGGAATGCCAAAGGCTCTTACATATACACTTCACTATTGAACAGATGTTTATCAGGGGTGGGATTCTACTGGTTCTGTCTGGCTCTATAGAACCGGTAGCTCTGAAGAGCAGCAGACACAGAACCGATTCTGAGTCTGCTGCTGGTTTGGCCCACCCACCTGCCCGGGCTCTTCCCTGACCTTTATTTCCTGCTTTTTCAACCGTAGCTACTTTGCGCGGCACAGCTGCTGTTGAAAAAGCAGGAAAAAAGGGCTTTTCCAACTGCTGCGCACTTGCACACAGCGCTGCTCAGCTGTCCGGGCAGCTCAGCAAGTCGTAAATTGCACTCGCGTGACTTGTGCGACTCGCGCATGTGCACGCGACACGGAGCAACATAACCGGAAGTTATACTGGTTAGATCCCATCTCTGCTGTTTATGATTAGGGTACATACATGGGTGGGATTCTACCGGTTCGGACCGGTTCGGGTGAACCCCTTGCTCCGAAGATTAGTTGGCAGTGAACCGGTTCGCTGTGACGAGAATGTGCGCTCGCCCACTCACCGCTGCTCTTTCCTGTGCTTTATTTCCTTTTGTTAGAACACAGCTGATTCGCCGGCAGAGAGATTTGCCACGCCTCAGCTGTTTTATTCACAGGGACTGCAGTAGAAGGTAAGTATTAGAGCTTTTTGAAACGCGGAGTGCAGTGGTGGTATTCTATCGGTTCAGCCTGGTTCTGCCGAGCCGGTAGCGGCAATCAGCAGCGAAGACTCAAACCAATTCCCTCCGCCGCTCTGCTGTTGGGCCTGTCCGCCTGCCCGGGCTCCCATAGTACTTTTATCTTCTGCTTTGAAGTGCAGCTGCTTTGCATGGCTCAGCAAAGTGCTGTGTGGCTGCTCTGAAGCAACCAGGAGAGTGCAGGCTTGCAGGAGGTGAGTTGGAACCCCTCTGCGCCTGCGCAAACGCCTCTGCCCAAAGTGTGCATTTGGCACGTGTGCGCATGCAAAATGTGCCCACCAAACAATGCCCACCGAACCGGTGGTAAAACTTTTTGAATTCTACCACTGGTGGGTGCATGTGCAATGTGTGCATTTGGCACGCATGCGCGTGATCACCAAGCCGGTTGTTATACCAGTAGAATCCCACCCCTGGGTACATTTACCTCTACGACAATTTTGGGCTCAATTGTGATGATAAGTTGAGCACTACCTGTAAACTGCTTACAAAGCATTGACACTTCAAAATCTCTCCGGTTGGATAAGTGTGAATCTCATTATCAATGTGGATAACAGGTCCAGAGTATCACATCTGCAAATCTCCTCCCTTCCAACTCCATTTTTGACATCCTCCCTGATTAAGAGTTTTCAAAAAATCTGATTTTAATTTACAAACTCCCAATTGTATAATCTAATATAGTAAAGCAAGAGTGTCAGACTCAAGGCCTGGGGGCCAGAACCAGCCCATGGACTGCTTAGATCTGGCCCACTCGGGCTGCCCTGGAAACAGCAAAGGACCGGCCCTACGGTGCCTCTGCCAGCAAAAATGGAGCTCGGTGAGGCTGCATGCCCCCCCCCCTCTGTTTTTGCTGGCAGAGGGCTGCAGGAGGCTGTCATGGCTGAAAATGGAGCCTGGGAGGGTCACATGTGAGCTCACCCACCCGCTGAGCCCCGTTTTTGCTGGCAAAGGGCTGCAGGAGACCATCGCAGCCGAAAACAGCGCTTGGGAGCCCGTTTTCACTGGCAGAGCGCTCGGGCCACCACAGGTGCCTCTGACACGAGTGACCACAAGCTGGTCATGCCCACCAAGGCCACGCCCCCAGCCCCCCAGGTCAAACACAATCCTGATGCGGCCCTCAATGAAATTTGATACCTCTATAGTAAAGGAATTGCCTTGCTGTCAATTCAATGATTATGGATTATCATTTTAG
>JAGDQI010000432.1:0-12656 GCA_023653725.1 Bungarus multicinctus | reverse complement strand
CCCTCGCTCGCAGCTATGAACGGTGGCCTAGTATGGATGCCCAAATCTCTAGCTGGGTCAATTCATGTCAGGCATGCCAGGCCACCAGGTCATCCCCTCCAGCAGCCACCCTAGGACCTGGGAAGAGGCCGGAAACCCGTGGTCCTGAATTCATATAGATTTGGCTGGCCCTTTCCACGGGCGTACATTCCTAGTGGTAGTAGATTCATTTTCAAAGTGGGTGGAACTGACCTTGATGCACACCACAACCACTGAAACAGATAATAAAGCATTGACCAGGATGTTTGCCACACATGGCCTCCCTGACTCCATTGTATCTGACAATGGCCCCCAATTTACCTCTTGTGAATTTGAGATCTTCCTAGGCAACCTGGGCATCAGACACATATTAGTAGCCCCATTTCACCCTGCAAATAATGGTCTGGCTGAGAGGGCAGTCAAATCTGCTAAGGAAGTACTACAGAGATTGGGACCCATTAATTGGCATTCTAGACTGGCTCAATACCTTCTGAGCCAACATACAACACCCTGTGCCTCCACAAATAGGTCACCAGCTGAAGTGTTAATGAGGCGCCGTCTGAGAACCACTCTTGACAGGCTTCACCCAAATTATGCCCCAGTGCTTCCCCTTGGGTCTAACAGCCAAGACAGAGGGTTCCTAGTAAATGACAGAGTATATGTCAGGAACTTTGCTAGGCACCCATTGTGGTTACCTGGTCGTGTGGTGGCAGTAATTGGTCCTAAGTCTTATAGAATCCAGCTACCTGATGGGCGCGTCTGGCGCCGCCATATGGACCACCTGAGGAGGCGTTGGAGCACTATACCCAGAGGTCATCTAGACGGTCCTGATGCAGAAAAACTACCCCTACCCGAAGAAGCTAGCCTCCAGACCACCGGTGATGACAGCCTACCTGGAGAAGAAGCTGACCAGGGTCCTGACCAAGTTCCCGACGTTCCTGCAGCCTCACCACCGATGGAAGCCATGCAGCAAGCAGAAGGCAGCAGCCCGGCACCATTTTCAGCCGAACTAAGAAGATCAGGATGACTGCGCAGGCACCCAACATATTTACAGGACTACGCATGCTCCACTCTGGGAGGGAGGAGTGTTGTGTATTGACTGCAGTTTCCACTCAGGTCCGTGCTTTAAGCGGGAAGCACGAACCTCTCCCATTGGTTGATGCTGTTTGACAGCCGGCTATAAAAGGAGATGTCAAACGGCATCAGCTGTTGCCGCTCCAGCTGGCTGCCGTGTTAGAGCGGCAGTAGCGGTAACCCTTTATTTGTAAATAAAGTAAGAGCTGAACCTTTTGCCTTGGTTGTCTGCCTCAAGTGATTACTGCTGCTATACAACAGACATGATAGCAGTGTCCCAATATTTGCCACAAAGAGAAAGGGGTCAAGCTATTTTCCAAAGAACCTGAAGGCCAGACAAGGAATAATGATGGAAACTCAACAAGGAGAGATTCAACCTGGAAATAAGGAGAAACTTTCTGACTGTGAGAGCAATCAACCAATGGAACAGCTTGCCTTCAGAAGTAGTGAGAGCTTCATCAATGAAGCTTTCAAGAAGAGACTGGGTTGCCATCTGTCAGAAATGGTGTTAGGGTCTCCTGCTTCCTTCTTAAAAAATTTAACTATTTCAAGAACCTAAATATAAGGCAGATAGCTTTCAAATAAAAAAGGGGAAAAGTCTGCCAGATCCATTTCTCCCAACATGGGAGAACCTGGAAAAGCTAAGTACTGAAGGGCATCAATTTTCTGCCTCTAAGGCACAATAAAGGTAAAGAAAAGTAGAGCCAAATGCATATAATTTGCTATCCATCCTTCTGTCTTGTGAAGGTCCTTAGGCTATCTAGGAACATTTAATATGTAAAAAAAATACTGAAAAGAATTCAGTTATTTTGCAAGTAATTTAGTTCCCTTCTGAGTCAAAAGATTCATAACCTCCACCATTTCTGTTATCCAGTTAGATATAACAGGTATAGATAATGATGCCTCATACTTTTCAAGTTTTGAAAACAAAGGCTGTAAGCAACAGTTCATTTATTAGAAATAATTTTAGGTTGTGATTTCTGCAACAAAGAAATCACCCTCATCCCTACTATATAACTACTGCTGAAGAGAAGCTTACATAAGGGGGAAAGGCCCTAGGGTACCCCTTTCATTATTTAGGGCTACTCCCAAAATCTCCTCAAAATGAAAATGACCAGGAACATACTTTGTAATCCTTGGAATCTATATGGCATATTTTTGACTGCTAAAGGACAACTTCCTCTCCTCCCAAAATACATGGGTTTTATTTCCTCTCATACCCGCATCCTAGATTTGAAAGGGGGCATTTTTCTGTATCCTAGCTGTGAAGGAAGACAAGGGACCACATCTGAACCTCTTTCCTTGGGAAGCCAGGCTGACAGCTTCTCTGGAGATCTTTTTCAAATTTGTTCAGACTTGTTAACAGTATTATTTAATATAAAATGCTATCTATGCTATGTCCCTCTTTGTGTTCACTAATAATCTAACTCTGTCAATTCTGTGCCTTATTTTTATTTTGTTTTTAAAAATATTTGATACTGGTTAAAATGGTTTTTATTCTGAATGATATATGTGTATGCACTACGAAGACAGGATGCACACATTTATATGAATAAATCAAACAAGTATAGGTAGAAGGTAGAGAGGGAAAATAAGAGGCAGCCTATAGGTCTTTTAGAATAATGTACAGATAATGTGAGCGTGTTCTCTCTCTGTGCACATTGTCTACTGTCAGTTCTGTTTTATGGCAATTGAGCGATACAGCATCACAACTTCCACCTTGATTTTGAAGGTTATTTCCTCAGGCATCAATGTTTTAGGGAAAAGAGATTGACTCTACAACTTCATTTTACTGCTTCTGCTTTTTAAATATTTGCACCAAAAAGAACAGGTTTATTTACTTTTCATGTAGATGTGTGACTTTAATTCCACCAATGACCATGAAGTTGCTAAACTCATGTACATCAAAAGGTTTCAGGCAATCTCAAAAGGTCTCAGCAAACACACTGGGTTTTTTAACATATTACAGTTGTTAATTGATAAGGTACTTGCATGTAACCTGCATCTGATAACCAACCTGTCTTCCTCCCTTCTCATTACAATTTAAATCCTACATCAATCAAATCACATTATGAATCCAATGAATGTTTATGCCTTTTAATACTGTTGGAAAACATGCTGCCAATTTCCTTCTGATTTTATCTTCCACAATATCTATTGCAATGGACTTCTTTCATTTCTGCTTCTGTTAATGTTGCCTTTTCCTCAACTGCACTTAACAAATACTGATCATAACAATTACTTTCTATTATGTCCAAATAATGAGGTGATCTTTAAGAAAACCATGAAAAACTAGTTTCATAAATACCACCACAGTTAAAGTAGCCTCATAAACACATTAATGTCATCGAAAGTCGTTCAGTTCAAGTAAAGAATGGAAAAGATACCCTTGGTAGTTGCTTAGCAACCACTTTCTGGATAACCCTTAAGAGGGCCTTAAAGGAGCGTGCATAAGCGCACTAGCATGCCTGCTGTTGCTGTCTTACTGTCCCCATTTATCTGTTTTTACTTCCTTTGTTCATGTTTATGTTCATACTTATACTTGTTATCTTGTACATGTTTGACAAACAAACAAACAAACAAATAAATAACACCAAAACTGTTAGAAGCTTATCTTATGGTCTTTTGACAAAGGCAAATACCTTATTTCATCTCAGACCAGGAAATGTTATGCAGGAGATGGCAACCTATTTATTTTCCAAACAGGTCCCCAGATATGGGAGAGTCAGAAATCCACTATAGGTAGTCCTCGATTTATGATCACAATTGAACCCAAAATTTATGTTGCCAAGTGATAAATTTGTTAAGTGAGTTTTGTCTTACTTTGCAACTTTCCTGCCACATTTATTAAGTGAATCACTGCAGTTGTTAAATAAGTAACATGGTTATTAAGCGAATTTGGTTTCTCCATTGATTTTGCTTGTCAGAAGGTCGCAAAACCTGTCCTCAGAACAATGCAACTGTCATAAACATGAATCAGTTGCCAAGCATCTAAATTTTGATTACATGAACATGGGGATATTGCAACTGTCATAAATGTGAAAACGGTCATAAATCCCTTTTTTCAATGCTGTTCTAACTTTGAACAGTCACTAAATGAACTGTTGTAAGTTGAGAACTATTTGTACTTCATAATTAGTCAAGGGTCTATTATGAAGTTGATGTTCTTTAAAAATATGTGAACAGGGAAATAGGGCGGTATATAAGTACAATAAATAAAATAAATAAATAAAACCTAACAGATAAAAAAGTATTTCTCGGTTGCACACTGCATCTGAAGTTCTCTATATTTTTTTATAACTTGAAATTGGTTCCCTCGCCCCACTCCCCCCGGAATAAAGTTATAGCCATTATTGGTATGAGTGGTTGGACTTATCGTAATATCCTAGTCCTATTTAAATATTATACTATTTTTCTTTTCATTGGAGAAAGCATTAAATGGAAGTATAAAAACCTCTGTGTTTATGAGTTGTGGAAGTATGGTTTTAAAAGCTTTCTATTAAAACATAAATATTGTGACAATTGTAAACATAAAAAAATAGTTGCCAACTCTTCTACTTCAAATATTTTTTTAAAAAAATCATTATTTTAGTAATGGAATACTATAACTACAACAACAACAGAAAAGCATACAATATAATTTATTTATTTATTTAACTTTTATACCGCCCCCTCTCACAAATAGGGACTCGGGATGGTGAACAGCCATAATAAAACAATACAGTCCATAAAATTTAAAATAGTTATACAAAGATAAAGGGAGGGAGGAGAAAATCAGGGAAATAATTCATGTAATATCAATGAAGAATTAAGTCAAATCTTAAGCTTGCCATAAGGAAACATGGCTTCACTTTTTTATTTTTGAAACATAAAGATTCATATAAGGTATATAATGGACTCTTATTCTGAACCATTCTATATTATCCAGACGATAAGTTTCTTTTCATTCAAATCACATTGTTCTCTTATATAAAGCCAAAGCTACTCATAAAATGACTTCGACTGAGAAGATCTAAATTCATCTCTACATTCAAACATGAAATTCACTGGAGGAGTATAGGTTAATTAGCATAAGCTTCATCAGTTGTACTATGGTTATTTAAACATAACAAATTATATACTTATAACAGAGTATTAGTAGCCTTTTTGCTGAGAGAGTAATAGGCAAGGCAAAGTATAAATCTCATACTTATAAATTGTCCAACTAGCTATTCATTTGTTTATTGATGTATTAATTTTTACACAACTCCAATCTCACAATTCTGGTCCATGTATCAAAATCCAGATAGAATTATGAAACTGTAAATTAAATTATCTGATAAAGCCAATTTAATTGATGAGAATAATTAGAGCCTTCTCAGTGAAGCTCAAATATATTTACAGCTCATTTTGTAAAACTGTTTGCACAGAAGTAAATTTAGCTGAAATTCTATGCTTCCATATTTTAAGTATACAAATAAACCAAGAAAAACAGAATAGTGGATTTGTTCTGGTTAAATAAGCATACTAATTTTAAAAACATTATTTGAAAGTTGCTTGGATAGTAGATTATGTACAAACAGATCTGACAATTGCTTCAAAACATTGGGCTAAAAGTTGACAAAGAAAGGAAAAAATACACAGTTATGGAGAAAATCTGCAGTGAAAACTTAATTTATGTTTGGTATAAAATGCTGGAATAAAAGATATTGTGAATATAAAATATGGAAATGAAGACTGGGAAGATGGTGAACTTAGTTTATAAATTCAAACCACTCTTTCAAAAGCCAAGCAGATATGCTTTTTAAAAAAATAGTATAGTTAGTAATATTAATACTTAAAACATGGGATAATAACCCAATACAGATACATCTGAATCTATTAATAAATTTGCACTTTCTTCTGGCAATTACAATGAAACACAAGATTAAAGCTGATGAGAGTATAACTTGGTAAGAGAATATATCCTTTGCACGTATAGTTTTATATTTAAATCAGTCAAAGTCTGGTTAGGGGTGTGTTAAACAAAAACTGCAAGAGTAATTTCATCTCAGCTTTTAAACTGAAATGCTACTTCTTATGAAATATGCTGTCAGAAATATAAAATATGAAAGTTATCTCTATCTACTGAGAGAAATGTGGCAACACTTTTGTAATTGAACATTGTGAATGTCACAGCGCCATTCAAAAGAAGCAAGAAAACATAAGAATACACGGCTAAATATGTATAACTTGTGTCAAAATTCACAGCACAGTTCAAAGTTGTATTTGAAGGTCTTAAAAAAATATTGTAACTAAATTAGTTTCCAGAAATAGAGGACATAAAAAAGAATAATTCTAAACAAATGGCAACTTCAGATCTCAACAAATAAATGCTCTGTCCTACATATTGGCAAAAATAATCAGAAAATAAAATACAAGCTGAATAGTCAAGACCTTCTTGATGACCCAAACTCTGTAAAGGATCTTGGAGTACTCATCTCAAATGACCTAAGTGCTAGAGCCCACTGTAACTACATAGCCAAAAAGGCGCTAAGAGTTGTTAACCTAATCTTACGTAGCTTTTTCTCTGGTAATATTACACTAATAACTAGAGTATACAAAACATTTGCTAGACCAATACTCGAATACAGCTCATCAGTCTGGAACCCACATTACGTATCTGATATTAACACAGTTGAGAAAGTCCAGAAATATTTTACAAGAAGAGTTCTTCACTCCTCTACTCGTTGCAGAATACCTTATGTCACCAGACTCGAAATTCTAGACCTAGAAAACCTTATACTACACTGCCTTCGGTCCGATCTAAGTATAGTATATAAAATCATACATTGCAATGTCCTACCTGTCAATGAATACTTCAGCTTCAACCATAACAACACAAGAGCAAACAATAGATACAAACTCAAGGTTAATCGCACCAAACTTGATTACAGGAAATACGACTTCAGCAACAGAGTGGTCAATATCTGGAATACTCTACCTGACTCTGTGGTTTCTTCCCCAAACCCAAAAAACTTTAATCTTAGACTGTCTACTATTGACCTCACCCCTTTCCTAAGAAGTCTGTAGGGGGCATGCATAAGCGCACCAATGTGCCTATCATCCTGTCCTATTGTTTCTTTTATATTTTATTTTTCTTATATGTATCCATGTATTCATAACTAAGTTATACTTATACCTATTATCTTGTAAGCAATTGACAAATAAAATAAATAAATAAATAAACTGGGTAAGGAACCTTATTGGTTTGAGGACCCCAATTTCTGTCTGTCTTACACACAGACACAGACACAGACACACACACACACACACACCCCTGGATACAAACTGACTTGCAGACAAATTGTCTTTCTTGTTGAATTAGGTCTTGACTCAGTCCAGTATTTAACTTTCATCTGTAACTTTATTGTGCAGGTATTATATAAAACAATATAAAAATATTAAATGATTCTCCTGGTTATGGAGTTAAATACTGAATATCCTGTATATGGAGTTTTCAAGTTACAGGCAAAGGGACACATTCTCCTTTTTATCCTCATGTCTTCCATCTGGCAGGTCTAACCTTAAAATCAAATATTGTCCTGCTTTCTGAGTATCTAACAAGCTATCTCTTTCTGAGATGCTTTTTTCCACAGTCGAGAACATCCTAATATATGCTAACTACATGTTAACAAGTCCACTCTGTGACCTTAATTAGTATCCTCTGCTGCTAGTGCTGCTGTCTGAAATTAATAAGACCTTAATCACAGGGGTGGGATTCCACCAGTATAGCAACTGGTTCAGTGATCGTGTGCTTTGCAATTGAAAACGCCCATACTTGTCTTCAACTGCAGCCTCTTTGATGAAAACAGCTGAAGCAAGGCAAACCATTCTGCTGTGCCAATCAGTTGTGCTCTAAACAAAGGAAATAAAGCACAGGAAGGAGCAGGAGTGGGCAGGCGGGCCCATATGCTCGTTGCAGCGAACTGGTTCGGAGCCGGCTGATCATCACAACAAGGGGTTCACCCGAACCAGTAGAATCTCACCCCTGCTTAATCAGTTATATGTTGCCTTCAAACTGTCTCTAGCACATTCCTACAATTGAAAAGTCAGCCTTTCTGATGCTGGAAAAAGTACAGTACTTTCATACTGTACAAGTAGGCCTAAAGTGCTTTTGGGGGGGCAGTTTTTCACTGCCAAGAAAGTAAAAGCAGTTAGTGTTTCCTCTTTTCCCCCATTTGTCCTCCATTCCAATTGCCAGCATCCTCCTTGGTCTGTTCAGATATCTTAATATATTTTCTTGGAACAAAATTGTATGTGTAGATATCAGTTCTAACTAAGTATTTAATAAAATATTTTTCACCAAAGACAACTTGCCCCTGGAAATCTATGTCATTCTCAAATATTTATTGTACCACTCTAAATCTGGAAGTACAGGTAGTCCTCAATTTATGACCATAATTGCGCCCACAATTTATGTTACTAAGTGAGACAGTTAAGTGAATTTTGTCACATTTTATGACCTTTCCTGTCACAGTTGTTAAGTACTGCAGCTGTTAAGTTAGTAACATGGTTCTTAAGTGAATCTGGTTTCCCCATTGACTTTGCTTCTTAGAAAGCCACCAAGGTGATAATGTGAGCCAGGACACAGCAACTGTCATAAATATGAACCAACTGCAAAGCATCTGAATTTTGATCATATGACTATGGGGATGCTGCAACTATAATAAGTGTAAAAATGTCACTTTTTATTGCCATTGTAATTTTGAACGGTCACTAACCGTATGGTTGTAAATTGAGGACTATGTATATAGTATTAGTTATGTTTTACTAGATATTTTCATCTTCTAATTTCCTTCTTCTAATAATCCCTGTCACACCATATTTTAATTGTATTTAATATAAGACAGCGTGCCTAGGGCCGGCTCCAGACATTTTGGTGCCTCTACGTATTTACTATGAATGACAATCACTTTAATTACATCAGGACCCACTGTTACAATATGGCAACAATTCTGCACAAATATATTTATTTACCATGTGCATGTCTAAGATGGCAGGTGGACACTAGCCGGTGAGCTCCGGCATCCGCTCCGTGCTCCGGGCCGTGCTGCCTCCTCCCTGGACCCTGGGTGAGGGTAGCTGTGGACCTGGGTAGGGTCATGTCTTTTTCTATGTCCAAAGATGGAATGGGGAAGAATATTACCATTGCAAGGTTAGAAAAAATTGGACTATGCCCAGAAAAAGCATGAGCCAATGCTGCTGTTTCAAACATTCCCACTCAGAAGTAGATAGAATCTCCAGAGTCCTTGTTCTACTGCTTAAAAGTAATTATAAGTATTATCTAATAGAATCTAATCATTCGAAGTATAAGAGCATCTAAAAGACCCTGGCATGCTGCAGTTGTATGTTGAAAGGTTCTCAGAAGGGATCTGTATCCAGAAGGGTTTATTGCAAACTATTATCTAATCCATTTCCATACATCACATTACTTAAGGATTTCCAGGGGGCACCTTTGGCTGAAATGACTTCTGGTAAATTTGTGGAGAAAGTGCTATTGCACTTTCAGGGTCAACGATACATTAACAGCAGTTAAGCATTTCTCTATGGGTTTACTTATTCACAAACGATTTTATTTATTTATGTGTATTAAATTCAGGAACCAATTAATAGCTGCCATAAAGGCAAATTTGTCTTCAAAAGATCAGCAAAGGCAAAACAATTGAAGTTTTTTGCTAAAAATTGGAATTATTTGGAGACCAATCTCTACTCTCACTACGTTCAATTGGATTTATTCCCATTAAGTTTACATCTAAATTTATAAATATTTTTAAATTATAGTAATTTTTTATTGCTCTACTCTTTCCAAATCATTGTAGCCCTTTAACATAATGTGGGGTAATTCATGTCATAGATTAAAAACCCTGTGGAGATATAATTTCACCAGTCTTTCTAGAGGGCTATTGGAGAACTTTTAAGAACCTTCTGATACAGCGTCCTAGAAAAAAGCAACAATAAGTAACATGAAGCACACATAGAACAGACCAATAATCATATCAAAAACATAATTCTATTTCATAAGAAAAGAAAATGCAGGTCACAACTGCAAATAGCTTTTCAAATGTTGAATGCAGTTTTGATTCAAAATTTATTTCCAGTGTGTTTTTGCCCCACACACTAGAGCAGGGCCCAAGTATCTACAGATAATCACAGATTGAGCACACATTGATACTATATCATGTGTAAAGTAAATATTTAATGGACCCAGGGAAATTCTTGCTTCTATACAAGAGGGCAGCACACAAATCTAATAAACAAATAAAATTGAAAAACATTAGTTTCCCCCACCCCTCCAGGTATGCAATAATATAGAATAAAGTGTGACAATTTAGCAAACCCACTTAATGGCCCTCATTCTCCAATACCTATTCCTTATCAACACTTAGATTACTGCTGTCCTCTATCTTAAAAAAAATTGGGTTTATTAGCCTTGCTAATAAATACCTAAATATTTTGGTATAATTAGCCTTGGTATTTTTAGTCTGGAAATGCCTCCCTTTTCAGATGGTAAGTGACTCAGCAGCTTCGAAAGCAATCTGTTTCTTTATGTATCATTCACACCGAAATTCTTCTGCAGGATTCCAGGAAAATAAAGTAATGGTGGCTTGCTCAGAATTTCACCTATTTTCATTTCATGGAATGATATATACTAACCAGTGGTGAGATTCAATTTTTTTACTACTGGTTCTGTGGGTGTGACTTGGTGGGCGTGGCAGGGGAAGGATACTGTAAAATCTCCAGTCAGAGGTGACATTTGCCAGTTGTCTGAACTATTCAAAATTTCCACTATTGGTTCTCCAGAACTGGTCAGAACCTACTGAATACCACCTCTGATACTAATCCATATTTCTCCTTTGCAGAGACAGCCAAATTCTTTCCATTCCCTGTTTTACTGTTGCAATAAGTAATGGTAATGTTAATAGAAATCTATCCACATTTGAGCTAACAGCCTAAAGCTGTGCATTCACAATCAGCTATTATTACTACTATTATTCCATCTTTATCTACATTTGTGTTGTGTATGAGAAAGAACGTGATAATTTTTTAAATAATAAAATTTTACATGCGGCATTACAAGGTTTTCATTTCATGTTTCTTAATAGGGTTTCCTATCTGAGGAGGAGGTTGGACTAGAAGACCTCCAAGGCCCCTTCCAACTCTGCTACTCTATAAATATCTAGCATGAGATATTACAAGAGTAACTATGACTTGGTTGGATGCCTGTTCCACCTCATCAATTTGTCAGTTATCTCTATGTCAGATAAGTAAAGCTTCTAGGATCATGTGTCTTAATTATTGGCATAATGATGAAATCCATTTAGGTTATACAACATTTATTCAATTGTTAAGGAAGGAAGTATATGCAAGTGCTAGCACTCCTGAATTCACTGCATATAGCCTATAAGACAGAAGAATTTGGGACTATCAGATCTGGACTTCAAAAATCCAGAAGACTTTTCATTGCCATTTAGTAGTTGGGCAGTATTTTGCAACCCAGAACCTGCCCTAAAACATAGTTCAAGTAAACAAACAAAAAAAGCATTGTGAATCTGAAAGGATTAATTCTTCTTTCTCATCATTTTCCAACTCAAAAACATCAGTCTGCCTTTTAATCAATGATACTTTGGTTTGGTATTATGTGCAAACTGAGCCACTGTGTTTCATTCAATAAACCATGGATAAAATCTTGGTTTACTGTTATGGAATTGTTGTAATCCATGTTCATATAAAACAGTGATAAAAGGAAAGGTTAAGCACCTCTTCTTTATCTCTAAGGGATAGTCTGGTCAATGTCCGGAAATTCTAATAGGAGCTTTTTACCAATGCAAATTGCAGCTTTTTTCAAAACTGCACTAATGGAAAAAAGCTTCCTATCAATGGATCAGCTGCAACTGACTTATTTTTCAAGTATACATTAAATAAAAAATAAAGTGGCCATATTAGCCTTCAGATATATTTATATTCCATGTAACAGCAGCATATTTAATAAGCGTACTAAAGTTCCTAAAATAGCTTTCAAATATTTTGACTATTTTCATCAGGCTAATGAAGAATAATGGATGGATCAGTGGTGGTATTCAACCGGTTCGTTCCGCATTGGGCAAACCGGGTAGCAAGAATTTGGTGTGGGTCGCCGAACCAGTAGTAAGTTCTGGCTGACCACGCCCCCCACCGGGTCGCCCTCCCGCCCGATGCTCGCGTCACTCCACCCACCCTGACCTGACATTCCCCGCCTGCCTGCCTGACATTCACTACAGGTATTTCTTTGCTTTTTTTTCCCTCCCGACAATCAGCTGTAGATAAGATCAGCTGTGCCGGGATTCCCCTTGCTGAGGCCCAGGAAGGCAAAAAATGGAGGGAGGCGCTCAGCCCCCCCCCCCTCCATTTTTTGCCTTCCAGAGCCCCAGAGGAGCCTTAGGGGAGCAAAAATGCCCCCATTCCAAGGCTCTTCTAAGGCTAGGAAGCTCCCAAAACAGAGCTTGGAGGGGTGCTGCGTGCCCCTCCATGCTCTGTTCCTTTTCTTCCAGAGCCCCAGAGGAACC
>JAGDQI010000431.1:0-12827 GCA_023653725.1 Bungarus multicinctus | reverse complement strand
TGATTTAGGCTACAATTTAAAGCTACAGAAGAAATAATAGCAATAGCACTTAGACATATAGCGCTTCATAATGCTTTATAGGCCTCTCTAAGCAGTTTAGAATCAGCATATTGCCTCTAACAATTTGGGTCCTCATTTTATTGACCTTGACCTCAATCTTGAGCCGGTGAGAATCGAACTATTGGAAGTTAACAGAATTAGCTTGCAATACTGCATTCTAGTGTATTGCAGCACCATGGCTCTAATCAAACTCTTTCCTATGGACTTGCTTCTCGAAATTGTGGGTGCTTCAACACTGGAAGTTTTTAAGAAGAGATTGGACAATCATTTGTCTGAAATGGTATAGGCTTTTCTGCCTAAGCAAGAGGTTGGACTAGAACAGGGGTCGCCAACCTTTTGACCTCAGGGACCACCAAACTCATAATTTTAGATCCCAGGGATCACTAAGTGGTTCTGTGGGTGTGGCCTAATTTGTGGGTGTGGCTTGGTGGTCATGTGACTGGCTGGGTATGGCTTGTATGTAAATATTATAAATATTTACATAAATACTGAATTTTTATTAAAAAGAGCAACTTTTACCCAAAATCAGGCAAAGCAGGCAGGCAGATTGAGTTGCTCACAGAATCACAGATTCATTCAGAAATCCATCTATCTGCCATTGGCTAGCTCCAGTCTGTCACATAAAATTTGCTAGCAAGCAAACTCACAAATTTAACTCACAACACACCATGTATGTAAATATTGATTTTTTTATTTTAAAAAAGCAACTTTTATCCAAAATCAGGCAAAGCAGGCAGATTGAGTTGCTTACAGAATCATTCATTGATCTATCTGCCATCGGCGAGCTCAGTCTCTCAAATTTGCTTGCCGTGAGTCTGCACTGAATTTGCTTGCAAACAAACCTTCAATCCTAAGGGAGGTTTGGTTGTGCTTAGCTAGAAAGCAAGAAATCCAACTATTTCCTGCTTCCTAGCTAATCTAAATCTCCCGGTGCAGCAGAACAGATGATGGTCGGAAAAAGGAAAAATAGCAACTTTGCAGACAAGTTTGGCGGGTAAGGAGTGAGTGGGCAGGGAGGGTTCCTGCGGGCCATGTGGGCTGAGCAGCTTTGTGTTTCTGTGCAGCCTGGATGAATTGCTTTGTGGGGGTACTCTGTGGGTGAGATTTCTCTGCGGCCCACCAAAATTTTCTCACGGCCCACCAGTGGGCCGTGGCCCACTGGTAGGCAACCACTGGACTAGAAGACCTCCAAGATCCATTCTAGTTCTGTTACTCTGTTATTCTCTATCAGGAAAGATTAAGCTGCTTCCATCATGCAAATATGGTGAGAATGACTTTTGCAAAATACAAACCATTTTAGAGCATGAATAAAGGAAAATCTTTTGCAACAATCTGGAAACCAATAAAAAATGGGGAAAGCCCATCCAACCAATGTAAAATTGGCTGCATTTTGTTTTTCTTTCTAAAGAGTGGCCCACATGCATCAAAACTTCCTGAGACAGAAAAATGCTTTTTGATGGCTGCAAGACTACTTGCAGAGTTCAGTTAGATTACAAGATGATTACTATAAGAATAAATCATTTTTGTGTTATGTGTATATGTATTTTCAAAGTGCTTTTTCTGAAATAAGTTAATTTTTTTTTATCCAGGCTTTTGAACAAGTGTTTGGATAGTTCATGGAAGGATGTAGTATCCTGGAATAAATGCATTGAGCCTTGCTTGTCTTCCATAAACAGCCATATAAATGATAGAGAGGTGAGACAGTGGTGATCTAGGCGTACCAACCAGGATTCACATATATGGTCACATATAAGTTTGTTATTCCAAGCATTTGGATGCATGTCTTTTTCACCAAATAAGTGCACCCTGCATTTTCTTTGTCCTTGTTCCAATCTTTTGCAAAAATTGATTTTTTTCATATGCTGAAAACTAGCACTGTATTATTCTCTGCTTGCTTTTGTTGTATTTATTGCTGAAGTTGCTTTTCTGCTTCTGTTTTGCTCCTGCAGTTTGTTTTTTGCTTTTATATTTTAAATGGGTCTTCGTTAAATTTTATAATTGCCAGTTCTGGCAATTGTTAAAAAAAAATGAGAAAGAATTATTTAAATAAATGAAATGTAAAAGTCAGATAAGAAATGAAATGTATTTTAAAAAAATTCAGGAAAAAATATATTGTTCAAAATTTTACTTCCTTAATTCCTTAAAAATCTCCTTTTAATGAATTGTTCATTCGAATGGATGTCTGGAGCTTGTAATCTGGTGAACTAAAACTCCCTTAATGCTTGCTGGTCATTGGAAATAGGCGACTTGTGCTTAACCACAGGTTCCTTATCTTTGCTTAGAAGGATTTCTTTTCTGAGGGACAGTGGGCCCAAGTTGTTTAGTACAGCACATACATTCCATTCTCCAAGAATGAGTTGGGGAAAAAGGCACTAAAGCCACACAGAAAACCTTCAGGGACTAACAATTCATACTTTGTGTTTGCAGGTTGTTGAAGAGTTCATTAAATTCTTGCACCGTCTGGCCTTTGTCAACAAAGACTGTGCAGTTGTGATGTGTTCTTCTGGCATTAAAGAAGCTTTGAGCAATGTCTTGGAGAAACACAGCTCCAGCCTTTCTCAAGTGACAGAACTGAGGGACCTCATGAATAACTGTGAGAAGCCAGCTAGCCTCTATCAGAAGATGACAGCCACCATCCTGGCTGGTTGCATCCAGGTGAATTTTTTCTTCTTTGGCAGATAATGTCTAATTTCAGGGACCAAGCTGAGGATCACAGCTTCTTGGTAACATGGTGCTCAGATTTACTTTTATCCAAAGGAAATCTAAAGCAACCTCACAGTGCCTTCAGATACTTTTACCCAACTGGATGCTCTTCACATAAGTCACATTAGCTCTTATACGGTACAACAATTGGCAGTGCTGGCTGGGAATGAGGTGGGGTGAAGTCCAATATTTCTGAACGTCCAACAATTCAGAAAGCATCGCCTCTCAGTCTAAATACGGGATTCTTTTTTCCAATGTAATTCTGCTGTGATGTTTGGCCAACCTAACTCTATACCTTGGCTTTTTTTTTCCTTTTGTCTCTTTTCCAACATACTTTACAGATGGTTCTAAATCAGATAGAAGAACACAGGCATAGCCATCAGCCTATCAATGTTCCATTTTTTGATGTATTTCTGCATTATCTTTGTCATGGTGAGCATATTGTTAGTGTTGGAGTTTTAGATACCTTATTCCTTCAGAAGCCCTTCCAGCTTCTCCTCTGCCTGGATTTCTTCAGTGTTTTCTTTTGCGTGTAGGCTGCAGCACTGAAGTAAAGGAAGACAAGTGCTGGGAGAGAGTAGAAGTCTCCTCCAATTCTCAACAGGCCAACAAGTTAGTGGATGGAAATGTCAAAACCTACTGGGAGTCAAATGGCACCACTGGATCCCACTACATCAATGTTTACATGCACCATGGTGTCATAATCCAGTGAGTATATGCATGAACCAGGCTTTGAAACAACAAAATTTGGGTAAAGGGTTTTTTTCTGCCCCTGAACTATAGGGGCATAATAAGGAAAAGTCATTTCTGTCATATTGTCTATGTCCCTTAAGAAGAAAGGGTACACAAAAATAAGTTCATGTTTCATTACTGAAATATCTAATAGGTCTTGGATCAACAAAAATATAATGATGGCTCAGATGCCAAATGGAATTATGGTTTTCCTGTTTAGCCAGACGTGGGCAAATGGGTGTGCCTTTAAATTGTGAGAAAGATGGGGTTTTCAGCTGGGACTTGGTTATTACTCTGAAACTCTTATTCTTGGCTTGTATAGGCAGATGTCACTACTGGTGGCCAGCGAGGATTCGAGCTACATGCCAGCCCGGATTGTAATTATGGCAGGAGCGAGCAGTGCCAGCATCAACACAAAGCTCAATATGGTCAGTCCTGTGGACTTCCCAAATAACCTAGGCTTCCACAGCCAGAGGGAAGAGCACAAAGCTCTTTAGCCTGCCTTGTAAGGATTCCCGCTATGAGGAATACTTTTCAGCAGAAAAACTGTAGTTTTGCATGAACCTTACAGAAAGGTCCTGATTTAGTCACTCATTCATTATATCAGTATCCCATATAGCTTGCATATATCAACATATCATTTTATATCCTGAATCTCTGAGGGACAGCCAATTTCTTCATGACTTCTACCTACCTAGTAAGAGCTAGCAGAATTGGGTGCTATGGATACTTTCAATTAACAATGTCATTTATTGGGACCAGGGCACAAGCCATCTCTCTCATGGCATCTGTGCTCTGGAATGAGATCCTCTCAAAGATTCGTGTGACTCCCATTCTGATGGTGTTCCCAAAAACTTGGAAAACCTGGCTGTTCTTCTGGGTCTTGATTAAAGCCAAAACTTTGTCAGATGGGCTTTTGAATTTAGAGTGTGTTGTCTGGATGGCTGACTTTTTTGGAATATTTTCTATACAACAGTTTGTATATTGTTGTTTATTTTAAATTGTGAGTCATCAGAATCACATTCAGACATCTAATCTAAATGTCCAAGATGGAAGGTATAACTCTGTAACAGTGTAAATTACTCGTAATTATTTGTCAGAAATCAACCATTAAAGATAATCCCAGATTCAGACTAACTTACCAACCGTTTAACAGGAACAAATAGCAAATTGATGGAGGACCATTGCCTGGGTAGATAAAAGGTTTGTAGTGATTTTGTCTCATAACCACAGCTAGCATTTTTTTAAATGCTAAAAACTACAAAATGACTGCCATGCTTGTGTAACCGTTTATAACACTTATGCTGTCTTTATTTGTGATGCTGTACTCCAGTATAATTCACTTAGGTTTGCCTTGATTTTTGTGTAACTCCAGATGGTATGGCAACCATGATTTATTCTTTATGCAATGTGTAAATTCATTTACTGAGGCCTGGTCAACAAACTATGATTAAAGCTATCAACTCACCTAAAATATAAGTTTCCCAGAGGAAGAAGAAGCAAAGAGAACATATATATGTAAGTGAAGTGAGAATACGTTTTCTTTTGAACATTCAAGTACAAAATGTTGATTTCTCTATCTCTCTATGTGGAGAACAGAGAAAGCTATGAGAAATGCTCCTGCTATTTCTCCAGGTGGACTTCCATACCACCTCCAGCTGCTTTTCATGGGGCAGCTTGTTTTTTCTCTTCTGCAAGTTAGTGATTGCTGTTCATAGAAAAAAAAACTTGGTTCTGACAGTGAGGCTTAAAGGCAAAAAATGAATCTATTTAGCTGTTTTATATACACTTGAAAGATTAGCAGGAAGTGTGAACACAGTCCCTCTGGATCAGATACAGACCTACTTTATCCCAGATGGCGAACTGGCTGCCAGGAGAAAGCTGACAAGCAGGATATGAAAGCCTAGCATCTTTCAGTTCATATTTCCCAGCAACTGGTAAAAAGCAAATTGCTACTGCCTTTGTTAATGACAACTGTGGATAGCTTTATCCTCTGTAGGTTTATTTAATCCCCCTTCAAAATCATCTGGCACCAGTAATTTCTTATGTGAATTCTTCCTGCTATCTGTGCTGAATCATTTAGAATGTTGACCCTGCGTTTGAGTGTATATATAGTGTTCGTTGTCTCCATTTTTGTCCTTGACCTACTATTTTTTATAAGTTGTCCCTTCCTAGTTCATTTATCATTTTAGTTAGTGTGTTATACCCTTTGGAGGGATACAATCAGAGCAGTTTTTAACGGTAGTTAGATTATGCATTTATGGGGAGACTTTATATATTGACAGTCATAGCTTTGATTATTTCCAGCACAAAAGATTTGCTTTTATGTGTGCTGAATTGATGTTACCATTAAACTGCTCACTCTATCTCATGATGCCATTCTTGGCTATTAACCACTCACTTAGATATCATCAGTAGCTATACAAAGTTAGAATGTTCAGCCATCATTCTACACTTGTTACCACCATGTAAGGGATAATATGAGATGAGAGAAAGCAAGAACCAACCATTTCCAGGTACAGAGAATCAGTCTTTAAAACAATTTGGCTGCCTGCCAGGTCTAGTTATACCACAGCCTAATATTCTTTAATTTGTGAGGGCAAGGAAAGCATCTACAGTTTAAACTCTGGAATGCAATCATGTAAGTAAGCTATGAAAATTCTCAATCATCCAGATCATTATTTTTCCCCCAGAAAAATTAATCCAGTTGCCTTTTCAAAATAAAAAGCACTTTTGATGTAGATAAGCTCTGATTTCTTTGCACCACAGAAAGCAAATCATGTTGTATGCAATGTTTATTCCAGTCTTTAGAGTAGATCTTAAGTTAGTCAAATCCAGATGGAGAATCTTCTACCAAAATAAACAACCTGTTGATTAACAGCTTGTGTTTGAAGAGCTGGGATTCACTGCTGTGTCTTAATGTGAAGTCTGACATATGGAATCACATTTAGTATTTTAAAACCTCTCTCAGTTTGAAGAGACTGGAGTTTGGAGTTCTGTTCCTTTCGATAAAATAAGTTGATATCTTCAGTAAAATTATCCATCTCACTGCTCATTTAACTTCAGATGTAATTCATTTAAATATAATTGATGATAGCTTGCATTTCTATGGCCTTGAATTTTTATTTAATCCAGCCTATTGGGGATATTCTGATACATTGGGACATGCTCAACATGTTGTGTTTGTAGGTCTCTGGTGCCATATCATTCTATAACCTCAGATTTTTGTGTTCAAATTTCTGTCAAAGATAGTGACTTTTTGCTTTTACTCTAAAAGCCCTGTTTGTTAAAGACTTTTGTAAATGGACATTTTGTTCATACCATTTCAGTCAGGAGTTGGATTCTTGTTCTTTCTTTTCTACCTGAAGAATAGGAATTTTCACCATATCATCATCATCAAAGTTTCATTAACACAGTTGACATTTTTCTCTGTTCTCCACGAAGGTAAATGTCCCACCTTTATCCACCAGAGTGATCCTATTGGAGAACCTGACCCGATTCTGGCCTATCATACAGATCAAGATTAAGCGTTGCCAGCAGGTAGGTAGGTGTGCTTTCCTTCTGTTCCAACAGTGAGAGCAACTGTCTAGTTGGAAAGGAAGCAAACATGATGCCCATGGAGTATGCCAGGTTGGAAGTCTGATTTAGAGCAGTACCATGTGTTATCCACAGGGTGGCATTGACACACGTGTGCGTGGCATCGAAGTGATGGGCCCCAAGCCCACCTTCTGGCCCATCTTCAGGGAGCAGCTGTGCCAGCGCACGCACCTCTTCTATGCTACCAAAGCACACACTGGTGCCAAGAAATTTCAGCAGACCAGATGCAGTTGCTGCAACTTTTTAACAGGTCAGGCTTTTCCTAATGGAAGACTTTTGTCCTTTGGAGGTGGGAAGTTGGCTTGGAGGTGGGGGGGGGTGTCAGCAGAGCACTTTCCGAGATCACAAACTGTAAGCTGATCAGTCAGCTTGTGTTTCTATGGCCTTGACTTTTTATTTAACCAACCTATTGGGGATATTCTGATACATTGGGATATGCTCAAAATGTTGTGTTTGTAGAAATGCCTCTGATGCCATATCATTCTGCAACCTCAGATGTTTGTGGTCTCTTCAAATTTCTGTCCTAGAAACTCACAGAAGTGACTAGTGGGAGAGCATCACTATTCTCAGGATATCTTTTCCTCTCCTTATCCTGTTTATTAATATCTATTATATTGTCCAAACTCCCGTCCTCCCCATTTACTTGCTTTATTGAATCTATACATGCCCATTCTTGGTTGTTCTCCCCCCCACCAAATAAAAAGCTCAGTCTGCACCCCTTTCCGAATGTAGGTTGAACAGTGCCTTGTGTCATGAGGAACTATTTGCCCGTCGCTTCCTTCCTGACGATGAGGCTGCCCAGGTTCTAGGCAAGACCTGTTGGGAATCCCTGATCACTTCCTTGGTGCAGAGAATCACTTCTCCAGGTATGGGCTCTCTCTCCTCTCACAAGTCTTGGCAGCCTTTGCTCTTCCTCTTCCTCTTTCTCAGCAATCTTATGGATTGTCCTTTTGATATATATTTTTCTGGTTTTCCAGGCGCCGATGGTACCAGCCCCCTGTCTTGGCTCCTAAGCCAATACCTGGAAAACCTGGAGGCAGCTACAAGCCAGACTATTGCCTTTAACTCCCGTGTTCGGCGTCTGAGCCATCTGCTGGTACATGTAGATTCCAGTGGCCCTGAGCCCATAGAACTGATGTCTCCTATTCAATGCAGTGAGTCCTCTTCCATGGAACAAATAAAAGTATAAAACAGGCAGATGATCTTGACAAAGCTAAGAGAGGAATGATGACAAAGATGGGAATTCCATGAATATTTTGTACGGTCATACTGGCAAAACAAGAACAGGCAGAATTTTTTTTGGACAGATTTCTTTAGAGAAGGACTGTGACGGGATGGTGGAGCAGTAAGCCATTCTTAATCAGAGGAAAACTTTAAAGGACTCAGAAAATTGGAGAGCGTTACTTGGCTCTCTATTGCTTCTCTGTCCCAGAAGCCTTCCTAAATGCTGTATAAATTTCTCTTTGCAGTTAGGAGGAATACAAAGAATAAGAAGTTGAGATCAGCAACTCTAAAGGCCACCGAGAAAAAATCCACCAGTTTGATAAGCATCACACAGTGCTGGAAAGATGTTGTGCTGCACCAGGTAAGGGTGGCTGAAAGATGATGTTCAGCAACAAGAACAGAACAGAGGAGAGCAACAGAGTTGGAAGGGACCTTGGAGGTCTTCTAGTCCAGCCCCCTGCACCTACAGGAAGCCCTATATCATTTCAGACAAATGGTTGTCCAATCACTTCTCACAAACTTCCAATGTTGTAGCATTCACACCTTCTGGAGGCAAGTTATTCCACTGGTTAATTCTTCTGACTGTCAGGAAATTTCTCCTTAGTTCTAGGTTGCTTCACTCCTTGATTAGTTTCCATCCATTGCTTCTTGTCCTGCCTTCAAGTGCTTTGGAGAATAGTTTGATTCTCTCTTCTTTGTGGCAGCCCCTGAGATATTTGAACACTGCCATCATGTCATCCCGAGTCCTTCTTTTCATTAAACTAAATATACCCAATTCCAGCAACCGCTGGAATTATAATAATTAGTCCCCTAATTATTTTTGTTGCTCTTCTCGGCACTCTTTCTAGACTCTCAACATCTGTTTTACCTTGTGGCGACCAAAACTGGATGCAGTATTCTAAGTGTGGTCTTACCAAGTGTGGTCTCCTAGAGTGTGACTCTGTACCAAGAAGGATGATATGGTACAGGGATTTTGCGTCTGCTGATGCAAAATAGGCTTTACAATGACATCTATATAGTCAAGCTATTTATATTTCATGTTTATTTATAGTGCGTGCGTGCGTGTGTGTGTGTTGTTGAAAGTGAAGGAGTTCTTAGGACTCTACATCGGGATCCAGAAACTTTAAGAAAGGTCGGTTGGACACCAAATTCTCAGAGGAAATGTGTGTGTTGTCCGCTAAGTTAGGTGGTTTTATTTTTATTGTGAAATGAAAACTCAGTGCATTCCTTTAGGCCTTTCGGTTTATAGAAAGATAGAAAATTATACATGTTGGTAAAACATTCCAAAACAGCAGTCAGCTGTAAAACTAAATCAATCTTACGTGAGAAAAAGATTCGGCACTGCAAAAGGCTACCTTGAGTTTGGTTTTACTGAACTGGATAGAATGGTTATGATTTTAAAATACTACATGTGCTTCGGTTCCAGGTGAAACAGTTCTTGAAGTCCTTTTGGCAGGCCCCTGACTTTGTGGAGCGATACTGTAGCATCTACCAGCACCTCCGTACTGCCATGGAGGAGTTGTTTGGGCAGAAGATGTCCTTCTTGTTGGCCTTGCGCAATGGCTTCTCTGAAGGCTTGGTACAGCTGCCCTTCTCGTCAGCTGCCCATGTGAGTAAGGGATGGATGGTTGGGGAACTAAGATGTCTCCCTAAAATGGAATAGGGAACTTGAGGCCAAGGCCAGATTTGCTCCCTGAAAATAATTACAGGGTGTATTTTGGACTTCCTGAACACCTGTGTATCTCTGTCACCTTAAATACAACCGTTTACCTTTAAAATATACTGCAAGACAGGATGATTGACTGAAACACAATTCTATTATATGTTAAAACAGGAAAAATAATTCCAGAAATGTGTGAAGTTTCTTTTGAATGTACCATGCTCATATATAACCAGTGCAGTTTTTTTTACAAGGAATATAAATTATTTATTGTAACTCTGAACCACACATGAATAAGAAGTAGTTGAACTGCTCATTTAGGAAAGCAAGGTAGCTTCAGGAAACTTTCTATTTTACAGTCTTCACAATCTCATCTGTTTGTATCTCATCCTTGACAAATCTTTACAAATAGATAGCTTGAGATGACATCATTTTCTCTCAAATTCTTGTATAAAAATACTAATTTTTTTCCTGATACAACTTTATGTAGTATCTGTTCACTATCTTTCCTAACAGCTTTCTGTGATTTTTCAGAACCTGCCTATTTAAGAATAAAATATTTTTGTACTTTTAACAAACCACATTTTACCTTGCTGAGTTCCATTGATACAAGATATCAGTTATATGTTCTGTAAAATTAGCTGTCAGATGCTACTTTTAAGAATTGTGTGACAAAATGCTTTTTCCTGAAATTTTTTTCTATATTGGTTTAACTAATTCATGCCTATAAATGAAATGATATAGGTGACGCTTTTCTGGTTATAATTAAATTGTAACTTTTAATGTGACACAAAGGAAAATACGGTAATTCTCGACATATGAGCATTCATTTAACGATGGTACAAAGTTAGGTCTGCCTTGGAAAAAGTCATTTACAACCCATCCATGAAGTTACAACCATGGCACCAGCTCCCTGGTCACATAATCACAATTAGGGCACTTGGCAACTTATGAAAGTTTCAACATTTTGCAATCAAATGATCACAATTTTAGAGCATTATTGTCCCAGTCTGCTTCCAATAGTCAAAGCTAACTGGACAAGCCAGAATTGTTTAACAAGTGCAGGATTCATTTAATGACCATATGATTTGCTTAATGACTGTGATAAAAATTGTTATAAAATTGGATCTAGTCATGTGTGACTTGTTTAATGGCTACATCACTTAGCGACCAACATTTGGCACCTCCTTTTCTATGATTTCAGGTGAGCGAAAAGTTTGCCCAATACATTGACCAATGGATCCGAGACAGCTGGACAGATTCAACTAACACAGAGAATGTGCAGCATCTGCAACAGAGCCTTGAGCCCATCAGTTTCCTGGCAGAATTGGAATTGGCCAACATTTTTGAACATTTCTATCGGTGAGGGAAAGGAAAGGAAATAAAGAGTTTGCTGCATCTGCAAACAAAGGAGACTGATCTCATGCTGCAAGTTCTTGGGCAGTAGTTGTTAAGCACTTTAGTCTGCATGGACCCATCTTCAAAAATACAAGTGTGGTACTAGATTTTGTTCTGAAGGATAATGGGGCTAGGTGGGCAGATCAGTCTGGTTCTTGCATAACTAGATAGGCCTATCCTAAAGGTGCTTTTTCATGAGGAAACTGGACTTCCTTGTTTTTTCTTTGAAGACATTTTGCTTCTCATCCAAGAAGCTTCTTCGGCTTTGACTGAGTGTGGGGAATGGAAGGATTTATACTCCTTGCAGACAGTTGGTCATTTGCATTCTTGGAGGTTAAGTGGCCTCAACAATGCTCTAAAAGAATGCAAATGACCAGCTGTCTGCAAGGAATATAAATCCTTCCATTCCCCACCATTCAGTCAGAGTTGAAGATGCTTCTTGGATGAGAAGTGAAACATCTTCAAAAGAAAAAACAAGCAAGTCCAGGTGCCTCCTGAAAAAGCACCTTTGGGAAAACCATGACCTGGATGACTGAGAATCTCCATAGACATAACTAGGTCTATATCTCAGAAGCAGGGTGTCAGTGGAGGTATGGGAATGAGTATAGGCTGATGGGAGAGCTCTTGGTTTTTTTTTTAATTTCACCCAGATTTACTTGTCTCTTCAGATACTATCTAGGAGAACGTCTTCTGTCTCTGGGCAATACATGGCTGGAGTCTGCTGTGGTAGAGCAAATTGGACTCTGCTTCCCCAGCCGTTACCCTCAGCAGATGCTGAAGAACTTGAGTGAACTGGAGCAGCAGCAGCAGGAGTTTCACCTTTTTCAGCTCCAGCAGCTTGACAAACATTTTCTGGAAGTGGATCAGCAAGGAAGTTTGAAAGAACAGGGAGAGGTGAGCTGGATAGGAATGCTTCTTCTACAGCTAAAATCTCCAAGGCACTTTTCCCTCACATTCTTTTTTCCCAGTTGTAAATTACTAGAATGTTCTGCTGTCCTTCAGAAGCCATAAATCTGATACTAGATATGTTTTGCTCCCAGATGATGCAGGAAAAGTCATTCTCACAAGAGGAGGCAGCAGAGGTGAAGGTATTGCTCTTGTCTCCCTTCTGCTGGGCTATCCCTCCACTGTGCTACTTGAAAGACCCTATCAGGCTTTTTCCCTCGTCCCTCAGTCAGCACCTGAGCAAGTTTGCAGATTTCTACATCCAGAGTGAGTATGGCACTGTCCTCAGCCCAAATTTTGTTGGGTCCCTTCTATTTTTTTCTGGGTTAGATGATAGCAAGGAAATCAGTATCAGTTTACCCAAAGATGATAGAAAAAAGACAGAGTTGGGGCAGATTTTTTAGAGATCCAAGCTAACATCAGATTTAGTTCTGTTTGGATCCAGGACCAGCATCGTGATATCCAGTTAATATGAAGAGCAGGGAATGGCCTGGTCCCCAAGGCCCGG
>JAGDQI010000430.1:0-13559 GCA_023653725.1 Bungarus multicinctus | reverse complement strand
GGCTCGAATTTCAAAGCAAGCCGCGAATCTACCAAGGCCAGCTTGCGGCTCTATCGTGTAGACATCAGTTTCATGTTCCCCTGGTGGAAACGTTTGAAAATCCACAAAATTTTCAGATCCGAGCTTTCCCTGAGGAGTAGCACCAAGTCACATGCTCAAATGGTAAAACATGCATTCCGAGGAAACGTAACTTTTGACGAGAGCCTCGAATTTCGAAAAGGACTCATTTTCATGTTTCCCCAGGGTGGAAAACGTTAAAATCCCATAATTTTCAGATCCAGTCTCTCCCTGAGGAGTTAGAGCCCAATCAAGCACGGCCCGGAGGATAGCCCAAGCTCCAAATGTAAAACTGAAGCATCACAAAACGTAACGTTTTGACGAAGAGCTCGAATTTCGAAAAGGACATCAGTTTTCATGTTCCCCAGGGTGAAAACGTTGAAAATCCACATCATTTCAGATGCCGAGCTTTCCCTGAGGAGTTAGCCCAAGTCACATCTCCAAATGGTATGAAAACTGAATTCAGCAGCAAACGTAACTTTTGACGCCAAGAGCTCGATTTCGAAAAGGACCTCATTTCCCCCATGTTCCCCAGGGTGAAACGTTGAAAATCCACCATATTTTCAGATCCGAGCTTTCCCTGATGAGTTAGCCCAAGTCCCATCTCCAAATGGTAATTAAACTGCATTCAGAATGAAAACGTACTTTTGACGAAGATCTCAGATATTCGAAAAGACATCAGTTTTCATGTTCCCCAGGGTGGAAAACGTTGAAAATCCACATAATTTTCAGATCCGAGCTTTCCCTGAGGATTTAGCCCAAGTCCCATTCTCCAATGGTATTAAAACTGAATTCAGCAGGAAAACGTAACTTTTGACGAAGAGCTCAGATTTCGAAAAGGACATCAGTTTCATGTTCCCCAGGTGGAAACGTTGAAATCCACATCATTTTCAGATCCGAGCTTTCCCTGAGGATTAGCCCAAGTCCCATCTCGAAATGGTATTAAAACTGAATTCAGCAGGAAAAACTTTTGACTAAGAGCTCAAGATTTTCGAAAAGACATCAGTTTCATGTTCCCCAGGTGGAAACGTTGAAAATCCCATAATTTTCAGATCCTAGCTTTCCCTGGGAGGTTAGCCAAGAAATGTAAAACTGCCATTCGAAGGAAAACGTACTTTGACGAAGAGCTCAGATTTCGAAAAGAACATCATTTCATGTTCCCCAGGGTGGAAACTTTGAAAATCACATCATTTTCAGATCCGAGCTTTCCCTGTGCCAAGTCCCATCTCCCCAAAAATCTCCAAATGGTAAATTAAAACTGAAATTCAGCAGGAAAACGTAACTTTTGACGAAGACTCAGATTTCGAAAAGGACATCATTTCATGTTCCCCAGGGTGGAAAACGTTGAAAATCCACATCATTTTCAGATCCGAAGCTTTCCCTGAGGATTAGCCCAAGTCCCATCTCCAAATGGTAAAACTGCATTCAGAAGGAAAACGTAACTTTTGACGAAGAGCTCAGATTTCGAAAGAACATCAGTTTCATGTTCCCCAGGGTGGAAAACGTGAAAATCCACATCATTTTCAGATCCGAGCTTTCCCTGAGGAGTTAGCCCAAGTCCCATCTCCAAATGGTAATTAAAACTGAATTCAGCAGGAAAACATAACTTTGACGAAGAGCTCAGATTTCGAAAAGGACATCAGTTTCATGTTCCCCAGGGTGGAAAACGTTGAAAATCCACATCATTTTCAGATCCGAGCTTTCCCTGAGGAGTTAGCCCAAGTCCCATCTCGAATGGTAATTAAAACTGAATTCAGCAGGAAAACGTAACTTTTGACGAAGAGCTCGATTTCGAAAAGGACATCAGTTTCATGTTCCCCAGGGTGGAAAAACGTTGAAAATCCACATATTTTCAGATCCGAGCTTTCCCTGAGGAGTTAGCCCAAGTCCCATCTCCAAATGGTAATTAAACTGAATTCAGCAGGAAAACGTAAACTTTTGACGAAGAGCTCGAATTTCGAAAAGGACATCATTTCATGTTCCCCAGGGTGGAAAAACGTTGAAAATCCACATAAGTTTCAGATCCGAGCTTTCCCTGAGGAGTTAGCCCAAGTCCCATCTCCAAATGGTAATTAAAACTGAATTCAGCAAGGAAAACGTAACTTTTGACGAAGAGCTCAGATTTCGAAAAGGACATCAGTTTCATGTTCCCCAGGGTGGAAAACGTTGAAAATCCACATAATTTTCAGATCCGAGCTTTCCCTGAGGAGTTAGCCCAAGTCACACTCTCCAAATGTAATTAAAACTGCATTCAGAAGGAAAACGTAACTTTTGACGAAGAGCTCAGATTTCGAAAAGGAACATCAGTTTCATGTTCCCCAGGGTGGAAAACGTTAAAATCCACATCATTTTCAGATCCAGCTTTCCCTGAGGAGTTAGCCCAAGTCACATCTCCAAATGGTAAAACTGCATTCAGAAGGAAAACGTACTTTTGACGAAGAGCTCAGATTTCGAAAAGACATCATTTCATGTTCCCCAGGGTGGAAAACGTTGAAAATCCACATCATTTTCAGATCCGAGCTTTCCCTGAGGAGTTAGCCCAAGTCCCATCTCCAAATGGTAATTAAAACTGAATTCAGCAGGAAAAACGTAACTTTTGACGAAGAGCTCAGATTTCGAAAAGGACATCAGTTCATGTTCCCCAGGGTGGAAAACGTTGAAAATCCACATAATTTTCAGATCCGAGCTTTCCCTGAGGAGTTAGCCCAAGTCCCATCTCCAAATGGTATTAAACTGAATTCAGCAGGAAAACGTAACTTTTGACGAAGAGCTCAGATTTCGAAAAGGACATCAGTTTCATGTTCCCCAGGGGTGGAAAACGTTGAAAATCCACATCATTTCAGATCCGAGCTTTCCCTGAGGAGTTAGCCCAAGTCCCATCTCCAAATGGTAATAAAACTGAATTCAGCAGGAAAACGTAACTTTTGACGAAGAGCTTCAGATTTCGAAAAGGACATCAGTTTCATGTTCCCCAGGGTGGAAAACGTTGAAAATCCACATCATTTTCAGATCCGAGCTTTCCCTGAGGAGTGAGCCCAAGTCCCATCTCGAAATGGTAATTAAACTGAATTCAGCAGGAAAACCATACTTTGGACGAAGAGCTCGAATTCGAAAAGGACATCAGTTTCATGTTCCCCAGGGTGGAAAACGTTGAAATCCACATCATTGTCAGATCCGAGCTTCCCTGAGGGAGTTAGCCCAAGTCACATCTCCAATGGTAAAACTGCATTCAGAAGGAAAACGTAACTTTGACGAAGAGCTCAGATTTCGAAAAGACCATCAGTTTCATGTTCCCCAGGGTGGAAAAACGTTAAAATCCACATCATTTTCAGATCCGAGCTTCCCTGAGGATTTAGCCCAGTCCCATCTCAAATGGATTAAAACTGAATTCAGCAGGAAAACTAACTTTTGACGAGAGCTCAGATTTCGAAAAGGACATCATTTCATGTTCCCCAGGGTGGAAAACGTTGAAAATCCACATCATTTTCAGATCCGAGCTTTCCCTGAGGAGTTAGCCCAAGTCCCATCTCCAAATGGTAATTAAAACTGAATTCAGCAGGAAAACAACTTTTGACGAAGAGCTCAGATTTCGAAAAGACATCAGTTTCATGTTCCCCAGGGTGGAAAACGTTGAAAATCCACATCATTTTCAGATCCGAGCTTTCCCTGAGGAGTTAGCCCAAGTCCCATCTCCAAATGGTAATTAAAACTGAATTCAGCAGGAAAACGTAACTTTTGACGAAGAGCTCAGATTTCGAAAAGGACATCAGTTTCATGTTCCCCAGGGTGGAAAACGTTGAAAATCCACATCATTTTCAGATCCGAGCTTTCCCTGAGGAGTTAGCCCAAGTCCCATCTCCAAATGGTAAAACTGCATTCAGCAGGAAAACGTAACTTTTGACGAAGAGCTCAGATTTCGAAAAGGACATCAGTTTCATGTTCCCCAGGGTGGAAAACGTTGAAAATCCACATCATTTTCAGATCCGAGCTTTCCCTGAGGAGTTAGCCCAAGTCACATCTCCAAATGGTAAAACTGCATTCAGAAGGAAAACGTAACTTTTGACGAAGAGCTCAGATTGCGAAAAGACATCATTTCATGTTCCCAGGTGGAAAACGTTGAAAATCCACATCATTTTCAGATCCGAGCTTTCCCTGAGGAGTTAGCCCAAGTCCCATCTCCAAATGGTAATTAAACTGAATTCAGCAGGAAAACGTAACTTTTGATGAAGAGCTCAGATTTCGAAAAGGACATCAGTTTCATGTTCCCCAGGGTGGGAAAAACGGTGAAATCCACATATTTCAGATCCGAGCTTTCCCTGAGGAGTTAGCCCAAGTCCCATCTCCAAATGGGTAATAAAACTGAATTCAGCAGGAAACGTAACTTTTGACGAAGAGCTCAGATTTCGAAAAGGACATCAGTTTCATGTTCCCCAGGGTGGAAAACGTTGAAAATCCACATAATTTTCAGATCCGAGCTTTCCCTGAGGGTTAGCCCAAGTCACATCTCAAATGGTAAAACTGCATTCAGAAGGAAAAACGTAACTTTTGACGAAGAGCTCAGATTTCAGAAAAGAACATCAGTTTCATGTTCCCCAGGGGTGGGAAAACGTTGAAATCCACATCATTTTCAGATCCGAGCTTCCCTGAGGAGTTAGCCCAAGTCCCATCTCGAATGGTAATTAAAACGAATTCAGCAGGAAAACACAACTTTTGACGAAGAGCTCGAATTTCGAAAAGGACATCAGTTTCATGTTCCCCAGGGTGGAAAACGTTGAAAATCCACATCATTTTCAGATCCGAGCTTTCCCTGAGGAGTTAGCCCAAGTCCCATCTCCAAATGGTAATTAAAACTGAATTCAGCAGGAAAACGTAACTTTTGACGAAGAGCTCAGATTTCGAAAAGGACATCATTTTCATGTTCCCCAGGGTGGAAAACGTTGAAAATCCACATCATTTTCAGATCCGAGCTTTCCCTGAGGAGTTAGCCCAAGTCCCATCTCCAAATGGTAATTAAAACTGCATTCAGGAAAACGTAACTTTTGACGAAGAGCTCAGATTTCGAAAAGGACATCAGTTTCATGTTCCCCAGGGTGGAAAACGTTGAAAATCCACATCATTTTCAGATCCGAGCTTTCCCTGAGGAGTTAGCCCAAGTCCCATCTCCAAATGGTAATTAAAAACTGAATTCAGCAGGAAAACGTAACTTTTGACGAAGAGCTCAATTTCGAAAAGGACATCAGTTTCATGTTCCCCAGGGTGGAAAACGTTGAAAATCCACATCATTTTCAGATCCGAGCTTTCCCTGAGGAGTTAGCCCAAGTCACATCTCCAAATGGTAAAACTGCATTCAGCAGGAAAACGTAACTTTTGACGAAGAGCTCAGATTTCGAAAAGGACATCAGTTTCATGTTCCCCAGGGTGGAAAACGTTGAAAATCCACATCATTTTCAGATCCGAGCTTTCCCTGAGGAGTTAGCCCAAGTCCCATCTCGAAATGGTAATTAAAACTGAATTCAGCAGGAAAACGAACTTTTGACGAAGAGCTCCGAATTTCGGAAAAGGACATCATTTCATGTTCCCCAGGGGGAAAACGTTGAAAATCCACATAATTTTCAGATCCGAGCTTTCCCTGAGGAGTTAGCCCAAGTCCCATCTCCAAATGGTATAAAACTGCATTCAGAAGGAAAACGTAACCTTTGACGAAGAGCTCAGATTTCGAAAAGGAACATCAGTTTCATGTTCCCCAGGGGTGAAAACGTTGAAAATCCACATCATTTGCAGATCCGAGCTTTCCCTGAGGAGTTAGCCCAAGTCCCATCTCCCAATGGTCTTAAAAACTGAATTCGCAGGAAAACGACTTTTGAGCGAAGACTCAGATTTCGAAAAAGGACATCAGTTGTCATGTTCCCCAGGGTGGAAAACGTTGAAAATCCACATCATTTTTCAGATCGAGCTTTCCCTGAGGAGTTAGCCCAAGTCCCATCTCCAAATGGTAAAACTGCATTCAGAAGGAAAACGTAACTTTTGACGAAGAGCTCAGATTTCGAAAAGAACATCAGTTTTCATGTTCCCCAGGGTGGAAAACGTTGAAAATCCACATCATTTTCAGATCCGAGCTTTCCCTGAGGAGTTAGCCCAAGTCCCATCTCCAAATGGTAATTAAAACTGAATTCAGCAGGAAAACAACTTTTGACGAAGAGCTCAGATTTCGAAAAGGACATCAGTTTCATGTTCCCCAGGGTGGAAAACGTTGAAAATCCACATCATTTTCAGATCCGAGCTTTCCCTGAGGAGTTAGCCCAAGTCCCATCTCCAAATGGTAAAACTGAATTCAGCAGGAAAACGTAACTTTTGACGAAGAGCTCAGATTTCGAAAAGGACATCAGTTTCATGTTCCCCAGGGTGGAAAACGTTGAAAATCCACATCATTTTCAGATCCGAGCTTTCCCTGAGGAGTTAGCCCAAGTCCCATCTCCAAATGGTAATAGACTGCACTTCAGAAGGAAACGTAACTTTTGACGAAGACTCAGATTTCGAAAAGAACATCAGTTTCATGTTCCCCAGGGTGGAAAAACGTTGAAAATCCACATCAGTTCAGATCCGGCTTTCCCTGAGGAGTTAGCCCAAGTCCCTCTCGAAATGTAATAAAACTGAATTCAGCAGGAAAACGTAACTTTTGACGAAGAGCTCAGATGTCGAAAAGACATCAGTTTCATGTTCCCCAGGGTGAAAACGTTGAAAATCCACATAATTTTCAGATCCAGCTTTCCCTGAGGAGTTAGCCCAAGTCACATCTCCAAATGGTAAAACTGCATTCAGAAGGAAACGTAACTTTTGACGACAGACTCAGATTTCGAAAAAGAACATCAGTTTCATGTTCCCCAGGGTGGAAAACGTTGACAAATCCACATCATTTTCAGATCCGAGCTTTCCCTGAGGATTAGCCCAGTCCATCTCGAAATGGTATTAAACTGAATTCAGCAGGAAAACGTAACTTTTGACGAAGAGCTCAATTTCGAAAAGAACATCAGTTTCATGTTCCCCAGGGTGGAAAACGTTGAAAATCCACATCATTTTCAGATCCGAGCTTTCCCTGAGGAGTTAGCCCAAGTCCCATCTCCAAATGGTAATTAAAACTGAATTCAGGAGGAAAACGTAACTTTTGACGAAGAGCTCAGATTTCGAAAAGGACATCAGTTTCATGTTCCCCAGGGTGGAAAACGTTGAAAATCCACATCATTTTCAGATCCGAGCTTTCCCTGAGGAGTTAGCCCAAGTCCCATCTCCAAATGGTAAAACTGCATTCAGCAGGAAAACGTAACTTTTGACGAAGAGCTCAGATTTCGAAAAGAACATCAGTTTCATGTTCCCCAGGGTGGAAAACGTTGAAAATCCACATCATTTTCAGATCCGAGCTTTCCCTGAGGAGTTAGCCCAAGTCCCATCTCCAAATGGTAATTAAAACTGAATTCAGCAGGAAAACGTAACTTTGACGAAGAGCTCAGATTTCGAAAAGGACATCAGTTTCATGTTCCCCAGGGTGGAAAACGTTGAAAATCCACATCATTTTCAGATCCGAAGCTTTCCCTGAGGAGTTAGCCCAGTCACATCTCCAATGGTAAAACTGCATTCAGAAGGAAAACGTAACTTTTGACGAAGAGCTCAGATTACGGAAAAGAACATCAGTTTCATGTTCCCCCAGGGTGGAAAACGTTGAAAATCCACATCATTTCAGATCCGAGCTTTCCCTGAGGAGTTAGCCCAAGTCCCATCTCGAAATGGTAATTAAAACTGAATTCAGCAGGAAAACACAACTTTTGACGAAGAGCTCGAATTTCGAAAAGGACATCAGTTTCATGTTCCCCAGGGTGGAAAACGTTGAAAATCCACATCATTTTCAGATCCGAGCTTTCCCTGAGGAGTTAGCCCAAGTCCCATCTCCAAATGGTAATTAAAACTGAATTCAGCAGGAAAACGTAACTTTTGACGAAGAGCTCGAATTTCGAAAAGGACATCAGTTTCATGTTCCCCAGGGTGGAAAACGTTGAAAATCCACATAATTTTCAGATCCGAGCTTTCCCTGAGGAGTTAGCCCAGTCCCATCTCCAAATGGTAAAACTGCATTCAGAAGGAAAACGTAACTTTTGACGAAGAGCTCAGATTTCGAAAAGAACATCAGTTTCATGTTCCCCAGGGTGGAAAACGTTGAAAATCCACATAATTTTCAGATCCGAGCTTTCCCTGAGGAGTTAGCCCAAGTCCATCTCCAAATGTAAAACTGCATTCAGAAGGAAAACGTAACTTTTGACGAAGAGCTCAGATTTCGAAAAGGACATCAGTTTCATGTTCCCCAGGGTGGAAAACGTTGAAAATCCACATCATTTTCAGATCCGAGCTTTCCCTGAGGAGTTAGCCCAAGTCCCATCTCCAAATGGTAATTAAAACTGAATTCAGCAGGAAAACGTAACTTTGACTGAAGAGCTCGAATTTCGAAAAGGACATCATTTCATGTTCCCCAGGGTGGAAAACGTTGAAAATCCACATAATTTTCAGATCCGAGCTTTCCTGAGGAGTTAGCCCAAGTCCCATCTCCAAATGGTAATTAAACTGCATTCAGAAGGAAAACGTAACTTTTGACGAAGAGCTCAGATTTCGAAAAGGAACATCAGTTTTCATGTTCCCCAGGGTGGAAAACGTTGAAAATCCACATCATTTTCAGATCCGAGCTTTCCCTGAGGAGTTAGCCCAAGTCCCATCTCCAAATGGTATTAAACTGAATTCAGCAGGAAAACCGTAACTTTTGACGAAGAGCTCAGATTTCGAAAAGGACATCAGTTTCATGTTCCCCAGGGTGGAAAACGTTGAAAATCCCATAATTTTCAGATCCGAGCTTTCCCTGAGGAGTTAGCCCAAGTCCCATCTCCAAATGGTAATTAAAACTGAATTCAGCAGGAAAACGTAACTTTTGACGAAGAGCTCAGATTTCGAAAAGGACATCAGTTTCATGTTCCCCAGGGTGGAAAACGTTGAAAATCCACATAAGTTTCAGATCCGAGCTTTCCCTGAGGAGTTAGCCCAAGTCCCATCTCCAAATGGTAAAACTGCATTCAGAAGGAAAACGTAACTTTGACGAAGAGCTCAGATTTCGAAAAGAACATCAGTTTCATGTTCCCCAGGTGGAAAACGTTGAAAATCCACATCATTTTCAGATCCGAGCTTTCCCTGAGGAGTTAGCCCAAGTCCCATCTCGAAATGGTAAGTAAACTGAATTCAGCAGGAAACACAACTTTTGACGAAGAGCTCGAAATTTCGAAAGGACATCAGTTTCATGTTCCCCAGGGTGGAAACGTTGAAAATCCACAGAATTTTCAGATCCGAGCTTTCCCTGAAGTAGTTAGCCCAAGTCCATCTCCAAATGGTAATTAACAAACTGAATTCAGCAGGAAACACTAACTTTTGACGAAGAGCTCGATTTCGAAAAGGACATCAGTTTCATGTTCCCCAGGTGGAAAACGTTGAAAATCCACATCATTTTCAGATCCGAGCTTTCCCTGAGGAGTTAGCCCAGAGTCCATCTCTCCAAATGGTAATTAAACTGATTCAGCAGGAAAAACGTAACTTTTGACGAAGAGCTCAGATTTCGAAAAGGACATCAGTTTCATGTTCCCCAGGGTGGAAAACGTTGAAAATCCACATCATTTTCAGATCCGAGCTTTCCCTGAGGAGTTAGCCAAGTCCATCTCCAAATGTTAATTAAAACTGAAGTCAGCAGGAAAACCGTAACTTTTGATGAAGAGCTCAGATTTCCGAAAAGGACAGCAGTTGCATGTTCCCCAGGGTGGAAAAACGTTGAAAATCCACATAATTTCAGATCCGAGCTTTCCGGAGGGTGAGTTAGCCCAAGTTCCCAGCTCAAATGGTAATTAAAACTGAATTCAGCAGGAAACGTAACTTTTGACGAAGAGCTTCAGATGTTCGAAAAGGACATCAGTTTCATGTTCCCCAGGGTGGAAAACGTTGAAAATCCACATCATTTTCAGATCCGAGCTTTCCTGAGGAGTTAGCCCAAGTCACATCTCCAAATGGTAAAACTGCATTCAGAAGGAAAACGTAACTTTTGACGAAGAGCTCAGATTTCGAAAAGAACATCAGTTTCATGTTCCCCAGGGTGGAAAACGTTGAAAATCCACATCAATTTTCAGATCCGAGCTTTCCCTGAGGAGTTAGCCCAAGTCACATCTCCAAATGGTAATTAAAACTGAATTCAGCAGGAAAACGTAACTTTTGACGAAGAGCTCAGATTTCGAAAAGACATCAGTTTCATGTTCCCCAGGGTGGAAAACGTTGAAATCCACATCATTTTCAGATCCGAGCTTTCCCTGAGGAGGTTAGCCCAAGTCCCATCTCCAAATGGTAATTAAAACTGAATTCAGCAGGAAAACGAAACTTTTGACGAAGAGCTCAGATTTCGAAAAGGACATCAGTTTCATGTTCCCCCGGGGTGGAAAACGTTGAAAATCCACATCATTTTCAGATCCGAGCTTTCCCTGAGGAGTTAGCCCAAGTCCCATCTCCAAATGGTAATTAAACTGAATTCAGCAGGAAAACGTAACTTTTGACGAAGAGCTCAGATTTCGAAAAGGACATCAGTTTCATGTTCCCCAGGGTGGAAAACGTTGAAAATCCACATCATTTTCAGATCCGAGCTTTCCCTGAGGAGTTAGCCCAAGTCCCATCTCGAAATGGTAATTAAAACTGAATTCAGCAGGAAACACAACTTTGACGAAGAGCTCGAATTTCGAAAAGGACATCAGTTTCATGTTCCCCAGGGTGAAAACGGTGAAAAATCCATCATTTTCAGATCCGAGCTTCCCTGAGGAGTTAGCCCAAGTCCACATCTCCAAATGGTAATAAAACTGAATTCAGAAGAAAACGTAACTTTGACGAGAGCTCAGATTTCGAAAAGAACATCAGTTTCATGTTCCCCAGGGTGGAAAACGTTGAAAATCCACATCATTTCAGATCCGAGCTTTCCCTGAGGAGTTAGCCCAAGTCCATCTCCAAATGGGAATTAAAACTGAATTCAGCAGGAAAACGAACTTTTGACGAAGAGCTCAGAATTTCGAAAAGGACATCAGTTTCATGTTCCCCAGGGTGGAAAACGTTGAAAAATCCACATCATTTTCAGATCCGAGCTTTCCCTGAGGAGTTAGCCCAAGTCCCATCTCCAAATGGTAATTAAAACTGAATTCAGCAGGAAAACGTAACTTTTGACGAAGAGCTCAGATTTCGAAAAGGACATCAGTTTCATGTTCCCCAGGGTGGAAAACGTTGAAAATCCACATCATTTTCAGATCCGAGCTTTCCCTGAGGAGTTAGCCCAAGTCCCATCTCAAAATGGTAATTAAAACTGAATTCAGAAGGAAAACTAACTTTTGACGAAGAGCTCGAATTTCGAAAAGGACATCAGTTTCATGTTCCCCAGGGTGGAAAACGTTGAAAATCCACATCATTTTCAGATCCGAGCTTTCCCTGAGGATTAGCCAAGAGTCCATCTCCAAAAGGGTAAGTAAAACTGAATTCAGCAGGAAAACGTACTTTTGATTAAGAGCTCAGAATTTCGAAAAGGACATCAGTTTTCATGTTCCCCAGGGTGGAAAAACGTTGAAAATCCACATCATTTTCAGATCCAGCTTTCCCTGAGGAGTTAGCCCAAGTCCCTCTCCAAATGGTAATTAAAACTGATTCAGCAGGAAAACGTAACTTTGACGAAGAGCTCAGATTTCGAAAAAGGACATCAGTTTCATGTCCCCAGGGTGGAAAACGTTGAAAATCCACATCATTTTCAGATCCGAGCTTTCCCTGAGGAGTTAGCCCAAGTCCCATCTCCGAAATGGTAATTAAAACTGAATTCAGCAGGAAAACGTAACTTTTGACGAAGAGCTCGAATTTCGAAAAGGACATCAGTTTCATGTTCCCCAGGGTGGAAAACGTTGAAAATCCACATCATTTTCAGACTTTCCGAGCTTTCCCTGAGATTTTAGCCCAAGTCACATCTCCAAATGTAAAAACTGAATTCAGCAGGAAACGTAACTTTTTGACGAAGAGCTCAGATTTCGAAAAGGACATCAGTTTCATGTTCCCCAGGGTGGAAAACGTTGAAAATCCACATAATTTTCAGATCCGAGCTTTCCCTGAGGAGTTGCCCAAGTCCCAAAATGGTAATTAAAACTGAATTCAGCAGGAAAACAACTTTTGACGAAGACTCAGATTTCGAAAAGGACATCAGTTTCATGTTCCCCAGGGTGAAAACGTTGAAATCCACATCATTTTCAGATCCGAGCTTTCCCTGAGCGTTAGAAACTCCCAAGTCCCATCTCCAATGGTAATTAAAACTGAATTCATCATGAAAACAAACTTTTGACGAAGAGCTCGAATTTCGAAAAGGACATCAGTTTTCATGTTCCCCGGGTGGAAAACGTTGAAAATCCACATAATTTTCAGATCCGAGCTTTCCCTGAGGAGTTACCCCAAGTCCCATCTCCAATGGTCACATTAAAACTGAATTTCAGCAGGAAAACACGAACTTTGGACGCAAGAGCGCGTGACGAAGAGCTCGATAATTTCGAAAAAACATCAGAAACACCAACTTTTTCATGGTTCCCCAGGGTGGAAAACATTTGACAATCCACATCATTTTCAGATCCGAGCTTTCCCTGAGGAGTTTTAGCCCAAGTCCCATCTCGAAATGGTAATTAAAACTGAAGTCAGCAGGAAACACAACTTTTGACGAAGAGCTCGAATTTCGAAAAGGAATCAGTTTCATTTTCCCCAGGGTGGAAAACGTTGAAAATCCACATCATTTTCAGATCCGAGCTTTTCCCTGAGGAGTTCGCCCAAGTCCCATCTCCAAATGGTAAACTGCATTCAGCAGGAAAACAAACTTTTGACGAAGAGCTCAGATTTCGAAAAGAACTCAGTTTCATGTTCCCCAGGGTGGAAAACGTTGACAATCCACATCATTTTCAGATTCCGAGCTTGCCCTGAGGAGTTAGCCCAAGTCACATCTCCAAATGTAGTAAACTGAATTCAGCAGTAAACACAACTTTTGACGAAGATCTCGATTTCGAAAAGGACACAGTTTCATTCCCTTTCCCCAGGGTGGAAAACGTTGAAAATCCACATCATTTTCAGATCCGAGCGTTTTCCCTCTAGGATTTAGCCCAAGTCACATCCCTGAAAATGGTAATTAAAACTGAATTCACAGCATGAAAACAACTTTTTGACGAAGACTCAGTTTTCGAAAAGGACATCAGTTTCATGTTCCCCCGGGTTGGAAAACGTTGAAAATCCACATCATTTTCAGATCCGAGCTTTCCCCTGAGGAGTGCGAGCCCAAGTCCCATCTCCGCAAATGGTAATTAAAACTGAATCATCCGCAGGAAACGAATTTTTTTGATGAAGAGGCTCAGCTTTCGAAAGGACATCATTTCATGTTCCCC
>JAGDQI010000429.1:0-14189 GCA_023653725.1 Bungarus multicinctus | reverse complement strand
AGATTTTGTTCCTGTTCCCAATCTGGCAGTGTCAGGTGGAGCCATCCTCCTGGATGTCCTAATTGTGCTTTTTCAGGAGGCAACTGGCCTTTTTGGGGTTATCTTTGCAAATGTTTTGCTTCTCATCCAAGAAGGTTCTTCAGCTCAAGAAAAAGAAGGAGCTGAAGAAGCTTCTTGAATGGGAAGCAAAGCATCTTCAAAGAAAAACCAGAAAGGCCAGTTGCCTCATGAAAAAGCACCTTTGGGACAACCAGGACCTGGAAGCTTCCAAGAAGCTTCTTCAGCTCTGACTGGATGATGGAGAATGGAAGGATTTATACTCCTTGCAGATAGTTGGTCATTTGCATTGTTTTAGAGAATTGTTGAGGCCACCTGGAGGTTTATCTGTGTCCTATTCTGTTAGAGATGAAGAAGCTTCTTGGATGGGAAGCAAAGCATCTTCAAAGAAAAACCAGAAAGGCCAGTTGCCTCATGAAAAAGTACCATTGGGACAACCATGACCTGGATGACTGAGAATCTCCAAAGCCATCCACCCTGCTGGAATTTGCCATCCAACATCTGCAAGAAACGAAGTTGGGAGCTGAAGTTGGGAGTCTTGCAATCCAGTGAAATCAGCCTGCAGCAATTTGCGGATCTCCTTCAAAGCCATGCCTAGTATTGGTTCCCCCATAAGTGGAAGCCATCTGCTGCTCAGCCTATATTTTTTTGTCTTTTAATATCAACGTTAGTCTCGAGCGTTGGCTATTTTTTTTTATTTTGTCAAGCGATTATTAGATAACAGGTATAAGTATAAACATAGTTATGAGTACATGAAATTGATACATATAAGAAGAATAAAAGAAACAATAGGACAGGGACGGTAGGCACATTGGTGTGCTTATGCACGCCCCCTACAGATCTCTTAGGAAAGGGGTGAGGTCAATAGTAGACAGTCCAAGATTAAAGTTTTTGGGGTTTGGGGAAGAAACCACAGAGTCAGGTAGAGTATTCCAGACATTGACCACTCTGTTGCTGAAGTCGTATTTCCTGCAATCAAGTTTGGTGCGGTTTACCTTGAGTTTGTATCTATTGTGTGTTCTATCTGTATATCCGTATATCCATATATGGCAGTGCACTCGGCTACTGCGGTTTTTCTCTCTCTGGTTTGTTGTGCGTGTTTGGTGATATATATGTCTGAGTCTTGTTTCATGGGGGAAGTTTACAGCCAACAAGAACTGATATGCTATGGACTGCAGTCTGCTGGAGCTATTGTGTCAGACTTTCAGAGGATTCACAGTATTCCCGAGGAGATAGCAAGACCACCAGGATCTCCGTGGATTGTAGTGGGATCCTTTAAATGGAACAGGCGGCACAGAGAGAGAAGGTGGAGGAGGGGCTGCAGAGCAGGAGTTTTAGTTCGCTTAAAGAGACAGCCAGACAAGCCATCATTGCCAAGAATTTTTCTCTCAAACGCTCGGTCCCTCCTCAATAAAATGGATGAGATTAATCTGATGGCAGCGAGCAATCACATGGTAAGGTACTGCTGTGATAGTTATTACAGATAGCTGGCTTCACTCAGCTATTCCTGATGCTTCACTACAGCTGGCATGTCGTACCATCCACCAACAGGACCATAATAAGGACTCTGGTAAGACTAAAGGAGGTGGGCTTTGTTTATACGTTCAATAATAATAATAACTCATGCACCAACAGCCGTGTTATAAACAGATATTGCTCTCCTGATTTAGAGATGATGACAGTCATGTGCAGATCCTTCTATCTACCTAGAAAACTGACAGTGGTGATTTTTACAGCTGTTTACATACCTCCTGATGCAAATATTAGTACTGCACTTGCATATTTGCATATTACAATAAACAACTTAAGGTTTATCCTGATAGGGCTCATATAATAACTGGTGACTTTAATAAGGCATGCTTAAAGACTGTATTTCCCAAATTTACTCAGTATGTGACGCGTGCCACCAGGGGAAACAACACACTTGATCATGTGTATTCTAATATAAAGCATGCATATGAAGCAGTGTCCCTTCCACATCTGGGACTTTCAGATCATTTATCATTGTTCCTTATACCAGCATACACCCCCATCAGAAAGAAAACTAAGCCTGAAATCAAACTCATCAAGATCTGGCCGAAGGGAGCACTTGATCAGCTGCAGGATTGTTTCTCAAATACTAATTGGAATTTATTTGAACAAGAGGATTTGGAGGAATATACAAAAACTGTACTGTTTTACATCTTGACCTGTGTGGATACGGTTACTGTGAATAAGCACATCTGGATTTTTCCAAACCAGAAGCCCTGGATGAACAAGGATGTGGAATTACTTCTCAGGACACGTGATATGGCATTCAGGTCTGGGGACAGGGTTTGGTATAACAAGGCAAGAGCGGAACTGAGGTGGGGCATCAAGAAGGCAAAAAAGGACTATAAAGGGAAGATTGAAGGAGAAATTTTCTGACAGTGAGTCCTCACCACTCTCTGTAGGGACTTTCTATCTGAAACATTGCTGATACCAAACCAAGCAATGATGCAGTTTGTTAAAACGCTCTCAACTGTGACTCTGTAAGAAAGTGGTCAGGACAGAAAGAGAAAGTTGTGCCCTCCTCATCTGACGCAGGAAATACAGAGGCTGCTTTGCACGCTTCACTAAGAATGACATGTGGAGAGATCAGTTCAGATTGTCAGTTATTTGCACCCCCAGATACTTAATACTATTGACCCCCTCTACAGCTGCAGCCTTGATTTTGAGTGGAGTATGGACAGTTCTCACAATGGAGAGATATTACTAGTGGGATCTCCCAGGATTCTATCCTAGGACTGTTGCTTTTCATCAATCATCTGGAATTAGGTATTATAAGTGGAATATTTATTTGTTTGTTTGTTTGTCAAACATGTACAAGATAACCAGATCAGAGCAGATGAAGAACCAAGGGGTCCTTGTCTTCAAGGCAAACCAGAGGTGGTATTCAGCAGGTTCTGACCAGTTCTGGGGAATCGGTAGTGGAAATTTTGAGTAGTTTGGAATACCATCTCTGATTGGCCCCACCCCCACCTCTTCTCTGCTTCTCGAGTCCCAGCTGATGAGCTGAGTCTTCTTTCGTTGCCCTGCACAGGAGAACAAAGCTGGAAAGCAGGTTATTGGGGTGGGGAGGGAGGATTTTGCAGTAATCTTCCTCCTGGAGTGAGGAGGGAATGAGGTCTTTTCAGTAGTCTTCCTCTGCCATGCCCACCAAGCCACACCCACTAAGCCAAGCCACACCCACCAAGCCACGCCCACAGAACCGGTAGTAAAAATATTTGAATTCCACCACTGAGGCAAACACTACTGTTCTGTGTGCAAAACTTGGGCACCTGGACAATTGGATAAACACTACCATTCCATGTGCAAATTTGAGCACTGGGACAGTTGATATCACTTCCTGAAGTTATAGAAGGTTGAATAACCTGTGCAAAGTACAAACATATACAAAATCTCTCTCAACAAAGTTCAGTGCCTTCTTATTTTTTGTTTGTACATCAGTTAATCAAAAGGACCAATGCCCCAGGTGTTCTAAACCTTCTTTCGACAAAAATGGCCTCCTTTGAGTAGATCTGAGAAGGAGAGGTTCTCCCCCAAACCAGTCTGTGGATGTGAGTCTTGAGTTTCAAAAGTCAGGATAAGCACAGACGAGAGATAGAAAGTTGGTCAGACATGGTAGTAAAGTTTCTGGAACAAAACTACTACCAGAAATATCACGATTCTTCATCGAGGGATAAACAATTTCTTAGGGCCATGAGAAAAGCCAGAGAACCAGGGAAGAAGGAGGATCTGCTAGGCCCAGAGGCAAACTAGCCCTAAAGAAAGAGCCAGGGTCTGTTCCAAGGTGGGATTACTCAGAAGAAATCTCAGGAAGATTCTCAGAACTGAACTCAGTCACCACCAAACAAACCTGTTCCTCCAAATTTCCTCCTGTGATTCTAAAGATCTTTTACTTGAGATTTTGCAGTAAGAGCAATTTGCCCTAAGGGAGAAAGATCCTCACTGAGAGAGCGAAAGATGCTAAAAATGTTGGAAGCAGGCTGTGAGATCCTTTCTTGAACCCCAGCTAAGGTAGGAATTCACCCCAAAATTCAAAACTGGTCAACGTGAGCATAATGTAAGCTGAATGAAGCAAATTGATTACGATAAACATGTTTCGTGGTTCCTATTGTTACAGGATAAGAACGTTCAACTTCATAAGTATATTTTTCTCATAATAAGTTTCAAGTCTTCTAACCTCTCAAGTTGTGAGTTGTGAGTGTGTCTCTTACTTCTTTCTACAAACATGGCCTCGTTTGAGCAGATCTGAGCATAACAGGTTCTCCCCCAAACCGGTCGGTGGATGTAAGTCCTGAATTCCAAAAGTCAGGATAAACACAGACGAGAGACAGAAAGTTGGTCAGACATTTGTTTGTTTGCTTATTTGTTTGTCAAACATATACAAGATAACAAGTATGAACATAAACATGAACAAAGGAAGCAAATACAGATAAATGAGGACAGTAAGACAGGGACGGTAGGCACATTGGTGCGCTTATGCATGCCCCCTTTAAGAACCTCTTAGGAACGGGGTGAGTAGACTGTCCACAGTAGACAGTTTGAGGTTGAAGCTGTGAGGGGTTGAGGTTGTAACAACGGAATTGGGGAGGGCATTCCAGGCGTTGACCACTATTGCTGAAGTCGTATTTTCGGCAATCGAGTTTGGAGCGGTTTACCTTGAGTTTGTATCAGTTGTTTGCCCGTGTATTATTGCGGTTGAAGCTGAAGAAATAATAACCAACTTGACTGATGACATTAATTTATTCAGGGTGATAAAAATGATTAGGGACCATGAAAAGCTCCAAAGAAAGATCTCGACCTTTTGTAGCATCGCAAAGTAGCATCTCTTCCTACAATGGAAGATTTCAACCCAATATGTGGCATGCTCAAACAACTAAATTAAGAGAACACCAAGGATGCTTTTAATAGGTTTTTAATATCCAATATTACAGACCCCTCACGTCACGGACATAAACGGTTTCAACTTCTACACTCAAAACGACGCTATAGAGCACTGCATACCAGAACAACTAAACACAAGGATAGTTTTTCTCCCAAAGGCCATCCCTCTGCTAAACAAATAATTCCCTCAAAACTGTCCAACTATTCTCAAAGTCTGCATTTCTATCACTATTAATCTTCTCATCACTCATCACCCATCCTTTCCCACTTGTGACTGTATGACTGTAACTCTGTCACTTGTATCCTTACGATTTTTATTGACTCTTTCCTAGTACGATTTGATTGCTTATTGTACCCTATGACTATTATTAAGTGTTGTACCTGATGATTCTTGACTCTTGACGAATGTATCTTTTCTTTTATGTACACTGAGAGCATTTGCACCAAGACAAATTCCTTGCGTGTCCAATCACACTTGGCCAGTAAAGAATTCTATTCTATTCTAATCTAATTCTATTCTAATTGTACCCGATGACTATTATTAAGTGTTGTACCTGATGATTCTTGACTCTTGACGAATGTATCTTTTCTTTTATGTACACTGAGAGCATTTGCACCAAGACAAATTCCTTGCGTGTCCAATCACACTTGGCCAGTAAAGAATTCTATTCTATTCTATTCTATTCTATTCTATTCTATTCTATTCTGTATTTCAGGAGTTGTACAGAGATGACACATGATAAACGTTCACTTTCTCTTCTTTCCACAACAGATTGTTTAAAAGGATAAAAGAACAATCCAGTTTGACAAGGAGGGAGGGACAATTATGTTTGGATGCCTCGGTAAAAGGGAAAACAAATTGAAATACTTGTTCTCTGTCGTCCGCCGTAGCTAAATTCATGGAATGCAGCTTCAACCAAGAATGCCAAACTCAGCCCTCCAGTCTTGATCATCTCACTTATTTTGGAGGTAGTATATTACACCAAGAACAATCACAGCAAAAAAGAGAACTGAGGGCCTTCTCTGGATAATCTTTTTCTGAGGGACACTTCTTGGCACACGATTTTGTGATGAGCACTTTGGAATCCTTACCTTCAGTGGGAGAACATAAAAAGAATGGAAATAATGGAGAACAAATACCATTGCCCACCACAGAAGTAGAGTTACTAAATAATCTGTTATTCTAGCCACACTCTCGCTCTCAAAGAAGAAATTTTAGTTTTCCCATGAATTTAATTTGTCACTTTGGTCTACCTAGTGTGGCTGATACCAAGTCTCCCAAGGACCAACATTACCACAGGTAGTCCTGGACTTACAAGAATTGAGCCCAACGTTTTTGCTGTGGAGTGAGTTTTGCCCCATTGTACAATCTTTTTGCCGCCGTTGTTAAGTTGTTAACATGGTTGTTATGTGACTGTCAGAAGATTGTAAAAGGTGATTGTATGACCCTGAGGCATTGCAATAGTTATAAAAGCAGGCCAGTGGCCAAGCCTTCAAATTTTGATCACCTCAGGGATGCTACAATGGTTGTAAGTGTGAAAAATGCTCATAAGTCATAGTGAACTTCGTTCACTAAACGAATGGGTAACAGATTGACACAGTTGGAAGGGACCTTGTAAGTCATCTAGTCCAACCTCCTCCTCCCTCACCCAAGCAGGAGGAGGACCCTACACCATTTCTGACAAATGGGAATCCAGTTGCTTCTGGAAAGCTCCGGTGATGAAGTTCCCACAACTTCTGAAGGCAACTTCTGTTTCACTGAATATAGAATAACAGAGTTGGGAGGGGTCTTGGAAGTCATCTAGTCCAACCTCCTCCTCCCCCACCCAAGCAAGACACTCTGCACTATTTCTGACAGATGGGAGTCCAGTGTCTTCTTGAAAGCCTCCAGGGATGAAGCTCCCACAACTTCTGGAGGCAACTTTTGTTCCATTGGTTGATTGTTCTCAATGGAACAGCTTGCCTTCAGAAGTTGTAGGAGCTTCATCCCTGGAGGCCTTCAAGAAGAGATTGGACTGCCAAGTTAAGGATAACCTATATTGTGATTTTAATACATTTCTAGGGTCTTCTGAAGAACAAATGGACAGAACCCTCAGAGAAACTGGCAGGAGAGTCTCATACAGGGGTGGGCTTTAAAATTTTTAGCAAAGGGTTACCTGCCCGACTGTTGGGTGGGTGTGGCCATGGTGGATTTGGCCTAGTCAGCCTAATGCACCATGGCAGGGGGGGCGCGTTTTGCCCTGCCCAGACTATGGAGACTTTCCTCGAGCCTCCAGGAAGGTGAAAGAGAACAGCCTCCCTGGGCTCCGGAGGTTCTCTGGGAGCCAGAAACATTTCCGGTCTTCCCAAACTTCTGGGAGCCCCATTTTGTGTCTCCCCCAAGCCTCTGCACACACCCTGCACTTGCCTGCATCCAAAACAGGGCATTTGGGGACTCCTGGGAGGGACGAGGCAAATGGGGCCAGCCAGGAGTGCACAGAATCTTAGCTAGGGGCTTTTCCAAACCCCTGCGAACCTCCAGCAGCCCACCCCTGGTCTCATGGACTCGGTTGCTTACCTGTTCCTGACACCATACCAAGCGTTATACATCGTTTCTCCCCCTCAGAACAGATGGTGGTGTCCAAGCATTTCCAGTTCGAGATCTGCTCTTCGCACGTGAAACAAACGATGGAATCAGCTGCAAACCAAGAGAAAAGCTTTTCAATAGAATCAGTTCCATGGAAGCTGTTGGGTAACTGGAATTGTGGTAGTTCGGGCTCTTCCCTGAGTGTCTGCCAGAATTAGCTTTTAGCTCAGTCCAAATACCTGTTTTTCATTGCTATTGATTCAGGAGCCATGCTGGCGCAGTGGTTAGAATGCAGTACTGCATGGTTAACTCACTGCTAACTGCCAGGATTTCGATTCTGAGCAGCTCAAGGTGGACTCAGCCTTCCATCCTTCTGAGGTCAGTAAAATGAGGACCCAGATTGTTGCGGATAATAGGCTAAGTCTATAAACGGCTTAGAGAGGGCTGTAAAGCATTGTGCAATGGTATATAAGTCTAAGTGCTATTACTATTTCTATCTATCTATCTATCTATCTATCTATCTATCTATCTATCTATCTATCAAACATCAGCAAAGATAGATATATATAGATCCCACATTCTTTCTATCTATCTATCTGTCTGTCTGTCTGTCTGTCTGTCTGTCTGTCTGTCTACCTCCTTCCTACCTACCTACCTACCTATCTACCTACCTATCTAACATCAGCAAAGATAGATAGATTCCTCTATCTATCTATCTATCTATCTATCTATCTATCTATCTATCTATCTATCTATCTATCTATCTATCTATCTATCTATCTATCTATCTAACATCAGCAAAGATAGATAGATTCCTCTATCTATCTATCTATCTATCTATCTATCTATCTATCTATCTATCTATCTATCTATCTATCTATCTATCTATCTGTCATGCGTATGAGCAGAAATAATTAGAACAGACTTGAAATACTGAAACACGTAACTGGCTTTATTGAAGATACTGCAGTACCGGCACCCTTTAACCCATACCAAAGATAATATGAGACAAAGGAGAACCCCGATTACCAGACAGACCATATATTATACCCAAATATAATGATATAAACAATTACAGATCACATGTTGTTTTTCAGTTACAAAGATACATAGCTTCTCATAGGAAAGTTATGGGTATTTCTACTGACCTCTTCTTACTTGACATTTGGATTGGTACCAACATCCTTTTCCTGGATTTATCTCCAGATATCCGGTTATGCAATTATCAGAGGATTATATTTTTGATTAATATGACTATATAATGTCAAGTTGTTCCCTTCACATTCTAGAACCTCGTCCAAGGACATTTCCCAATACCACATGTTTCTTGTACAAAAACATATTTCTCAACTTTTCTGTTCTTTTACAAAGGTCATTCTACGAACACAAAATGGCTACAGTCTGGTTCTGTAGTTTCTCAAGTATAACACCCAAATTTACTTATAACAACTCCTCCCTTTCGTTTTATTACCAATTTATACTTGAGAATGTTCATCAGACTCTCTCAACATAAGCCTAACTTTCTGCTGACTATATATCTTGCATTTTTCTTCAGGTTTCTTAATCTTACAACAGCAGAAACACAACTTACATATCATTACAGGCTGTAAAAGAAGTATCACTAAACACTAACGTTGTCCTCTATATTTCTTCACATGTTCACCCCTAGTATGGGCAGTTACCATAACAGTCATTAAACGACCAATTGCACATGAATGTATATACATATGCTCTACAAAACATTAACCAACTTCTAGGTAAATACAACACATGTGTCATTCCATCTATGTCTTCAACCTCCATTCAATAAAAAAACTTCTTCAGTAGGTAAATAAGTATAAATTGTTTTGTCATCTGCATGTTTATACTTAATACAATCATAAGCTGAAAAATTGTCAGCTTTCCTGATTAGTCCATTTGTTGACCTCACAGGAAATCCAAACAAGGTATCACCTTTTACAAATATACAAAAGATCATCAGGATAAACTCTACCATAAAAATTCTTTGATACTGGAATTTTTATAAAACAAATAGACATGATGTCTGTAACTAGTAGTTCATTCCTTTCACACACACACACACAAAAACTATTCAAAGCTACTCTCATTAATTCAGAACAACATTTTCACTTCTCACATTAGGCTCTGTACCTTTTAGTATCTTACACTTCTCTGTAGAATTCTTGGTACCTCAAAACATCTAACTGTACATCCACTTTTCCAGTTAAATGAACATTTTGCACTAACTAAACTGTCATACAAAAACATCAACTTCATTAGAGTACTTCTCAATTCAATGAATGGCATAAATGACATCTCTTCCAGAGCTCTAAGTCTCATATAGGAAGGAGAATAAGTGCCATACAGGTCAAAACAACGATCATATAGTTGTTCCATCCTCTTAGACAAGTCCTCATGTCATATGTCATATGTGCGGTTACATGCTAGACTATTTCTCAAATATGGAACCATCATCTAAGGTGGATCTTATACAGATTCCAACCTCAGCCATAAGGTTTCATCAATGTCAGTGATATCTGCCCTTCATATTCAGTACTGTCGGGTTCAGTTTGGAAACATAACCATTGCCATGTTAATGAATAACCAGGCAATATCTCAGAAGCCTCCATACCTACCCCACATAAGGCAATAATCACTATTCACATCATATTCACAAATGGACTACGCCCCCACCCACCTTAACATATGTAGTTTTACACTTCAAAACTTACAACCGGTCTCTGGGGACTTACATCCACTTCTTTATCTTCTTCCGCACTCAGAGGATATAATACCTGTGTACAACAGTCTATTATTTCATGTCTTAAAATACTGAACAATACAAAGAAAAATGTATTACATGCAACCAAATAAGCAACAATACATCTCAAAGGTCCACAAACCTAAGCTAAACTAGACATGTAATTATCTATTCCCACTATCTAAAAGAAATAGAAAATAAAAAGTCCAGTCTTTCCGAAGCTTGCTTCCACTGGAAACAGGAATCAAATCCACAAATCCCTGTAGACACGAACGATGTATCCAGCCTCACTCACATGTCCAAACAGCAGACTCAGTAGTCAACAGTACTTTTAACGGTCCTTCCCAGATAGGCCTCAGCTTTCCCAAAGCTCTCCACTGCTTTATCAGGACCCAGTCTCCACTCTTAAAATCATACACTCGGAAATCAAACGGTGGTGTTTGCGCCAAAAGTCCTCTAGACCTTAAAAGAGAAAAACACTGGGACAGTCCCTGTATATATTTTCTAAACAAAATAAAATATCTTCAAGTACAATTCCTAAACATACCCACACTTCCAGTATAAAGTATGCCAAACATCATTTCATACAATGAAATTTCAACATCTTTTGTTCTCAAACTAGTACACACTCACAATAGAGCTAGAGGTAAACATTTCATCCAGGGTAATTAAACTGCTAACATTAATTTCCTTAATATATTGTTTTATAGGTCTCATTCTTCACCCCACCTGAGGCAAAAAAACCCAACAGGTCTATTGCCAGTCTATTTCCAATTCTTTCCTATACCTCTTTTACCACATGAAAAGTAAAATGTGTACCTCTATCATTATAAATGCACTATCAATGCATATCTATATCTATATCTGTTCCAATATTAACATTCACAGTCATTTGTGCATTCACTCTCGCACACAGAACAGCTTCCACCTATCCTGTTAAATGATCAACTATAACTAATAAGTATTTCAATGTACCTACAGCTGGCATTTCAGTATAATCGACTTGTTTCCTCTGAAATGGCCAGACAGCTAAATCTCTTCCTCCTAGTAATGTTTTTCTCGTCATTTTCCTATTTATTCGTATACAATGTATACATTTTCTACATATTTGCATAGCTATTGTAAACATTCCTCTGCAAATATACTTCCGTTTCACAAAATCCACAAGTGCCTGTGTTCCCCAATGAGTACCTTCATGTACTTTCTCTATTATGTTTCTCATAATAGGTTTATTAACTATTTGTAAACCATCATTTCTTACCCATTTTCCATCAACACAAGTAGCACCTTCCAATTGCATCTGCTTTTCTTCTTCATCAGTGAAATCTGGTTTTCCATCCCATTCCAAAACAGGAATTAAAACCATTCGCTTCACTTCTCTTCCTTTACGGGCAGCCTCTTTAGCTGCCTGATCTGCTAATTTATTTCCTAAAACCTCTTTAGGATTTCGCTTCTTATGAGTTTCAACATGTATTATAGCTAAACGTTCCGGAACTGCAGCTGCTTTTAATACAGCTTTGATAAGATCTACTTTTCCTTTACTTGTAATCAGTCCTCTTTCTACCCAAATTTTTCCAAAAGTTTGTAAAATACCGTAGGCATATCTAGAATCAATATAGATATTACCCACTTCATTCTCTAAAAATTTCAAGGCTTGCAATAAAGCAAAAACTTCACATACTCGTGCAGAGCATCCATACTTGTGCCCATTTCCAGTACTTCAGACGTATCTCCATTCACAATTGCATATCCATTCATTCGTTTACCGTTTTCTACTCTAGAAGATCCGTCTATAAACAAATTAATACTTCCCTCTATTGGGCTATCCTCCAAATCCTCTCTTATTTTCGTCTGTAAATCTATAGCCTCAATACAATCATGCTCTAAATTACCCCATTCTTGTTTCTCTCCCAAAAGGAATTCAGTTGATTTCAATTCCTGTCCAGTGAGAGGAGCAAATCCTCCTGAGATAATAAAATAGCTTCATATTTCAATAACCTAGCACGTGTAAGCCATTTATGTGCTTTCTGCATTAAAATAGTTTTCACCTGATGTGGACTGCTTACCACTAAAGCACTTCCAAAAGTTAACTTCCTACTTTCTTCTACCAATATAGCTGTAGCCGCCACTGCCTGTATACATAAAGGCCAACCACGTACTACTGGATCCATCAATTTGGATAAAAATGTTACAGGCTTTTTCTTTCCAGCCCATATTTGAGCCAAAACTCTCTTAGCTATTCCATCTTCAACTGCGACAAACAAATGAAAAAGTTTCTTTAAATCAGGTAAACTTAGTACCGGAGCTTGTATTAAATCATGCTTAAGCTTCTCAATATTATTTATCTCTTCATTATTCCATATAACCTCCCAGGGTTCATTATCTAACAATTTCTCATATAGAAATTTAACCTTTGTTGTATAATCATCTATCCATAGACGACAATATCCTAACAATCCTAAAAACTTCCGAACTTCCCTCTTATTCTTCGGTACAGGCTATCTAACTATCCCTTCAATCCTTTCTGGATCTATTCTCTTACTTCCATGACTAATTAAATATCCTAAATATTTAACCTCAGACTCAACATATTGTAGTTTCTTCTTTGACACTCTCAAGCCCTGTTGCCCTAAAAAATTTAACAAAGCATTAGTGCCTTTTTCTACCTCTCGTTTCTTCTCTCCTGAAACCAACAAATCATCCACATATTGCAATACTGTTATCCCCACAGGTGGGCTAAACCCTTCAAGGACCTGCTCTAATGCCTGTCCAAACAAATTAGGACTTTCTGAAAAACCCTGTGGTAACACACACCATCGATACTGTTGAGTTCGATATGTATCTGGATCTGTCCATTCAAAAGCAAAAAATATCCCTCGAGTTTTCAGCCAAAGGACATGTCTAAAAAGCATCCTTCAAATCTATTATACTAAAATAGTTATGCTCATGTGGAATCCTCCCCAATAATGTATAGGGATCTGGCGTAATAATATGTCATTCTACTACCAACCCATTTATGAGCCTCAGATCTGCTAGACAAAAGGACCCATCAGGTTTCTTTACAGGTAAGATAGGTGTATTATATGGTGACATTGCAGGTTCAATTAGTCCATCCCTTAAAAGAGACTCTATCACTGGCTTTAGACCACGTCTCCCTTCTGGAGAAATATTATATTGCTTCCGCCTCACTGGCTCAGCATCCTCTTTTAAAATCACTTCAACAGGTGGGAGTTTCAAAACACCTCTGTTTCCTTTTGCTTCCCACACAATAGGATCTACATATTTCTCCTGTTCACTATCTAATAGCTGAATTGTGCATTTATCTGCAGAAAAGATAAGCTCACATCCCAATAAAGACAAAGCATCTCATTCTAAAAGGTTCATACCTGCTTCAGGTATGTACAAGACATTTAATGTTATCTCTGAGTATTCCCCTTTCAGAGATACATTTTCAACAACAGCAACTTCAAAGGGTTCCCCTTTAACCCCAGAGACTATCATCATTTTTCCCTCCTGAGTAAGACCCTCAGGTAACTCACACAAAGACGTTCTAGCCGCCCCTGTGTCTATCAGAAAAATGCAACTTATTTCCTTAGGTCCCACCTTCAATTTTACTAAAGGCTCCCGGTGGGACTCCAACGTCAGGAGCCATTGACCCCCCTAATCTTCAATTAGGGTATACAGTCTCTGTTCTCTTCGTTGCAGTCTTTGCTTGTCCGGGCAATTTCTCGCAAAGTGCCCCTCCTTTCCACAAGCAAAACAATGTCTACTACCTTTTAATTCACTATTCCTATTCAAGGAAAAAAATCCCCTCCGTCCTCTCCCAGGACGCTTCTATCCACCTCTAGTAGATGGATCTCCAGCTCTTCTAGTAGCTGCAACCAGTCCAACTGGCTT
>JAGDQI010000428.1:0-14295 GCA_023653725.1 Bungarus multicinctus | reverse complement strand
TTCCCTGAGAGTTAGCCCAATCACATCTCCCAATGTAAACGCATTCTAAGGAAGATGTAACTTTTGCCGAAGAGTCAGAGTTCGAAAAGAAGAAGATCAGTTTCATGTTCCCCAGGGGTGGAAAACTTTGAAAATCCACATTCATTTTCAGATCCTAGCTTTCCTGAGGTGTTAAGCCCAAGTCCCATCGCCAAATGGTAATTAAGAATGAATTTCAGCAGAAAACGTCACGTTTGATGAAGAGCTCAGATTCGCAAGGAGCCAGTTTCATGTTCCCCAGGGGGAAAAACGGTTAAATCCCACATATTTTCGATCCTAGCTTTCCCTAGGAGTTGAGCCAGTCCATCTGAAACATGGTATTAATAAAAACTTAATTCAAGCAGAAAACACACTTTGACGAAGAGCTCGTAATTTCGAAAAGTACATCAGTTCTCATGTTCCCCAGGGTGGAAAACGTTGAAATCCACACATTTATCACGATCACGAGCTTTCCCTGAGGATATTAGCCCAGTCACATCTCCAAATGGAAACACTGCTTCAGCTAAAACGTAACTTTTGCCCGAAGAGCTCAGATTCGAAAAGGACAATCATTTTCATATTCCCCAGGGTGGAAAACGTTGAAAATCCCATCATTTTCAGAGTCCCCGAGCTTTCCGCTGAGGAGTTAGCCAAGGTCCCACTCTCCAAATGGTAATTAAAACTGAATTCAGCATGAAAACGTACTTTTGACGAAGAGCTCAGATTTCGAAAAGGACATCAGTTTCATGGTTCCCAAGGGTGAAAACGGGTTGAAAATCCACATATTTTCATATCCAGCTTTCCTGAGGAGTTAGCAGCCCAAGTCCACATCTCCCAATGGTAATTAAAACGGATTCATGCCAGGAACAAACTTAACTTTTGACGAGAGCTCGAATTTCGAAAAGGACATGTTTCGTTTCATGTCCCCAGGGGTGGAAACGTTGAAAAATCCACATCATTTGCAGATCCTAGCTTTCCCTGAGTGTATTAGATCCCCACTCCCATCTCCCAAATGGGACATTAAAACTCCTGCTGCCAGACAGGAAAGACGTAACTTTTTACAGAGGAAATGTTTCCGAAAATGGACATGCGGTTTCATGTTCCCCAGGTGGAAAACGTTCAAAATCCCATATTTTTCCATCCGCGCTTTCCCATGAGGAGTTAGCCCAAGTCACCAATCAGTCCAAAGGGTGAATGTAAAACTAAATGCAGCGGAAAACGTAAGCTTTTTGAATGATCGCTCATATTCTACAGAGGGGACAAATCAGTAATCAATGTTCCCCTATTGAAACCTTGCAGCATCACATCAATTTTCCCAGATGGCGATGCTTGTCCGCTGGATTAAGACCCAAGGTCCCCATCCCAAATGGTAATGGTCCTTAAACTGAATTCAGCAGAAAGCGCACAACTTGATGAATGACGAGGAGCTCGAATTTCGAAAAGACATCAGTGTTTCATGTTCCCCAGGGTGGAAACGTTGAAATCCAATACTTTTCAGATCCGAGCTTTCCCCTGAGGAGTTAGCCCAAGTCCCATCTCCAAATGGTAATTACAACTGCAATTCAGCAGAAACGTAACTTTTGACGAAGAGCTCAGAGATTTCGAAAAGGAACATCAGTTTCATGTTCCCCAGGGTGGAAAACGTTTTGAAAATCCCATCATTTTCAGATCCGATTCTTTCCCCTGAGTGTTAGCCCAAGTCACATCTCCAATGTAATTAAAACTGAATTCAGCGGAAAACTGAGGAGTAAACTTTTGACGAAGAGCTCAGATTTCGAAAAGGACATCATTTTCATGTTCCCCAGGGTGGAAACGTTGAAAATCCACATCATTTTCAGATCCGAGCTTTCCCTGAGATTTAGCCCAAGTCCCATCTCCAAATGGTAATTAAAACTGAATTCAGCAGGAAACACAACTTTTGACGAAGAGCTCGATTTCGAAAAGGACATCAGTTTCATGTTCCCCAGGGTGGAAAACGTTGAAAATCCACATCATTTTCAGATCCGAGCTTTCCCTGAGTTAGCCCCAAGTCCCATCTCCAAATGGGTCATTAAAACTGAATTCAGCAAACACAACGTAACTTTTTGACGAAGAGCTCGATTTCGAAATAACATCAGTTTCATGTTCCCCAGGGTGGAAAACGTTGAAAATCCCACATCATTTTCAGATCCGAGCTTTCCGAGTTTCCCATCCCCTGATGATTCCAAGTCAACTCTCAATGTAATTACAACTGATCAGCAGGAAAACCAACTTTGGTACGAGAGCTCGATTTTCGAAAGAACCATCGTTTTTATGTCTGCCCAGAGTTGGAAAACGTTGAAGTGTGCCCATATTGTTCAATCCGAGCTTGCCCTGGAGAGTTAGCCCAGTCCATCTCCAAAATGTTATTAAAACTGAATTCAGCATAAAACCACAACAACTTTTGACAATCGCTCAGATTTCGAAAAGACCTCAGTTAGGTGCCCCAGCGGAAAAAGCGGAAAATCCACATCATTTTCAGATCCGAGCTTTCCCTGAGGATGTAGCCAAGTCACGTCTCCAAATGGTATTAAAACTGAATTCAGCAGGAAAACGTACACTTTTGATGAAGAGCTCAGATTTCGAAAAGGACATCAGTTTCATGTTCCCCAGGGTGAAAACGTTGAAAATCCACATCATTTTCAGATCCGAGCTTTCCCTGAGGAGTTAGCCCAAGTCACATCTGCCAAATGGTAATAAAACTGAATTCAGCAGGAAAACAACTTTTGACGAAGAGCTCAGATTTCGAAAGGACATCAGTTTTCATGTTCCCCAGGGTGGAAAACGTTGAAAATCCACATCATTTCAGATCCGAGCTTTCCCTGAGGAGTTAGCCCAAGTCACATCTCCAAATGGTAATAACTGCATTCAGCAGGAAACGTAACTTTTGACGAAGAGCTCAGATTTCGAAAAGGACATCAGTTCATGTTCCCCAGGGTGGAAAACGTTGAAAATCCACATCATTTTCAGATCCGAGCTTTCCCTGAGGAGTTAGCCCAAGTCACATCTCCGAAATGGTAATTAAAACTGAATTCAGCAGGAAACACTAACTTTTGACGAAGAGCTCGAATTTCGAAAAGGACATCAGTTTCATGTTCCCCAGGGTGGAAAACGTTGAAATCCACATCATTTTCAGATCCGAGCTTCCCTGAGGAGTTAGCCCAAGTCACATCTCCAAATGGTAATTAAAACTGCATTCAGCAGGAAAACGTAACTTTTGACGAAGAGCTCAGATTTCGAAAAGGAACATCAGTTTCATGTTCCCCAGGGTGGAAAACGTTGAAATCCACATCATTTTCAGATCCGAGCTTTCCCTGAGGAGTTAGCCCAAGTCCCATCTCCAAATGGTAATTAAACTGAATTCAGCAGGAAAACGTAACTTTTGACGAAGAGCTCAGATTTCGAAAAGGACATCAGTTTCATGTTCCCCAGGGTGGAAAACGTTGAAAATCCACATCATTTTCAGATCCGAGCTTTCCCTGAGGAGTTAGCCCAAGTCCCATCTCCAAATGGTAATTAAAACTGAATTCAGCAGGAAAACGTAACTTTTGACGAAGAGCTCAGATTTCGAAAAGGACATCAGTTTCATGTTCCCCAGGGTGGAAAACGTTGAAAATCCACATCATTTTCAGATCCGAGCTTTCCCTGAGGAGTTAGCCCAAGTCACATCTCCAAATGGTAAAACTGCATTCAGAAGGAAACGTAACTTTTGACGAAGAGCTCAGATTTCGAAAAGAACATCAGTTTCATGTTCCCCAGGGTGGAAAACGTTGAAAATCCACATCATTTTCAGATCCGAGCTTTCCCTGAGGAGTTAGCCCAAGTCCCATCTCCAAATGGTAATTAAAACTGAATTCAGCAGGAAAACGTAACTTTTGACGAAGAGCTCAGAATTTCGAAAAGGACATCAGTTTCATGTTCCCCAGGGTGGAAAACGTTGAAAATCCACATCATTTTCAGATCCGAGCTTTCCCTGAGGAGTTAGCCCAAGTCCCATCTCCAAATGGTAATTAAAACTGAATTCAGCAGGAAAACGTAACTTTTGACGAAGAGCTCAGATTTCGAAAGGACATCAGTTTCATGTTCCCCAGGGTGGAAAACGTTGAAAATCCACATCATTTTCAGATCCGAGCTTTCCCTGAGGAGTTAGCCCAAGTCCCATCTCCAAATGGTAATTAAAACTGAATTCAGCAGGAAAACACAACTTTTGACGAAGAGCTCGAATTTCGAAAAGGACATCAGTTTCATGTTCCCCAGGGTGGAAAACGTTGAAAATCCACATCATTTTCAGATCCGAGCTTTCCCTGAGGAGTTAGCCCAAGTCACATCTCCAAATGGTAATTAAAACTGCATTCAGCAGGAAAACGTAACTTTTGACGAAGAGCTCAGATTTCGAAAAGGACATCAGTTTCATGTTCCCCAGGGTGGAAAACGTTGAAAATCCACATCATTTTCAGATCCGAGCTTTCCCTGAGGAGTTAGCCCAAGTCCCATCTCCAAATGGTAATTAAAACTGAATTCAGCAGGAAAACACAACTTTTGACGAAGAGCTCAGAATTTCGAAAAGGACATCAGTTTCATGTTCCCCAGGGTGGAAAACGTTGAAAATCCACATCATTTTCAGATCCGAGCTTTCCCTGAGGAGTTAGCCCAAGTCCCATCTCCAAATGGTAATTAAACTGCATTCAGCAGGAAAACGTAACTTTTGACGAAGAGCTCAGATTTCGAAAAGGAACATCAGTTTCATGTTCCCCAGGGTGGAAAACGTTGAAAATCCACATCATTTTCAGATCCGAGCTTTCCCTGAGGAGTTAGCCCAAGTCCCATCTCCAAATGGTAATTAAAACTGAATTCAGCAGGAAAACGTAACTTTTGACGAAGAGCTCAGATTTCGAAAAGGACATCAGTTTCATGTTCCCCAGGGTGGAAAACGTTGAAAATCCACATCATTTTCAGATCCGAGCTTTCCCTGAGGAGTTAGCCCAAGTCACATCTCCAAATGGTAATTAAAACTGAATTCAGCAGGAAAACGTAACTTTTGACGAAGAGCTCAGATTTCGAAAAGGACATCAGTTTCATGTTCCCCAGGGTGGAAAACGTGAAAATCCACATCATTTTCAGATCCGAGCTTTCCCTGAGGAGTTAGCCCAAGTCCCATCTCCAAATGGTAATAAAACTGAATTCAGCAGGAAAACGTAACTTTTGACGAAGAGCTCAGATTTCGAAAAGGAACATCAGTTTCATGTTCCCCAGGGTGGAAAACGTTGAAAATCCACATCATTTTCAGATCCGAGCTTTCCCTGAGGAGTTAGCCCAAGTCCCATCTCCAAATGGTAATTAAAACTGAATTCAGCAGGAAAACCAACTTTGACGAAGAGCTCAGATTCGAAAAGGACATCAGTTTCATGTTCCCCAGGGTGGAAAACGTTGAAAATCCACATCATTTCAGATCCGAGCTTTCCCTGAGGAGTTAGCCCAAGTCCCATCTCCAAATGGTAATTAAAACTGAATTCAGCAGGAAAACCTAACTTTTGACGAAGAGCTCGAATTTCGAAAAGGACATCAGTTTCATGTTCCCCAGGGTGGAAAACGTTGAAAATCCACATAATTTTCAGATCCGAGCTTTCCCTGAGGAGTTAGCCCAAGTCACATCTCCAAATGGTAATAAACTGCATTCAGAAGGAAAACGTAACTTTTGACGAAGAGCTCAGATTTCGAAAAGAACATCAGTTTCATGTTCCCCAGGGTGGAAAACGTTGAAAATCCACATCATTTTCAGATCCGAGCTTTCCCTGAGGAGTTAGCCCAAGTCACATCTCCAAATGGTAATTAAAACTGAATTCAGCAGGAAAACGTAACTTTTGACGAAGAGCTCAGATTTCGAAAAGGACATCAGTTTCATGTTCCCCAGGGTGGAAAACGTTGAAAATCCACATCATTTTCAGATCCGAGCTTTCCCTGAGGAGTTAGCCCAGTCACATCTCCAAATGGTAATTAAAACTGAATTCAGCAGGAAAACACAACTTTTGACGAAGAGCTCGAATTTCGAAAAGGACATCAGTTTCATGTTCCCCAGGGTGGAAAACGTTGAAATCCACATCATTTTCAGATCCGAGCTTTCCCTGAGGAGTTAGCCCAAGTCACATCTCCAAATGGTAATTAAAACTGCATTCAGAAGGAAAACGTAACTTTTGACGAAGAGCTCAGATTTCGAAAAGAACATCAGTTTCATGTTCCCCAGGGTGGAAAACGTTGAAAATCCACATCATTTTCAGATCCGAGCTTTCCCTGAGGAGTTAGCCCAAGTCCCATCTCCAAATGGTAATTAAAACTGAATTCAGCAGGAAAACGTAACTTTTGATGAAGAGCTCAGATTTCGAAAAGGACATCAGTTTCATGTTCCCCAGGGTGGAAAACGTTGAAAATCCACATCATTTTCAGATCCGAGCTTTCCCTGAGGAGTTAGCCCAAGTCCCATCTCCAAATGGTAATTAAACTGAATTCAGCAGGAAAACGTAACTTTTGACGAAGAGCTCAGATTTCGAAAAGGACATCAGTTTCATGTTCCCCAGGGTGGAAAACGTTGAAATCCACATCATTTTCAGATCCGAGCTTTCCCTGAGGAGTTAGCCCAAGTCACATCTCCAAATGGTATAAAACTGCATTCAGAAGGAAAACGATAACTTTTGACGAAGAGCTCAGATTTCGAAAGAACATCAGTTTCATGTTCCCCAGGGTGGAAAACGTTGAAAATCCACATCATTTTCAGATCCGAGCTTTCCCTGAGGAGTTAGCCCAAGTCCCATCTCCAAATGGTAATTAAAACTGAATTCAGCAGGAAAACACAACTTTTGACGAAGAGCTCAGATTTCGAAAAGGACATCAGTTTCATGTTCCCCAGGGTGGAAAACGTTGAAATCCACATCATTTTCAGATCCGAGCTTTCCCTGAGGAGTTAGCCCAAGTCCCATCTCCAAATGGTAATTAAAACTGAATTCAGCAGGAAAACGTAACTTTTGACGAAGAGCTCAGATTTCGAAAAGGACATCAGTTTCATGTTCCCCAGGGTGGAAAACGTTGAAAATCCACATCATTTTCAGATCCGAGCTTTCCCTGAGGAGTTAGCCCAAGTCCCATCTCCAAATGGTAATTAAAACTGCATTCAGAAGGAAACACGTAACTTTTGACGAAGAGCTCAGATTTCGAAAAGGACATCAGTTTCATGTTCCCCAGGGTGGAAAACGTTGAAAATCCACATCATTTTCAGATCCGAGCTTTCCTGAGGAGTTAGCCCAAGTCCCATCTCCAAATGGTATAAAACTGCATTCAGAAGGAAAACGTAACTTTTGACGAAGAGCTCAGATTTCGAAAAGGACATCAGTTTCATGTTCCCCAGGGTGGAAAACGTTGAAAATCCACATCATTTTTCAGATCCGAGCTTTCCCTGAGGAGTTAGCCCAAGTCCATCTCCAAATGGTAATAAAACTGAATTCAGCAGGAAAACACGTAACTTTTGACGAAGAGCTCGAATTTCGAAAAGGACATCAGTTTCATGTTCCCCAGGGTGGAAAACGTTGAAATATCCACATCATTTTCAGATCCGAGCTTTCCCTGAGGAGTTAGGCCCAAGTCACATCTCCAAATGGTAATTAAAACTGCATTCAGCAGGAAAACGTAACTTTGACGAAGAGCTCAGATTTCGAAAAGGACATCAGTTTCATGTTCCCCAGGGTGGAAAACGTTGAAAATCCACATCCATTTTCAGATCCGAGCTTTCCCTGAGGAGTTAGCCCAAGTCCACTCTCCAAATGGTAATAACTGCATTCAGCAAGGAAAACACGTAACTTTTGACGAAGAGTCAGATTTCGAAAAGAACATCAGTTTCCTGTTCCCCAGGGTGAAAACCTGAAAATCCACATCATTTTCAGATCCGAGCTTTCCCTGAGGAGTTAGCCCAAGTCCCATCTCCAAAATGGTATTAAAAACTGAATTCAGCAGGAAAACGTAACTTTTGACGAAGAGCTCAATTTCGAAAAGGACATCAGTTTCATGTTCCCCAGGGTGGAAACGTTGAAAATCCACATCATTTTCAGATCCGAGCTTCCCTGAGGAGTTAGCCCAAGTCCCATCTCCAAATGGTATTAAAACTGCATTCAGCAGGAAAACGTAACTTTTGACGAAGAGCTCAGATTTCGAAAAGAACATCAGTTTCATGTTCCCCAGGGTGGAAAACGTTGAAATCCACATCATTTTCAGATCCGAGCTTTCCCTGAGGATTAGCCCAAGTCCCATCTCCAAATGGTAATTAAAACTGAATTCAGCAGGAAAACGTAACTTTTGACGAAGAGCTCAGATTTCGAAAAGGACATCAGTTTCATGTTCCCCAGGGTGAAAACGTTGAAAATCCACATCATTTTCAGATCCGAGCTTTCCCTGAGGAGTAGCCCAAGTCCACTCTCCAAATGGGTCAAAACTGCATTCAGCCTAGGAAACGTAACTTTTGACGAAGAGCGCAGATTTCGAAAGACTCAGTTTCTGTTCCCCAGGGTGGAAACGTTGAAAATCCACATCATTTTCAGATCCGAGCTTTCCTGCGGAGTTAGTCCCAAGTCACATCTCCAACTGGTACTTACAACTGAATTCAGCAGGAAAACAACTTTGACGAAGAGCTCAGAATTTCGAAAAGGACATCAGTTTCATGTTCCCCAGGGTGGAAAACGTTGAAAATCCACATCATTTTCAGATCCGACTTTCCCTGAGGAGTTAGCCCAAGTCACATCTCCACTGCATTCAGAAGGAAAACAACTTTTGACGAAGAGCTCAGATTTCGAAAAGGACATCAGTTTCATGTTCCCCAGGGTGGAAAACGTTGAAAATCCACAATTTTCAGATCCGAGCTTTCCCAGTTCCAAGTCCCATCTCCCACTTTTTTTTTCAGTTTCAAGGGTGGAAAACGTTGAAATCCACATCATTTTTCCGAGCTTTCCCTGAGGAGTTAGCCCAAGTCCCATCTCCAAATGGTAATTAAAACTGAATTCAGCAGGAAAACAACTTTTGACGAAGAGCTCAATTTCGAAAAGGACATCAGTTTCATGTTCCCCAGGGTGGAAAACGTTGAAAATCACATAATTTCAGATCCGAGCTTTCCCTGAGAGTTAGCCCAAGTCACATCTGAAAATGGTAATTAAAACTTAATTCAGCAGGAAAAACACACTTTTGACGAAGAGCTCGAATTTCGAAAAGGACATCAGTTTCATGTTCCCCAGGGTGGAAAACGTTGAAAATCCACATCATTTTCAGATCCAGCTTCCCTGAGGAGTTAGCCCAAGTCACATCTCCAAATGGTAAACTGCATTCAGCAGGAAAACGTAACTTTTGACGAAGAGCTCAGATTTCGAAAAGAACATCAGTTTCATGTTCCCAGGGTGGAAAACGTGAAAATCCACATCATTTTCAGATCCGAGCTTTCCCTGAGGAGTTAGCCCAAGTCCATCTCCAAATGGTAATTAAAACTGAATTCAGCAGGAAAACGTAACTTTTGACGAAGAGCTCAGATTTCGAAAAGGACATCAGTTTCATGTTCCCCAGGTGGCAAAACGTTGAAAATCCACATCATTTCAGATACGACTTTCCTGAGGAGTTAGCCCAAGTCACATCTCCAAATGGTAAACTGATTCAGAAGGAAGACTGTAACTTTTGACGAAGAGCTCAGATTTCGAAAAGGACATCAGTTCAGTTCCCCAGGGTGGAAAACGTTGACAAATCCACATCATTTTCAGATCCGATCTTTCCTGAGGAGTTAGCCCAAGTCCCATCTCCAAATGGTAATTAAAACTGAATTCAGCAGGAAAAACGAACTTTGACGAAGAGCTCAGATTTCGAAAGGAACATCAGTTTCATGTTTCCCCAGGGTGGAAAACGTTGAAAATCCACATCATTTTCAGATCCGAGCTGTCCCTGAGGAGGTTAGCCCAAGTCCCATCTCCAAATGGTAATTAAAACTGAATTCAGCAGGAAACGTAACTTTTGACGAGAGCTCAGATTTCGAAAAGGACATCAGTTTCATGTTGCCCCAGGGTGGAAAACGTGAAAATCCACATCATTTTCAGATCCGAGCTTTCCCTGAGGAGTAGCCCACAGTCCCATCTCCACATGGTAAATTAAAAAACTGAATCAGCAGGAAAAAACAGTAACTTTTGACGAAGAGCTCAGATTTCCGAAAAGGGACAATCAGTTTTCATGTTCCCCAGGGTGGAAAACGTTGAAAATCCACATCATTTTCAGATCCGAGCTTTCCCTGAGGAGTTAGGCCCAAGTCCACTCTCCAAATGGTAATTAAAACTGAATTCAGCAGGAAAACGTAACTTTTGACTGAAGAGCTCAGATTTCGAACAAGGACATCAGTTTCATTGTCCCCAGGGTGGAAAACGTTGAAATCCACATCATTTTCAGATCCGAGCTTTCCCTGAGGAGTCTAGCCCAAGTCCCAGCTCCAAATGGTAAGTAAAACTGAATTCAGCAGGAAACGGTAACTTTTGATGAAGAGCTCAGATGTCGAAAAGGACATCATGTTCATGTTCCCAAGGGTGGAAACCGTGAAAATCCACATAATTTTCAGATCCGCGGCTTTCCCTGAGGAGTAGCCCAAGTCACATCTGAAAATGGTAATTAAAACTTAATTCAGCAGGAAACAAAACTGTTTGACGAAGAGCTCGATTTCGAAAAGGACATCAGTTTCATGTTCCCCAGGGTGGAAAACGTGAAAATCCACATCATTTTCAGATCCGAGCTTTTCCCTGAGGAGTTAGCCCAAGTCACTACTCCAAATGTAATTAAAACTGAATTCAGCAGGAAAACATAACTTTTGACGAAGAGCTCAGATTTCGAAAAGGACATCAGTTTCATGATTCCCCAGGGTGGAAACGTTGAAAATCCACATCATTTTCAGATCCGAGCTTTCCCTGAGGAGTTAGCCCAAGTCCCATCTCCAAATGGTATTAAAACTGAATTCAGCAGGAAAACGTAACTTTTGATCGAGAGCTCAGATTTTCGAAAAGGACATCAGGTTTCATGTTCCCCAGGGTGGAAAACGTTGAAAATCCACATCATTTTCAGATCCGAGCTGTTCCCTGAGGAGTTAGCCCAAGGGCACATCTCACATATGGGTAGAAACTGCATTCAGCAGGGAAAAAGTAACCTTTCGAACCAAAGAGCATCAGAATTTCGAAAAGGAACAATCATTTCATGTTCCCAGGTGGGAAAACGTTGAAAATCCACATCATTTTCAGATCCGAGCTTTCCCTGAGGAGTTAGCCCAAGTCCCATCTCCAAATGGTAAAACTGAATTCAGCAGGAAAACGTAACTTTTGACGAAGAGCTCAGATTTCGAAAAGGAACATCAGTTTCATGTTCCCCAGGGTGGAAAACGTTGAAAATCCACATCATTTTCAGATCCGAGCTTTCCCTGAGGATTTAGCCCAAGTCCCATCTCCAAATGGTAATTAAAACTGCATTCAGCAGGAAAACGTAACTTTTGACGAAGAGCTCAGATTTCGAAAAGGACATCAGTTTTCATGTTCCCCAGGGTGGAAAACGTTGAAAATCCACATCATTTTCAGATCCGAGCTTTCCCTGAGGAGTTAGCCCAAGTCCCATCTCCAAATGGTAATTAAAACTGAATTCAGCAGGAAAACAACTTTTGACGAAGAGCTCGATTTCGAAAAGGACATCAGTTTCATGTTCCCCAGGGTGGAAAACGTTGAAAATCCAAATAATTTTCAGATCCGAGCTTTCCCTGAGGAGTTAGCCCAAGTCACATCTCCAAATGGTAAAACTGCATTCAGCAGGAAAACACAACTTTTGACGAAGAGCTCAGATTTCGAAAAGGACATCATTTTCATGTTCCCCAGGGTGGAAAACTTTGAAAATCCACATCATTTTCAGATCCGAGCTTTCCCTGAGGAGTTAGCCAAGTCCACATCTCCAAATGGTAATTAAAACTGAATTCAGCAGGAAAACACTTTTGACGAAGAGCTCGATTTCGAAAAGGACATCATTTTCATGTTCCCCAGGGTGGAAAACGTTGGATCCGAGCTTTCCCCAGCCCAAGTCCCATCTCGGAATTCAGCAGGAAAACTAACTTTTGACGAAGAGCTCGAATTTCGAAAAACATCAGTTCATGTTCCCCAGGGTGGAAAACGTTGACAATCCACATCATTTTCAGAAGCTTTCCCAGCCCAGTCCCATCTCCAAATGGAAAACGGTCAGAAGGAAAACGTAACTTTTGACGAAGAGCTCAATTTCGAAAACATCAGTTTCATGTTCCCCAGGGTGGAAAACGTTGAAAATCCACATCATTTTCAAGCTTTCCCAGTTAGTCACATCTCCAAATAAAACTGCATTCAGAAGGAAACGTAACTTTGACGAAGAGCTCGGATTTCGAAAAGAAATCAGTCATGTTCCCCATGTTGATTTTCAGATCCGACCCTAGCCCAACATCTCCAAATGGTAAAACTGCATTCAGAGGAAAACGTAACTTTTTCAGATTTCGAAAAGACATCAGTTCCCCAGGGTGGAAAACGTTGACATCATTTCAGATCCGAGCTTTCGCCCAAGTGACGAAGAGCTTTTCAAAAAGAACATTTTCTTGAGCTGTAACGTAACTTTTGACGAAGAGCTCAGATTTCGAAAAGGACATCAGTTTCATGTTCCCCAGGTGGAAAACGTTGAAAATCCACATCATTTTCAGATCCGAGCTTTCCCTGAGGAGTTAGCCCAAGTCCCATCTCGAAATGGTAATTAAAACTGAATTCAGCAGGAAAACGTAACTTTTGACGAAGAGCTCGAATTTCGAAAAGGACATCAGTTTCATGTTCCCCAGGGTGGAAAACGTTGAAAATCCACATCATTTTTCAGATCCGAGCTTTCCCTGAGGAGTTAGCCCAAGTCCCATCTCCAAATGGTAATTAAAACTGAATTCAGCAGGAAAACGTAACTTTTGACGAAGAGCTCAGATTTCGAAAAGGACATCAGTTTCATGTTCCCCAGGGTGGAAAACGTTGAAAATCCCATCATTTTCAGATCCGAGCTTTCCCTGAGGAGTTTAGCCCAAGTCCCATCTCCAAATGGTAAAACTGCATTCACAGGAAAACGTAACTTTTGACGAAGAGCTCAGATTTCGAAAAGGACATCAGTTTCATGTTCCCCAGGGTGGAAAACGTTGAAAATCCACATCATTTTCAGATCCGAGCTTTCCCTGAGGAGTTAGCCCAAGTCACATCTCCAAATGGTAAAACTGCATTCAGAAGGAAAACGTAACTTTTGACGAAGAGCTCAGATTTCGAAAAGGACATCAGTTTCATGTTCCCCAGGGTTGGAAAAACGTTGAAAATCCACATAATTTTCAGATCCGAGCTTTCCCGGAGGAGTTAGCCCACGTCACATCTCCAAATGGTAATTAAAACTGCATTCAGAAAGGAAAACGTAACTTTTGACGAAGAGCTCAGTTTCGAAAAGAACATCAGTTTTTCATTTCCCCAGGGTGGAAAACGTTTGAAATCCACATCATTTCAGATCCGAGCTTTCCCTGAGGAGTTAGCCCAAGTCGCATCTCCAATGGTAATTAAAACTGTAATTCAGAAGGAAAACGTACTTTTTGACGAAGAGCTCAGATTTCGAAAAGACATCAGTTTCATGTTCCCCAGGGTGGAAAACGTTGAAAATCCACATAATTTTCAGATCCGAGCTTTCCCTGAGGAGTTAGCCCAAGTCCCATCTCCAAATGGTAATTAAACTGATTCAGCAGGAAACGTAACTTTTGACGAAGAGCTCGAATTTCGAAAAGGACATCATTTTCATGTTCCCCAGGGTGGAAAACGTTGAAAATCCACATAATTTTCAGATCCGAGCTTTCCCTGAGAGTTAGCCCAATCCCATCTCCAAATGGTAAAACTGCATTCAGCCGGAAAACGTAACTTTTGACGAAGAGCTCAGATTTCGAAAAGAACATCAGTTTCATGTTCCCCAGGGTTGGAAAAACGTTGAAAATCCCATCATTTTCAGATCCGAGCTTTCCCTGAGGATTAGCCCAAGTCCCATCTCCAAATGGTAATTAAACTGAAATTCAGCAAAACATAACTTTTGACGAAGAGCTCAATTTCGAAAAAGGACATCAGTTTCATGTTCCCCAGGGTGGAAACGTTGAAATCCACATAATTTTCAGATCCGAGCTTTCCCTGAGGAGTTAGCCCAAGTCACCAT
>JAGDQI010000427.1:0-14416 GCA_023653725.1 Bungarus multicinctus | reverse complement strand
AAAAGGGGGGGGGGGCCGGAGAGGCAGGGGAAGACCATGGGGGAGAGGGGCGACGGGGGGCGAACCGCAGAAAGCGCGGAGCTAAAGGAGGTGTAGAGAGGCAGGGGTGCCACCCGGGGAACAGGAAACGGGAGGGCCGGGCGGGGAAAAGGGAGCTGGCTCAAAAGTGACGGGGGCCGGCGAATGCAGGAGGGAAGGACAGGGGGGGAGAGGGACGGGGCGAACGCCCCAGGGAAAGGCGCGGAGCGGAAAAAGGATGGGGGGTGCACGGTGGCCACCGGGGAACAGAAACGAGGGCCGGGGCGGGGAAAGCGAAGCGCTGCAGCAAATTCCGGGGCCGGCGGGAGGCAGTGGGAAGTGACCAGGGGGGAGATGGGGACGGGGGCGACCGCCGCAGAAAGCGCGGACGGAAAGAGGGGGGAGGGCAACGGGGGCCACCCGGGGACAGGAAACTATGGCCGTGGCGAAAGGCGAGCGCTCGTCAAATGGTGGGGGGCGGCGGAAGGCAGGGGTGAAGTACCAGGGGGAGAGGGGACGGGGGGCGAACGCCGCAGGGAAGCGCGGGAGCGGAAAAGGATGGGGAATTGAGCAACGGGGCCACCCTGGGGACAGGAAACTGATGGCCTGTGGACAGCGAAAGGCGAGCAGCGCGGCAAATGGTGTGGGTCCGGCTGAATGCAGTGTGAAATTACCAGTTGGAGATGGGACTTGGGCTAACTGCCGCGGGAAGCGTCGAGGGGTGCAAAATGATGGAATAAAGTCAACGATTGAATTCCACCCGGGGAAATAAACGGTGATGTTCGTTGCGAAACGGCGAAAGTGCTCTTGTCGCTGCGGCAAAAGGTGGTTTGTTCCTGCAATGACGGAGGTGGGTTTTAAATTACCAGGGGGCGAGGGGCTCTGCAGTGAAGGGGCACAATCCGATTAACAGGTAGAAAAGGTAAGATGCATATGAGGGCGGCAACTCGCGGGAACAAATCAAAACAAAGGCTCGAAAGGAATTACGAAAGCAAGCGGAAACTCGATCTGTGATTTCAACAGGTTTCCACCTCCACCCGGGGAAAGAAACATTTCTTTTGAAAAGCTCTTCGTGCAAAGTTTTTTCCTGCTGAAATGCAGTTTTAATTACCATTGAGATGGGACTTGGGCTAACTCCTCAGGGAAAGCTCGATCAATGAGGTTTCAAAACGTTTTTCCACCCTGGGGAACTGAAACTGATGTCCGTTTCGAAATTCGAGCTCTTTCGTCAAAATTTGTTTTCCTGGCTGAATTGCAGTTTTAATTACCATTTGGAGTGGACTTGGGCTAACTCCTCAGGGAAGCTCTCGACTGAAAATGATGACGTTTTCCCACCTGGGAACATGAAACTGATTTTCAAATCTGATTTTCAAAAGTTACTTTTCCTGCTGGTTTTAACCTGATGTTCCTTTTCGAAATTCGAGCTCTTCGTCAAAAGTTGTGTTTTCCTGCTGAATGCAGTTTTAATTACCATTTGGAGATGGGACTTGGGCTAACTCCTCAGGGAAAGCTCGGATCTGAAAATGATGTGGATTTTCAACGTTTTCCACCCTGGGGAACATGAAACTGATGTTCTTTTCGAAATTCGAGCTCTTCGTCAAAAGTTGTGTTTTCCTGCTGAATGCAGTTTTAATTACCATTTGGAGATGGGACTTGGGCTAACTCCTCAGGGAAAGCTCGGATCTGAAAATGATGTGGATTTTCAACGTTTTCCACCCTGGGGAACATGAAACTGATGTTCTTTTCGAAATCTGAGCTCTTCGTCAAAAGTTAGTGTTTCCTGCTGAATGCAGTTTTAATTACCATTTGGAGATGGGACTTGGGCTAACTCCTCAGGGAAAGCTCGGATCTGAAAATGATGTGGATTTTCAACGTTTTCCACCCTGGGGAACATGAAACTGATGTCCTTTTCGAAATTCGAGCTCTTCGTCAAAAGTTGTGTTTTCCTGCTGAATGCAGTTTTAATTACCATTTGGAGATGGGACTTGGGCTAACTCCTCAGGGAAAGCTCGGATCTGAAAATGATGTGGATTTTCAACGTTTTCCACCCTGGGGAACATGAAACTGATGTCCTTTTCGAAATTCGAGCTCTTCGTCAAAAGTTGTGTTTTCCTGCTGAATGCAGTTTTAATTACCATTTGGAGATGGGACTTGGGCTAACTCCTCAGGGAAAGCTCGGATCTGAAAATGATGTGGATTTTCAACGTTTTCCACCCTGGGGAACATGAAACTGATGTCCTTTTCGAAATTCGAGCTCTTCGTCAAAAGTTGTGTTTTCCTGCTGAATGCAGTTTTAATTACCATTTGGAGATGGGACTTGGGCTAACTCCTCAGGGAAAGCTCGGATCTGAAAATGATGTGGATTTTCAACGTTTTCCACCCTGGGGAACATGAAACTGATGTTCTTTTCGAAATCTGAGCTCTTCGTCAAAAGTTGTGTTTTCCTGCTGAATGCAGTTTTAATTACCATTTGGAGATGTGACTTGGGCTAACTCCTCAGGGAAAGCTCGGATCTGAAAATGATGTGGATTTTCAACGTTTTCCACCCTGGGGAACATGAAACTGATGTTCTTTTCGAAATCTGAGCTCTTCGTCAAAAGTTGTGTTTTCCTGCTGAATGCAGTTTTAATTACCATTTGGAGATGGGACTTGGGCTAACTCCTCAGGGAAAGCTCGGATCTGAAAATGATGTGGATTTTCAACGTTTTCCACCCTGGGGAACATGAAACTGATGTCCTTTTCGAAATCTGAGCTCTTCGTCAAAAGTTGTGTTTTCCTGCTGAATGCAGTTTTAATTACCATTTGGAGATGGGACTTGGGCTAACTCCTCAGGGAAAGCTCGGATCTGAAAATGATGTGGATTTTCAACGTTTTCCACCCTGGGGAACATGAAACTGATGTCCTTTTCGAAATCTGAGCTCTTCGTCAAAAGTTGTGTTTTCCTGCTGAATGCAGTTTTAATTACCATTTGGAGATGGGACTTGGGCTAACTCCTCAGGGAAAGCTCGGATCTGAAAATGATGTGGATTTTCAACGTTTTCCACCCTGGGGAACATGAAACTGATGTCCTTTTCGAAATCTGAGCTCTTCGTCAAAAGTTGTGTTTTCCTGCTGAATGCAGTTTTAATTACCATTTGGAGATGGGACTTGGGCTAACTCCTCAGGGAAAGCTCGGATCTGAAAATGATGTGGATTTTCAACGTTTTCCACCCTGGGGAACATGAAACTGATGTCCTTTTCGAAATTCGAGCTCTTCGTCAAAAGTTGTGTTTTCCTGCTGAATGCAGTTTTAATTACCATTTGGAGATGGGACTTGGGCTAACTCCTCAGGGAAAGCTCGGATCTGAAAATGATGTGGATTTTCAACGTTTTCCACCCTGGGGAACATGAAACTGATGTCCTTTTCGAAATTCTGAGCTCTTCGTCAAAAGTTGTGTTTTCCTGCTGAATTCAGTTTTAATTACCATTTGGAGATGTGACTTGGGCTAACTCCTCAGGGAAAGCTCGGATCTGAAAATGATGTGGATTTTCAACGTTTTCCACCCTGGGGAACATGAAACTGATGTCCTTTTCGAAATTCGAGCTCTTCGTCAAAAGTTGTGTTTTCCTGCTGAATTCAGTTTTAATTACCATTTGGAGATGTGACTTGGGCTAACTCCTCAGGGAAAGCTCGGATCTGAAAATGATGTGGATTTTCAACGTTTTCCACCCTGGGGAACATGAAACTGATGTCCTTTTCGAAATTCGAGCTCTTCGTCAAAAGTTGTGTTTTCCTGCTGAATGCAGTTTTAATTACCATTTGGAGATGGGACTTGGGCTAACTCCTCAGGGAAAGCTCGGATCTGAAAATGATGTGGATTTTCAACGTTTTCCACCCTGGGGAACATGAAACTGATGTCCTTTTCGAAATTCTGAGCTCTTCGTCAAAAGTTGTGTTTTCCTGCTGAATGCAGTTTTAATTACCATTTGGAGATGTGACTTGGGCTAACTCCTCAGGGAAAGCTCGGATCTGAAAATGATGTGGATTTTCAACGTTTTCCACCCTGGGGAACATGAAACTGATGTCCTTTTCGAAATTCGAGCTCTTCGTCAAAAGTTGTGTTTTCCTGCTGAATTCAGTTTTAATTACCATTTGGAGATGTGACTTGGGCTAACTCCTCAGGGAAAGCTCGGATCTGAAAATGATGTGGATTTTCAACGTTTTCCACCCTGGGGAACATGAAACTGATGTCCTTTTCGAAATTCGAGCTCTTCGTCAAAAGTTGTGTTTTCCTGCTGAATTCAGTTTTAATTACCATTTGGAGATGTGACTTGGGCTAACTCCTCAGGGAAAGCTCGGATCTGAAAATGATGTGGATTTTCAACGTTTTCCACCCTGGGGAACATGAAACTGATGTCCTTTTCGAAATTCGAGCTCTTCGTCAAAAGTTGTGTTTTCCTGCTGAATTCAGTTTTAATTACCATTTGGAGATGTGACTTGGGCTAACTCCTCAGGGAAAGCTCGGATCTGAAAATGATGTGGATTTTCAACGTTTTCCACCCTGGGGAACATGAAACTGATGTCCTTTTCGAAATTCGAGCTCTTCGTCAAAAGTTGTGTTTTCCTGCTGAATTCAGTTTTAATTACCATTTGGAGATGTGACTTGGGCTAACTCCTCAGGGAAAGCTCGGATCTGAAAATGATGTGGATTTTCAACGTTTTCCACCCTGGGGAACATGAAACTGATGTCCTTTTCGAAATTCGAGCTCTTCGTCAAAAGTTGTGTTTTCCTGCTGAATTCAGTTTTAATTACCATTTGGAGATGTGACTTGGGCTAACTCCTCAGGGAAAGCTCGGATCTGAAAATGATGTGGATTTTCAACGTTTTCCACCCTGGGGAACATGAAACTGATGTCCTTTTCGAAATTCGAGCTCTTCGTCAAAAGTTGTGTTTTCCTGCTGAATTCAGTTTTAATTACCATTTGGAGATGTGACTTGGGCTAACTCCTCAGGGAAAGCTCGGATCTGAAAATGATGTGGATTTTCAACGTTTTCCACCCTGGGGAACATGAAACTGATGTCCTTTTCGAAATTCGAGCTCTTCGTCAAAAGTTGTGTTTTCCTGCTGAATTCAGTTTTAATTACCATTTGGAGATGTGACTTGGGCTAACTCCTCAGGGAAAGCTCGGATCTGAAAATGATGTGGATTTTCAACGTTTTCCACCCTGGGGAACATGAAACTGATGTCCTTTTCGAAATTCGAGCTCTTCGTCAAAAGTTGTGTTTTCCTGCTGAATTCAGTTTTAATTACCATTTGGAGATGTGACTTGGGCTAACTCCTCAGGGAAAGCTCGGATCTGAAAATGATGTGGATTTTCAACGTTTTCCACCCTGGGGAACATGAAACTGATGTCCTTTTCGAAATTCGAGCTCTTCGTCAAAAGTTGTGTTTTCCTGCTGAATGCAGTTTTAATTACCATTTGGAGATGGGACTTGGGCTAACTCCTCAGGGAAAGCTCGGATCTGAAAATGATGTGGATTTTCAACGTTTTCCACCCTGGGGAACATGAAACTGATGTCCTTTTCGAAATTCGAGCTCTTCGTCAAAAGTTGTGTTTTCCTGCTGAATTCAGTTTTAATTACCATTTGGAGATGTGACTTGGGCTAACTCCTCAGGGAAAGCTCGGATCTGAAAATGATGTGGATTTTCAACGTTTTCCACCCTGGGGAACATGAAACTGATGTTCTTTTCGAAATCTGAGCTCTTCGTCAAAAGTTAGTGTTTTCCTGCTGAATGCAGTTTTAATTACCATTTGGAGATGTGACTTGGGCTAACTCCTCAGGGAAAGCTCGGATCTGAAAATGATGTGGATTTTCAACGTTTTCCACCCTGGGGAACATGAAACTGATGTCCTTTTCGAAATTCGAGCTCTTCGTCAAAAGTTGTGTTTTCCTGCTGAATTCAGTTTTAATTACCATTTGGAGATGGGACTTGGGCTAACTCCTCAGGGAAAGCTCGGATCTGAAAATGATGTGGATTTTCAACGTTTTCCACCCTGGGGAACATGAAACTGATGTCCTTTTCGAAATCTGAGCTCTTCGTCAAAAGTTGTGTTTTCCTGCTGAATTCAGTTTTAATTACCATTTGGAGATGTGACTTGGGCTAACTCCTCAGGGAAAGCTCGGATCTGAAAATGATGTGGATTTTCAACGTTTTCCACCCTGGGGAACATGAAACTGATGTCCTTTTCGAAATTCGAGCTCTTCGTCAAAAGTTGTGTTTTCCTGCTGAATTCAGTTTTAATTACCATTTGGAGATGTGACTTGGGCTAACTCCTCAGGGAAAGCTCGGATCTGAAAATGATGTGGATTTTCAACGTTTTCCACCCTGGGGAACATGAAACTGATGTCCTTTTCGAAATTCGAGCTCTTCGTCAAAAGTTGTGTTTTCCTGCTGAATTCAGTTTTAATTACCATTTGGAGATGTGACTTGGGCTAACTCCTCAGGGAAAGCTCGGATCTGAAAATGATGTGGATTTTCAACGTTTTCCACCCTGGGGAACATGAAACTGATGTCCTTTTCGAAATTCGAGCTCTTCGTCAAAAGTTGTGTTTTCCTGCTGAATTCAGTTTTAATTACCATTTGGAGATGTGACTTGGGCTAACTCCTCAGGGAAAGCTCGGATCTGAAAATGATGTGGATTTTCAACGTTTTCCACCCTGGGGAACATGAAACTGATGTCCTTTTCGAAATCTGAGCTCTTCGTCAAAAGTTGTGTTTTCCTGCTGAATTCAGTTTTAATTACCATTTGGAGATGTGACTTGGGCTAACTCCTCAGGGAAAGCTCGGATCTGAAAATGATGTGGATTTTCAACGTTTTCCACCCTGGGGAACATGAAACTGATGTCCTTTTCGAAATTCGAGCTCTTCGTCAAAAGTTGTGTTTTCCTGCTGAATTCAGTTTTAATTACCATTTGGAGATGTGACTTGGGCTAACTCCTCAGGGAAAGCTCGGATCTGAAAATGATGTGGATTTTCAACGTTTTCCACCCTGGGGAACATGAAACTGATGTCCTTTTCGAAATTCGAGCTCTTCGTCAAAAGTTGTGTTTTCCTGCTGAATTCAGTTTTAATTACCATTTGGAGATGTGACTTGGGCTAACTCCTCAGGGAAAGCTCGGATCTGAAAATGATGTGGATTTTCAACGTTTTCCACCCTGGGGAACATGAAACTGATGTCCTTTTCGAAATTCGAGCTCTTCGTCAAAAGTTGTGTTTTCCTGCTGAATTCAGTTTTAATTACCATTTGGAGATGTGACTTGGGCTAACTCCTCAGGGAAAGCTCGGATCTGAAAATGATGTGGATTTTCAACGTTTTCCACCCTGGGGAACATGAAACTGATGTCCTTTTCGAAATTCGAGCTCTTCGTCAAAAGTTGTGTTTTCCTGCTGAATTCAGTTTTAATTACCATTTGGAGATGTGACTTGGGCTAACTCCTCAGGGAAAGCTCGGATCTGAAAATGATGTGGATTTTCAACGTTTTCCACCCTGGGGAACATGAAACTGATGTCCTTTTCGAAATTCGAGCTCTTCGTCAAAAGTTGTGTTTTCCTGCTGAATTCAGTTTTAATTACCATTTGGAGATGTGACTTGGGCTAACTCCTCAGGGAAAGCTCGGATCTGAAAATGATGTGGATTTTCAACGTTTTCCACCCTGGGGAACATGAAACTGATGTCCTTTTCGAAATTCGAGCTCTTCGTCAAAAGTTGTGTTTTCCTGCTGAATTCAGTTTTAATTACCATTTGGAGATGTGACTTGGGCTAACTCCTCAGGGAAAGCTCGGATCTGAAAATGATGTGGATTTTCAACGTTTTCCACCCTGGGGAACATGAAACTGATGTCCTTTTCGAAATTCGAGCTCTTCGTCAAAAGTTGTGTTTTCCTGCTGAATTCAGTTTTAATTACCATTTGGAGATGTGACTTGGGCTAACTCCTCAGGGAAAGCTCGGATCTGAAAATGATGTGGATTTTCAACGTTTTCCACCCTGGGGAACATGAAACTGATGTCCTTTTCGAAATTCGAGCTCTTCGTCAAAAGTTGTGTTTTCCTGCTGAATTCAGTTTTAATTACCATTTGGAGATGTGACTTGGGCTAACTCCTCAGGGAAAGCTCGGATCTGAAAATGATGTGGATTTTCAACGTTTTCCACCCTGGGGAACATGAAACTGATGTCCTTTTCGAAATTCGAGCTCTTCGTCAAAAGTTGTGTTTTCCTGCTGAATTCAGTTTTAATTACCATTTGGAGATGTGACTTGGGCTAACTCCTCAGGGAAAGCTCGGATCTGAAAATGATGTGGATTTTCAACGTTTTCCACCCTGGGGAACATGAAACTGATGTCCTTTTCGAAATCGAGCTCTTCGTCAAAAGTTGTGTTTTCCTGCTGAATTCAGTTTTAATTACCATTTGGAGATGTGACTTGGGCTAACTCCTCAGGGAAAGCTCGGATCTGAAAATGATGTGGATTTTCAACGTTTTCCACCCTGGGGAACATGAAACTGATGTCCTTTTCGAAATTCGAGCTCTTCGTCAAAAGTTGTGTTTTCCTGCTGAATTCAGTTTTAATTACCATTTGGAGATGGGACTTGGGCTAACTCCTCAGGGAAAGCTCGGATCTGAAAATGATGTGGATTTTCAACGTTTTCCACCCTGGGGAACATGAAACTGATGTCCTTTTCGAAATTCGAGCTCTTCGTCAAAAGTTGTGTTTTCCTGCTGAATTCAGTTTTAATTACCATTTGGAGATGTGACTTGGGCTAACTCCTCAGGGAAAGCTCGGATCTGAAAATGATGTGGATTTTCAACGTTTTCCACCCTGGGGAACATGAAACTGATGTCCTTTTCGAAATTCGAGCTCTTCGTCAAAAGTTGTGTTTTCCTGCTGAATTCAGTTTTAATTACCATTTGGAGATGTGACTTGGGCTAACTCCTCAGGGAAAGCTCGGATCTGAAAATGATGTGGATTTTCAACGTTTTCCACCCTGGGGAACATGAAACTGATGTCCTTTTCGAAATTCGAGCTCTTCGTCAAAAGTTGTGTTTTCCTGCTGAATTCAGTTTTAATTACCATTTGGAGATGTGACTTGGGCTAACTCCTCAGGGAAAGCTCGGATCTGAAAATGATGTGGATTTTCAACGTTTTCCACCCTGGGGAACATGAAACTGATGTCCTTTTCGAAATTCGAGCTCTTCGTCAAAAGTTGTGTTTTCCTGCTGAATTCAGTTTTAATTACCATTTGGAGATGTGACTTGGGCTAACTCCTCAGGGAAAGCTCGGATCTGAAAATGATGTGGATTTTCAACGTTTTCCACCCTGGGGAACATGAAACTGATGTCCTTTTCGAAATCTGAGCTCTTCGTCAAAAGTTAGTGTTTTCCTGCTGAATTCAGTTTTAATTACCATTTGGAGATGTGACTTGGGCTAACTCCTCAGGGAAAGCTCGGATCTGAAAATGATGTGGATTTTCAACGTTTTCCACCCTGGGGAACATGAAACTGATGTCCTTTTCGAAATTCGAGCTCTTCGTCAAAAGTTGTGTTTTCCTGCTGAATTCAGTTTTAATTACCATTTGGAGATGTGACTTGGGCTAACTCCTCAGGGAAAGCTCGGATCTGAAAATGATGTGGATTTTCAACGTTTTCCACCCTGGGGAACATGAAACTGATGTCCTTTTCGAAATTCGAGCTCTTCGTCAAAAGTTCGTTTTCCTGCTGAATTCAGTTTTAATTACCATTTGGAGATGTGACTTGGGCTAACTCCTCAGGGAAAGCTCGGATCTGAAAATGATGTGGATTTTCAACGTTTTCCACCCTGGGGAACATGAAACTGATGTCCTTTTCGAAATTCGAGCTCTTCGTCAAAAGTTGTGTTTTCCTGCTGAATTCAGTTTTAATTACCATTTGGAGATGTGACTTGGGCTAACTCCTCAGGGAAAGCTCGGATCTGAAAATGATGTGGATTTTCAACGTTTTCCACCCTGGGGAACATGAAACTGATGTCCTTTTCGAAATTCGAGCTCTTCGTCAAAAGTTGTGTTTTCCTGCTGAATTCAGTTTTAATTACCATTTGGAGATGTGACTTGGGCTAACTCCTCAGGGAAAGCTCGGATCTGAAAATGATGTGGATTTTCAACGTTTTCCACCCTGGGGAACATGAAACTGATGTCCTTTTCGAAATTCGAGCTCTTCGTCAAAAGTTGTGTTTTCCTGCTGAATTCAGTTTTAATTACCATTTGGAGATGTGACTTGGGCTAACTCCTCAGGGAAAGCTCGGATCTGAAAATGATGTGGATTTTCAACGTTTTCCACCCTGGGGAACATGAAACTGATGTCCTTTTCGAAATTCGAGCTCTTCGTCAAAAGTTGTGTTTTCCTGCTGAATTCAGTTTTAATTACCATTTGGAGATGTGACTTGGGCTAACTCCTCAGGGAAAGCTCGGATCTGAAAATGATGTGGATTTTCAACGTTTTCCACCCTGGGGAACATGAAACTGATGTCCTTTTCGAAATTCGAGCTCTTCGTCAAAAGTTGTGTTTTCCTGCTGAATTCAGTTTTAATTACCATTTGGAGATGTGACTTGGGCTAACTCCTCAGGGAAAGCTCGGATCTGAAAATGATGTGGATTTTCAACGTTTTCCACCCTGGGGAACATGAAACTGATGTCCTTTTCGAAATCGAGCTCTTCGTCAAAAGTTGTGTTTTCCTGCTGAATTCAGTTTTAATTACCATTTGGAGATGTGACTTGGGCTAACTCCTCAGGGAAAGCTCGGATCTGAAAATGATGTGGATTTTCAACGTTTTCCACCCTGGGGAACATGAAACTGATGTCCTTTTCGAAATTCGAGCTCTTCGTCAAAAGTTGTGTTTTCCTGCTGAATTCAGTTTTAATTACCATTTGGAGATGTGACTTGGGCTAACTCCTCAGGGAAAGCTCGGATCTGAAAATGATGTGGATTTTCAACGTTTTCCACCCTGGGGAACATGAAACTGATGTCCTTTTCGAAATTCGAGCTCTTCGTCAAAAGTTGTGTTTTCCTGCTGAATTCAGTTTTAATTACCATTTGGAGATGTGACTTGGGCTAACTCCTCAGGGAAAGCTCGGATCTGAAAATGATGTGGATTTTCAACGTTTTCCACCCTGGGGAACATGAAACTGATGTCCTTTTCGAAATTCGAGCTCTTCGTCAAAAGTTGTGTTTTCCTGCTGAATTCAGTTTTAATTACCATTTGGAGATGTGACTTGGGCTAACTCCTCAGGGAAAGCTCGGATCTGAAAATGATGTGGATTTTCAACGTTTTCCACCCTGGGGAACATGAAACTGATGTCCTTTTCGAAATTCGAGCTCTTCGTCAAAAGTTGTGTTTTCCTGCTGAATTCAGTTTTAATTACCATTTGGAGATGTGACTTGGGCTAACTCCTCAGGGAAAGCTCGGATCTGAAAATGATGTGGATTTTCAACGTTTTCCACCCTGGGGAACATGAAACTGATGTCTTTTCGAAATCTGAGCTCTTCGTCAAAAGTTGTGTTTTCCTGCTGAATTCAGTTTTAATTACCATTTGGAGATGTGACTTGGGCTAACTCCTCAGGGAAAGCTCGGATCTGAAAATGATGTGGATTTTCAACGTTTTCCACCCTGGGGAACATGAAACTGATGTCCTTTTCGAAATTCGAGCTCTTCGTCAAAAGTTGTGTTTTCCTGCTGAATTCAGTTTTAATTACCATTTGGAGATGTGACTTGGGCTAACTCCTCAGGGAAAGCTCGGATCTGAAAATGATGTGGATTTTCAACGTTTTCCACCCTGGGGAACATGAAACTGATGTCCTTTTCGAAATTCGAGCTCTTCGTCAAAAGTTGTGTTTTCCTGCTGAATTCAGTTTTAATTACCATTTGGAGATGTGACTTGGGCTAACTCCTCAGGGAAAGCTCGGATCTGAAAATGATGTGGATTTTCAACGTTTTCCACCCTGGGGAACATGAAACTGATGTCCTTTTCGAAATTCGAGCTCTTCGTCAAAAGTTGTGTTTTCCTGCTGAATTCAGTTTTAATTACCATTTGGAGATGTGACTTGGGCTAACTCCTCAGGAAAGCTCGGATCTGAAAATGATGTGGATTTTCAACGTTTTCCACCCTGGGGAACATGAAACTGATGTTCTTTTCGAAATCGAGCTCTTCGTCAAAAGTTACGTTTTTCCTGCTGAATTCAGTTTTTAATTACCATTTGGAGATGTGACTTGGGCTAACTCCTCAGGGAAAGCTCGGATCTGAAAATGATGTGGATTTTCACGTTTTCCACCCTGGGGAACATGAAACTGATGTCCTTTTCGAAATTCGAGCTCTTCGTCAAAAGTTGTGTTTTCCTGCTGATGCAGTTTTAATTCCATTTTCGAGATGGACTTGGGCTAACTCCTCAGGGAAAAGCTCGTATTCTGAAAAATGAGTGGTGGATTTTCAAAACGTTTCCCTGGGGAACATGAAACTGATGTCCTTTTCGAACCACGTCAAATGTGCGTAAATTCAGTTTTTATTACCATTGGAGTGGGGGCTAACGGGAAAGCGGCTGCTGGGAACATCTTTTTCGAAACTGAGCTCTTCAGTCAAAAGGTGTACGTTTTTCCTGCTGAATTTCAGTTTTTAATTACCATTTGGAGATGCGACTTGGGGGCTAACTCCTCAGGAAGCTCGGATCTGAAAATGATGTGGATTTTCAACGTTTTCCACCCGGGAAATTGAAACTGATGTTTCTTTTCGAAATCATAGAGCTCTCTCGGTCAAAAGTATACGTTTTCCGCGGCGGAATGCAGTTTTAATTACCATTTGGAGGTGACTTGGGCTAAACTCCTCAGGGAAAGCTCGGATCTGAAAGGATGTTGGAACGTTTTCCCCCCTGGAACTAAACTGATTTTCTTTTCGAAATCTGAAGGCTCTTCGTCCAAATTCGTTTTCCTTCTGAATGCAGTTTTACCATTTGGAGATGGGACTATGGGCTAACTCCTCAGAAGCTCGATCTAAAATGATGTGGATTTTCAACGTTTTCCACCCTGGGAACTGAAACCTGAGTCCTCCCGGTTCGAATTCGAGCTCTTCGTCAAAGTTTGTGTTTTCCTTCTGAATTAGTTTTTAATTACGCTTTCGGATGGGGGGGACTGGGCTTTGGCAACTCCTCAGGGAAGAAGCTCGGATCTGAAAATGATGGGATTTTCCACGTTTTCGCACCCTGTGGTAACATAAACTGATTCCTTGTTGAAATTCTAGCTCTTCTCAAAAGTTTTCCGCGATCAGTTTAATACCATTTGGGATGCGACCTTGGGCTAACCTCTCGGTAAACTTGGGATCTGAAAATTATGTCGATTTTCAAAACGTTTTCCCACCCTGGGAACATGAAACTTATGTTTCTTTCAAAATCGTAGCTCTTCTCAAAAGTTCTTTTCCCTGATGAATGTGTAATTAATTACCATTTGAGAGACTGTGATTTGGGCTACTCCTCAGGGAAAGCTCGGACTGAAAATGATGTTGGTTTTCAAACGTTTTCCACCCGTGGAACATGAAACTGCGTCCTTTTCGAAATCTCTCTTCGTCAAAAGTTACTTTTTCCTTTCTAATGCGTTTAAATTACCATTTTTGAGATGGTACTGGCTAAACTCCTCAGGAACTCTCGATCTGGAAATTATGTGTATTTGCACGGTTTTCCCCCCTGGGGACCTTAAATGATGTCCTTTCCGAAACTGAGCTGCTTGCAAAAGTTTTCCCTCGTGAAAAGTTTTTAATTACGATTTCGCGATGTGACTTGGCTCACTCCTCAGGGAAGTCGATCTGAAAATTTGTGGATTTCACTTTTTCCAACGGGGGAACATGACTGATGTTCCCTTTTCCGAATTCGAGCTCTTCATCAACATTATATTTCCTTCTGAATTCGTTTAATTACTTTGGAGATGGGAATTGGCTACTCAGAAAGCTCGAGCTGAAAAATGATGTCGTTTTCACGTTTCCCACCGGGGGAACTGAAACGATTTCTTTTCAAAAATCTGAGCTCTTCCGTCAACAAGTTCCGTTTCTTCTGAATGCAGTTTTACAATTTTGAGCGTGATTTGGCTAACGTCCTCGGAAAGCCGGATCTGAAACTGAATGTGGATTTCACGTTTCACCCTGGGAACATGAAACTGATGTCCTTTTCGAATTCGGAGCCTTCGTCAAAGTTGTGTTTTCCTGCTGAATTCCGTTTTATTACCATTTGGAGATGGACTTGGGGCTAACTCCTCATGAAAAGCTCCGATCTGAATGATGTGGGGGATTTTCAACTTTTCCACCCTTGGAACATGCAACTGATGTTCTTTTTCGAAATCTGAGTCTTCGTC
>JAGDQI010000426.1:0-14716 GCA_023653725.1 Bungarus multicinctus | reverse complement strand
AGGACACGGCGAGGAGCGGATTAGGTCCCCTCTCCACTCCTTTTTTACACACTCGTTCCTTATACCCGCATTAGTAATCAACAACCAAGCCCGATCTTAGACACCAACACCGACCTTCACAGTTTAAGCGGTCGGATCAGAAAAACCCACAGCGCCTCCGGCAGCCCCTTTGCCAGGAAGGGAGCCAAAGGCAGAAGATTCTGGGGGAGGTGGACAGGGAGGCCATGTGATTGGGGGAGGGGCACTCCACCGTGTCTCTCTGTGTGTGTGTTGGCTGTGGGGCTGCGCCTCCCCTTCTCATCCACTGCAGCCCATTCCACGCCAGATTGGGTGGGGGAGGGCAAAAGGAAGCCCTCATTCCCCTCCAGGGCTTGCATGGAAAATATCCCCCTCCCCCTTTCTCTGCTTCTCTCTGTGCTCCCAACGATCTCCTTCATCGGGTGGAGACTCTGCCCGGAGACTGATGACGCTTCGGAAGGGAGGATTCTCATTGGTCCTCCTCTTTCTGGACCCTCCCAATTCCGAAATTAGAGGAAAACGTTCCCCCCCTCCCCACAATCCAGACCCCCGGTAAGGAGGGGGCTGGGCGGGGAGGAGAGGGGCTGGGAGGGGTCGTCAAGACTCCTGGGGGAAAAGGGGGGCTGAGAGATCCCCGTAATGGGGAAAGAGGTCGAGCGCAAGAGGGGCAGGAGCCTCAGAAGCCTGGATCTCCACGTGGTCTCCACTCCCTCCCTCCCCTCATTTCATCAAGGGGGATGAAGACGGACCGCTGCTTTCCCTTCCTTGTGACCGTGGAGGGGAGGGGGCCTTGGGAAGGCGTGAGATGAGACGCAGTAGGACCGCCATCGTTGTCCCCCCACCGTTGACTGGGTGGGAGTGGGACCTCCCGGGCCCCCATTAGACCCAAATCCCCCAAGTCGGTTGCCTGGAAAGAGGAAGAAGGCGGAAAGAGGGAAACTGAGGCATGTTCAGAGCTGAATCCACAAACGCCACCAAAAGTAGAAGAAAAATATAATTTTTGCAGCTTCAGAAACTTCCGTTTTTCCCCCTGAGGCTGTGAAGGTCAGGCAGGATTTGAGCCTCGGTCCCTTCTGGAGGAGGGGCTGAATTTGGGGAGGAGAGCAAGACTCCCCCTCCCCATAACCCCCCATTGCCCCCTATCACCACCAGGAAGGGGGAGGGGGAGCCACGGGGGGAACTGATGAATGGGGGAGAGTTCTGAGTTGCTCCCCTCAATTGCCCCCCCAGATCCACCCTTTTTGTCAAGGGGTGGAGACCTTCCCTTTGAGGTGGTCTTAGGGGGGCTGATTTTGGGGGGGACGAGAGAGCCCTCATTCAACCCCAAACCCTAGAAGGGCTGAAAATTAGGGGGAGGGGAGAAGGTGGGGGTAACCAGAGAAAATGCGGGTTGAGAGAAGGGGGGCTGGGAGACCCCAGAAGGATCCGTCTGGATGTCCTCATTGTTCCCCCCCCCACCCCCATATCGCCTTATCGGAGAAATAGAGGGAGGCACAAGAGATTTTGTCTTTTTCTATGTTACATTTTTATTGTGTGCATCTTGTCTGAAACTGTCTGAAGGGATTCCTGCCTGAGCAGGACTAGATGACCTCCAGGGTTCCTTCCTTTCCTCTGTTCTATGAAATCTCCCCTACAAGGAGACTCTGGGTGGCTTACAGGTTAAAACTGGAAACGGAATATATTGAAACCTCCTAATATAATATATTTCAGTGTATATTTTATACTGTATATAGTCTCTCCACCCTCCCCTCCCTCCCTCCGTCCTGCCTGCCGGTTTCGGGGAAGGGGCCCCGGTCGGTCCCCCTGGGAGGGAAAAGGGGACCAGTGGGGCGAAACCTCCGAGGGGATCCGGCCTGGAGGGGCTTCCGGGGAGGCGGTCGGGGTCCCCGTTTCTTCGGGGCGGCCCAGGGGCTCCTCCTGCCTCGGGCGGCGGGCGCAGAGAAGCGGCGGCTCCGTCCTGGGAGTCGCAGCCCTGCGAGTCGCTCTGAGGCGAAAGGCCCGGACTCTCCTCCTCCTCCCTCGGCTTCCTCGCCAGCTTCCCCTCCTCCGCGCCGGAGCCTCCCGGCCTCTCTCCCGCCTTCCCTCGCGGAGCCTTTCCGGGGGCTCCTCAGGAGAGGCCGGGGGTCCCTGCCCTTCCGCTGGGAGGCCGAGGGAGGCCGAGCCCGAGGAGGGCGGCTGCGCGGAGGGAGCGAGAGGGAGCTCCGGCGTTCGGTCCGCCACTCTCGCTGCTCCTCCAGGCCGGGCTTGCTGAGGAGGGCAGCAGCCCTGATGCCTCCGCTCCCCCCCATGACCCCCCATCGCTGCCCAGCTACATGGAAGGGGCGGCGCGTTTCCAAGGCGGCGGCTGGAGGGGCCCAAGAGTGTCCCGCTGCCAGAGCCGGCCCAGCCCCCCAACGCCCTCCGGCTCGCCAAGGGGGGCGCTTCCCCACGCACCCCCTTCTTCCTCTCTGCTCCGCCGACGAGGGAGGAGGGAGGCCAAGCTTGGGGGAGCCCCCCCCCCGCCAGAGCCGCCCCCGCCCTTCCCTCCCCGCCAGGGGTGGGGTTCAAATTTTTAAACAACTCGTTCTGTGGGCGTGGCTTAGTTGGTGGGTGTGCGCCCCATTCAGGCTGCACGTCTGAAATCCGATGAAGTACTCGTACACTTGATTGCGTGGCTAGGGCCGCAGCCACACAGGCACTTTATGCCTCCCACTTAGATGACCCAGACGCTGCCCTACGGTTGTCATGGAAGAGACTCGACAAACTGTACGGTGCTGTCACAGCAGTAGAATCAACGTTCCTGAATAGCCTCAACAGATTTCCTAAAATTCCTATCGACAAGCCTCATTTGATCGCGGAACTCTCTAATATATGTATACAACTGAAAACAGTACAGCGGGATCCCAGGTTAGCGAGACTCGCTTGTCTTGACCATGTCGACATGCAAACCAGAATTGTTCGGAAACTTCCGCAGGTGCTAATTGAACAGTGGCTCTAGTTGTCTGATGCCTTCATGGCCAAGGGTCGCCACTACTTTATACCCTTCACCATTCTTGAAGATTTCTTGGTCCACCAGGCAACAGTGTGCAACACCTCCCGGGCCCGCGGACTCAGAACTGTTAGTCCTCCCAATGAAAAATGATAAAACAACAACCATATATCATCCACAGGCCCAATGCACACTGCAAGGGAAAGACCCTTCACGGTTGCTCATAAAACAGAGATCGACTCCTCATCCATATACAGTTCGGGAGAGACCTCATCAGATACAACCCAATTTAGATCTGCTACTCCAAAAGAGAAGCCAGTTTTGTCCTTTGTACCATACTCGACATTCGCTGAATGGGTGCCAGGGGTTTGCAGCAAAATCCCTGTCCAAAAGGAAATAGTTGATAAAAGATCTCCAATTCTGGAAGGTTTCAATATATTCCGTTTCCAGTTCGGTTCCAAGGTACAGATGGGCTTGTTGGTCGCATACCTGTCTCCCTGCTATGCGTCATCTGCCCTGCTTGAGCTCCTTGAGGTTATTGCCGGTGTGGCGGTTGGAACCCCCAGGCTTATGGTCATGGGGGACTTCAACCTGCCCTCTGCCGGCGGTACCTCGGGGATTGCTCAGGAGTTCATGGCTTCCATGACAGCCATGGGCCTGACCCAATTAATTCGGGACCCTACTCACGTGGGAGGTCACACCCTGGATTTAGTTTTTGTCTCTGATCAGTGGCAGAGTGATCTGGGTATAGGGGATATAGCTATAGAACCCCTGTCATGGTCGGATCACTTGCTCCTAAGGCTCGACTTCCGTTCCGCAGCCCCCGACCGCAGGGAGGCGGGGGCATTAAAATAGTACCGCCCCAGGCGCCTGATGGACCCAGATAGGTTCCTGATGGAGCTTGGGCCACTTCCCGAAGCTCACACACATGACTCAGTTGAGGGCTTGGTTGCCACCTGGGATAGGGTGGCTGCTGGGGCCCTTGACCGGATCGTACCCTTGCGGCCTCTGACCCGGCACCGATCCCAAGTGGCTCCTTGGTTTTCTGAGGAGCTAAGGGAGATGAAGCGCCGGAAAAGACGCCTAGAGAGTAGTTGGAAGGCCAGCCGCTCTGAATCTGACCGAACACTATTACGTTCTTATATTAAGACGTACTTAGTGGCGATAAGGATGGCGAGGAGGACCTACCTCTCCACCCTTATTGCATCCGCAGAAAACCGCCCAGCCACCCTGTTTAGGGTGACCCGCTCCCTCTTGGAGTTAGAGGTACGGGAAGATCCCTTGCAGGGACGAGCTGAGGAGTTTTCTAAGTTTCTGCAGGACAAAATCGCTCAGATTCGGAATGAACTGGACTCTGACTGGACATCTCCGGGCGGGAGGGCGGGGGTGGATATCGGTGAGATCAACTGGGTTGAGTTCGATCCTGTTACCGTGGAGGACGTGGACAGAATACTGAGGGGACTGAATGCTACCACCTGTTTGTTAGACCCATGTCCCTCCTGGCTGGTCTTGGCCACCCGGGAGGTGACTCGAGGCTGGTTCCAGAGCATTATAAATGCTTCCTTGAGAGAGGGGTTTTTACCTGCCTCCTTGAAGGAGGCGGTGGTATGACCTCTCCTCAAGAAACTGTCCCTGGACCCAGCATTGCCATCAAATTATCATCCTGTCTCCAACCTTCGCTTTGTTGCGAAGGTTGTAGAGACTGTGGTGGCACGTCAGTTCCCGCAGTACCTGGATGAAGCGAGTTATCTCGACCCCCTCCAATCGGGCTTCAGGCCCGGGCACAGCACAGAGACGGCATTGGTCGCGTTGATGGATGATCTCTGGAGGGCGCGAGACAGAGGTTGTTCCTCTGTCCTGGTCCTGTTAGATCTATCAGCGGCTTTTGATACTGTCGACCACAGTAACTTGTTGCAGCGGTTGGAGGGGTTGGGGGTTGGAGGTACCGTGTTGTGGTGGTTCTCCTCCTTCCTCTCCGACCGTTCGCAATTTGTGTTGACAGGGGGACAGAGATCGACTCCAAGGCCCCTGCTTTGTGGGGTGCCTCAGGGGTCGGTGCTCTCGCCCCTATTGTTCAACATTTATGTGAAGCCGCTGGGGTGGAGTTCCATCAGTACGCTGATGATACTCAGCTGTACATCTCCACTCCGGGCCACCCCAACGAAGCCGTCAAAGTGATGACCCGGTGCCTGGAGGCCATGCGGAGTTGGATGGGTCGTAACAGGCTTCGTCTCAACCCGACCAAAACCGAGTGGCTGTGGTTTCCTGCACCCAGATACAGCCAGCTTGTTCCTTCGCTGGTCGTGGGGGGAGAGGTTCTGACCCCCGTGGAAAGGGCGCGCAATCTGGGTGTCCTCCTGGATGTACGGCTGTCCTTGGAAGAACATATTGCAGCCGTCGCCAGGGGGGCTTTCTGTCAGATTCGTCTGATTCACCAGTTGCGGCCCTTTCTGGATCTGGGCGCACTTCGCACAGTCACTTCCGCCCTCGTTATCTCCCGCTTGGACTATTGCAATGCTCTCTACATGGGGCTCCCCTTGAAGAGTCTCCGGAGGTTGCAGCTGGTCCAGAATGCAGCCGCGCGGGTGATCGTGGGTGCCCCTCGGAGCTCCCACGTAACACCGCTTCTCCGCAGGCTGCACTGGCTTCCTGTGACCTTCCGGATTTGATTTAAGGTGGTACTGACTGTATTTAAAGTGCTCCATGGCTCGGGACCTGGGTACTTACGGGACCGCCTACTGCCATCATCAACCTCCCGCCGTCCAGTACGCTCCCACAGGGTCGCCCTACTTGGGGTACCGCCGCCTGATCGCTGTCAGCTGGCGGCCCCAAGGGTGCGGGCTTTCTCTGTGAGAGCCCCCTCCCTGTGGAATGATCTCCCCCCGGAGATACGGGCCATGACGGATATCCTGACCTTCCGGCGCGCAGTTAAAACCCTATTTTTCAAGCAGGCCGGCCTGGCCCAGTAATGGGTTCTTGGGTTTTAGATCTAACTTGGGTTTTAATCGCTAAATTTTTAATTTTTAATTAATCCCTGATTTTAAATGTCTAAATTTCTTAATTTGATGGGATACAGCCGGACTCGTTTATTTAATATATTTTTAAATTGTATTTATTCTAGATGTATGTTATGTGTTTTTAGTAGGCTGTACACCGCCCCAAGTCCCTTTTTGGGAGAGGGAGCGGTATAGAAGTTTGAATAATAAATAAATAAATAAATAATAATGGTCCCATTGGTCGGATAACTGAATTCACGGCTCGTAGATCATGAAGGAAGCGCCATCTCCCGCTTTTCTTTTTTATTACAAAAACGGGGGTGTTATAGGGGCTCAAGGTTGGCTCAATGTGGCGCAAGGCAAGTTGTTCTTTTACCAATTCTTGGAGGGCGACCAATTTTTCCGCAGTTAGTGGCCATTGGTCAACCCATACAGGGGTATCAGTTTTAAGAGTCAAACGCAGGGGGTTCTTAACAGGCATTACTCCAAGCTCAATTTTGCTCCGAATTGGTGCATCAAATCTCTTCCCCACAAATTTATGTGGAGGGGGAGGACAACAGGTTTGATATGGGCAACCGCAGAGGTTTGCGATGAGGTGACAGAGAGCCAATCCTTACTGATTCGTGCAGCCTGCAATCCTCCCACCCCTCGGACTGATGGCGCCGTTTCAAGAGGCCAATCGTCAGGCCAATCAGCAGTTCGAATTACTGAGACATCTGCGCCGGTATCTAAAATACCAGAAAAACAGCGGTCCTTAATATTAAATTCCATTGAGGGGCGGGAGTCTTTCATAGTTTTTGTTATTGCCAAGACATCATTTTGCACCCTATAAGAGGGTTCCTCACCTTCAGGTGGCAGGAGCACCAATTTGGCAATGACGTCCCCTTTTTTGATCGAAATGGGCAAGTTTGGGACAAATTCCAATTTAAGGGAAGTTGGTTTTGTACATGTCAAAAGAGCAGGCTGAAGAGAGGCACCCCGGAGCGTAAATGATTCATGTGGCAGCAAAACAGCAGAGATGGGCAGGGAAAGGGGCTGGGCCAGGGAGGTGGGAATAAGGTAGGAGGTGTTGGGGAAATTAGCGTCAAGTGACGCGTCAGCAGCAAGAACAACAGAAGTTGGAAAAGAAGCAGGAAATAGCATCCACTGTGCAGCCTTTTGGATGGGGCTGGCTGCAAACCCTGAATTTAGTTTCCCGAGGGGGAGGACGGAGATTGGTAAACGACAGAGGAAAAGCAGAGCATTGTGCGAGTTCCTCGGGATCAAGGAGACCTTGACTCCGAGCCTGTGCTATAGCAGTAGCAACCGCCCCCATGGTGGAGTTGGGAGGGGGCGCAGTGAGCTCGGGGGATGCAGGAGGGGCAGTAGCCTCGGGGGGGGGGGGGGAGACTGGAGTAACAGAAAAGGCAGCCTTATCCCCCGGAGCAGCCCCTTGTTGATAGGGCGGTGGCTGTGGGACAATTGAAGGAGACTCATGCAGGATTTTGTCAGAGCCTCCATAACCACCTGCCAGGCAGAAAGAATTGTTGCGGGGGCTCTCGGACTTTCATGGAAATAAGTGCCCAATTTTCTCCATGTAGTCACTTTAAGCGAGCCTCTCTCCGGATAACCCGGACAATGTTTCCAAACATGGGCCATTAAACTGGCAAGGTCAGATTTAGTAAGGGTCGGGGTGGATTTTCTATTAAATTTAGGCTTGGTTAGCTCTCTAAGTTCTTGCAGGTGCGCTGCCTGCGTCTTAGAGAACCCTACTCCCATACTCACGAGGGGATTGCCGTCTTGCTTCGGACGGAATCGTGTGCACAAGCCTCTTCCAGGCGATGAGTAGAGGAGCTCCAAGGACGTACAATCACGAAGATTATCACGTCAAGGTCACCAGATGTAATTTTCCCGGTGGGCTTCTCATGAGGGGTTCGAATGCGGAAAGACACACAAGGCAGCTTTCTCGGGATGAGAGCCCAGAGCTGACTCCGGGACCCCCTTTTATTAGCAAAAGGTGGGAGGATGCAGAAGGCAACAAAGGAATTCAAGCAAGCATACAGATATGATCACTTTCTATACGTACGCGGTTCTCACTGGCTGGGCAACTGTTGCTGGGGTGAATCTCCTTTTATCTTTCCTCCTTGTTCTGTGTATGTGTTACAGTCGCGGAGCGGCCTGCACATACACAAGATAGTACAGAAAGTTCCAACATATACTTCTACCTATTATCTTATAAGCAAATGACAAAACAAATAAATAAAAGTAAAATAAATAAATAAAAAAGACCCCCTTGAATGCAGCCCCCCAAGACTGAAAATCTCCCCCTCCCACTTTCTCTGCTTCTCTCTCTGCGTGGAACTATCTCCTGTATCGGCTGAAGTCGAGGGAGGTTCTACCCGGAGACCGATGACGCTGAAACACGGGAGGATTCTCATTGGTCCTCCTGCTGTTCCTGGACCCTCCCTGTTCCGAAGTCCGAGGAAAACTCCTCCCTCCCCAGTTCAGACCCTCCGATTCCTCCTGGGGGGCTGGGAGCCTCCGCGTCCTTCTCTCCTCTCTTGGGGGGCGTTTGTGGGGGGGCATCCATGGCTTTTGCTGGGCTCCCCCTGATGCTGCTGCTGGGGGCGCTGGGCCGGATTCCCGGAAGCGAAGGGGGGAAGGAGACCCCCGGTAAGGAGGGGGCTGGGGGGGGGAGGAGGGTTTGGGGGGGTTGTGAAGGACCCCCGGAGGGGGGAAGAAAACTGATGGGTCTCCAGAGCCTCCAACAGCCTCGATCTCTGCGTGGTCTCCACCCCCTTCCTCCCCACATCCCCCCCAGGAGGATGGAGAGGGACCCCTCCCTTGTTCCCCGATTGTAGCCGAGGTGGGGGTCGCAGCCGGGCCCCTCTTGCCCCCCCCCCCAATTGTCTGGGTGGGAGTGGGCTGCCTGGAAAGAGGAAGGGAAGGAAAAGCGAAGGAGGGAAACTGAGGCATGTTCAGCCCTGAAGCCACAGAAGGAAAAAGAGGCTTTGGAGCCAAAGTAGTTTTGGCTTCTGCAGAAACTTCGCTTTTTCTTCTGAATCTCAGATTTGGGGCTTTGGAGGTCAGCAAGAGGGGAGATTCGGTTCCTTCTGGGGCGGGATCTGGATTTGGGGAGGGGACCAAGAATCCCCCCCCCCAAATCTCCATCTGGCTCTTTCGGGACCTGGAGGGGGGAGGGGAACGGAGTGAGAAGGAGGTTGGGGGCTCTGAGTTGCTCCTCTGCAAGTGTCTCCCCTTTGTGAGGGGGGGGGGCTGGAGACCCTCCCTTTGAGAGGCTCTTGGGGGGGCTGCGGGGGTCTTTTCGGGGAAGGGGAAAGGAAACAGATGTGGATCCCCGAGAATCCTCCAAAGGGAGGGAGTTGGGCTGAAGATTCGGGGGAGGAAGAAAAGGTGGGGGGGAGAATCCAACGAAGGGTGTGTGTGTGTTGAAGGGCTCTGAGATCTCAAGAGGGTGAGTCTAGATGTCCTCCTTGTGCCCCCTCCCCGCATTCCCCGCATTCCCCGCCCCCCCAAAGGAAGAGAGAGCAGGAGGTGTGGAGATTACCTTCCCTCCAGCCCTCCCCCCACCATTCCTCCCCCTTGAGATCCAACTTGTTCCCTGCAGAGAGAAGAGCTGCTCGACCAATGGAGTTTCTGCCTCCCTTTTCCACCCGGGGAGGGATGGGGGGGGGGTTCCTTAAGGAGGCCTCTCCCCTTCCCCTCTTTCTTTCCTCCCTCCCCCCCCAGCAAATCTGCCTCCCCCTGAAAGAGTGAGAGTCCCCCCTCCCTCCTCCAGGGGGCGTCTCCCATCAGTCTCTCAAAGGAAGGTCCCCCGCCTCCCTCCCTCCATCCTGGTGGGAGCCTCCTTCTCTACTAGTGGCTGGGAGCGATGGGCCCTGGAGTCCCTCCTGACAGCCTTCCTGCTCCTCTTCCTCCCCCTGGCAGCCCATTTCCTGCACCAGCAGAAGGACGAGTGCCTCTTCCTCAACGGGACGCAGCGGGTGCGGTACCTGCACAGGTTCATCTACGACCGGCAGGAGATCGCCCGGTTTGACAGCGAGCTCGGGAGATACGTGGCCGTCACGGAGTTTGGGAAGGCGGATGCGGACTATTGGAACAGAGATAAGCGCTGGATGCAGGAGCAGAAGGCAGCCGTGGATTTCTTCTGCCGGAACAACTACGAGAGGGGCAGCTACGAGGCGCCCAAGAGGGAAGAGCGCCTGATCAGCCGGAGAGGTGAGTCCTGGGGGGGGGTCTCTCCTTCCCTGGGAGGGGGAGGCCGGGACCCCCCTTTCCTTTCCTTGCCTCCTCTGGGGATTCTCCTCCCGGGTGAAGGTTCAGCCTCCTTCTTCGTTCTGCCCTCTCAGAGCTCCGGAATCTCCCTCTTCTCCCTAGGATCCAAACTTTCCTCCTGTCCGGGATCTGGGATCCCTTTGATCCCCCCAGGAAATCCACCCAAAATATGATTTTCTTTTTGGTGGGGGGAGGGGAATCCAGCGAGGTCTCTCTCTCTCCCCCTCCTGCTCAATGCAGGCAGTCCTCCACTTACAACAGTTCACTTAGTGACCGTTCAGAGTTACAAGGGCCATGAAAACAATGACTTATGACCCTTTTTCACACTTATGACCATTGCAGTCTCCCAGAGTCCCCTGATCCAAATCCAGGTGCTTGGCCACTGATTTCCACTTGTGACGGTCACAGCATCCTGCAGTCCCCTGATCCCCTTTTGCAACTTTCCACGGGGAAGCCGGATTCACTTAACAAATGTGTTACTCATTTAATAACTGCAGTGATGCACTTAACGACGGTGGCAAGAAAGGTCGTAAAATGGGGCAAAATTCATGGAACAAACATCTCACTTAGCAACAGAGATTCTGGGCTCAATTGTGGTCATAAGTCAAGGATTGCCTGGATATTCATCTATTTCTCTCTGTCCCTGATTCCTTTTTATCCTCTTCAGGAACTGCCTGTTTCCCTCCCTCTTTCCAGCCAGAAGCCCCTCCCTCTCACTCTATTACTTTTTGCAAAAAGATTTTTATTTTTTAATCATTTAAATACTTCTTTGCGAGGACAGTGTCCATAATCACAAATACAACTTTCTAACATCACATCATAATCTATTATCATATTTTCTTCTTCGAATTCTCATAAATTACTTCATATCAGCCTTTTTATCTTGATTCATTCTCTATCTTCCTTAATCATATATTCAACATGTTTACAGTTTAATCTATTCATATCATTTCATTTATCATTCAAAGTTTCACCTTAATCTATAGCTTTCCCAAAATACATTTTCCATCTTGTTTTCTTTTAGCCAACATTGTCAGATTTACAGCAATATATCCTCATTACCTTATACAAATATAGCAGAATATAACAGATATAACAGAATATTTAATTCATTAAAAATTTCTCTATCTTCCTTAATCATATTTTCAACAAGTTTACACTTCTCATTTTTAGACAAATACATTTTCCATCTTATTTTCTTTTAGCCAATATTGTCAAACTTATAGCATCTTCATTACCTTATACAAGTAGATAATAGAATATTTCATGAAAGATATACTAATCATTCTTGTGCTCAGCATGTTTACAGTTTCATACCATTCATTAAGCATTCAAAATTTCATCTTAATTTATATTATCCCCTATTATGTCCCCCCATTATTATACTTGCCACTGTTGCATATATTTTATTTTCTATATATTTCCTTCCCTCTAACATCTCATTTTTACTCAAATAACTTTTCTTTTAGCCGATAATATCAAACTTGTAACATTATAACCTCATATATATATATATAAATAACAAAATATATAATTCATTAAAAATATTATTCTACTACATGGTTATATCTATTCTCTGTCAGTCTCCACAAAACATTTCTTTCCATATTTTATCTACTAATCACTGAGATCTTACATAAAGATTTGTCTTTCTTACTTAATTAATCTATTATAAATTCTTATTTTCATATCTATTACATTTAAATAATTCCTTCTTATTCTAATTCTTAATCCCATCTGCTCAAAATCTATTATACATGTTTTACTACAAATATACCTCATCATGTGAAGTCTCCCTCTTTTCCACTTCTAATCATTGTCTTTTATATTAATTCATCATTTTTTTGCTTGTTTACCATTTTCTATCATCCTTTTGGCTTTTTCCCTTAATCCTTCCTCCACTTATCATCATTTTCTGATATTTTCTCTCCCATTTCTCAAAGTTTCCCCCTCCCTCTTTGATCTTCTCTCTCTATTTCCCTAACCATTTCATTTATCAGCATTTCAGTCTCAATATCCCCCCTCTTATTTATTATATCCATCATTAATATATTCAGCTTCATTTTTCTTCTTGTGTTATTTGTTGTTCCTTTTGATTCATTTCACTGGTTTCTTCTTCTTCTTCTTCTTCTTCTTCTTCTTCTTCTTCTTCTTCTTCTTCTTCTTCTTCTTCTTCTTCTTCTTCTTCTTCTTCTTCTTCTTCTTCTTCTTCTTCTTCTTCTTCTTCTTCTTCTTCTTCTTCTTCTGCTTCTTCTTCTGCTTCTTCTTCTTCCTCTTCCTCTTGTTCTTCTTCTTCTGCTACCATTCTGAATTTTCCTCTATATTCTGTATTTTAGTCCATAACTCCAACACTCTGTCCCAAATCTCATTCATAATTCGAATGTCCATCTTTATTTCTTTACATATGTCACTCATCTTTATATTGCTTAATATTCCTATTATCCAGTATCCAGTAAGCTTCTTTTTTATTTGTAAAATATCAATATCCTCAGATCTTTATTTCTCAATGTTATTCAGTCCAAGTCACCCATAATTCCAGGGCTAATATCAAGGGTGGGATTCAACCGGTGTTACTACCAGTTTGGTGACTACGTTTTGTCAAAGAGGATGTTTTCCTGCAGATAGTAATCCCCAGGTTTGCAATACCTGATTGAAAATATTCAACATTTAATTATTTCTTGCTATCAATACAACATTCTTGTCATCTGGCATATTTGAAATAATTCTCATTCCAGCAATATTTCACATGGACATTTTCTCACTTCTATTAATTTATTTTTGATGACCGCTGAAAGTGCCCCCAAAATCCCTTGCCAATTGTGTTCCTGTTGTGAGTGTGTCTCTTTTGTGGGCCTCTCAGGGCCTCCCTCCCTCCCCCTCCCTCCTTTTGAGGGTCTCTGGGGCGATTTTCACTCCAGGGAAAGGAGCTTCCTCAGCTGCCCAAAGACTCCAAAGCCCATTCTCCCCTCCTCATTTCCTACCTTCCCTCCTTCCTCCCTGCCTGGTTCAGGGACAGGAACAAAATCTCTGAGTCGTTTGTTAAAAACCTTCAGCTGCTCACAAGCTTTATCCACATAAATAGAATGCATTTTTATTCTAAATCCAAAATAGTGATCCTGAATTTCATTGGGATTAATGTAATTTCTTCTTCTTCAAAAGTATTATTTTTACTTCACTGAAAATCCTTCAAACAAGAAGCCAATAATTCTCCAGGGGTTCCTGTTGATCCCAATGCCTTTGTTTCATTTCTTTGAGTAATTATTCCATATATTGAGTCCGGCTCCAGTTTAGGAGACCTGGAATCCCTGGATGTTTCTTGTGTCTCTTTGGGGGAATTTTCTCTTCCTTTTTCTTTGACTTCTGAGCTGACTTTTCTCTCCGGCGTCTCCTTCCCCCAAGAGGCCAAAGCTTTTCTCTGGCCCCCAAGAGAGGCTCTCTCTTTCCTGGACTCTCCCCAGAATTAATTGAGCCTGGATTTCTGTGGGGAAAAAATCACGGCTGAGTCTTGTTTCTTGTTCAATGGACCCCAACAAAGGAGCATCGACTTCCCGTCTTTCGCTAATATTTTTATCCCAAATAATCCAAAGTGAGCCTCAATTCTATTCTGAAAAATATAGCTGTGTCATATTTTACTACATTAGGCATCAAGCTTGATATCAAAAATAAACCTTGCAAAACATGATGTGGGGCAGCTAAAATGGACTTTGTACTCCTGCTGTTTTAAATCAAGAGGTCTCTATTTGTCTATTAAATTGAATTCCTGGATGGGCAGAGGGAGAAAGTTGTGTCCCTTGGTAGGTATTTAAAAAGAAAAAAAATAAATTGAATAAATAACTAAATTTACTAAACAAATAAACAAACAAATGTTTGGGTATTTCATCTAATTAAATGTGGTGGTTTCCTTTTCCATGAGATCCCAAGAATCCTCCGAATCCTGCTGCGTTTGTCCTTCCCGTCTTCTGCATTATTTCTTTCCATGTCCACCACATCTGGCAGGAGGTTCCTTCCACCTCTGTGTATTTCCTGCATTTATCCCTGTAGGATTTGACTCTTTGAAGAATTCTTTTTTGAAGAGTGCAGGTGATCCCAGTCAGGAAGGATTTCACTGTTTTCCCTCTTTCGGGATCCCTTTTAATTTCTTGCTGCAATTTACTTTGGAAGATGACTCAAAACACAGAATATTTTCAGGAGTGAAAAGGGATCCTGGCCTGAACTAACCAACTTGGTCTCCTGTTCTGGGCTCTCCTGTGCTCTCATCCGCCTCCTTCTCTCCTTCCCTCCAGCCAAGCCCACCGTCACCATCTCCCCCACCAAGATGGACCCTGCTTCCCCCAACCCATCCTCCTGTGCATCGCCACGGCTTTTACCCTCCCTGAGATCGATGTCCGTGGCTAAAAACGGGCATCTGTAGGAGGAGGCGTGCCCTCGGGGAGCCGCCAGAACGAGACTGACCTACCAA
>JAGDQI010000425.1:0-14909 GCA_023653725.1 Bungarus multicinctus | reverse complement strand
GTCCCAAATTTCTGGAGATTCTCCTTTTGGCTCTAGAGGCTCTGCAGCCCAGACTTTGGGCCTCTTTTCAGCGACACACACACACACACATGTTGAATTTCCACATTGCAGCCTTCAGTTTGGTTGCTTAGACACACCACTGTGCAAAATTTGATTTATGAGCTTGGGAGTTTTCTTGCAGACGTTTCGTGACCCAAGTAGGTAACATCATCAGTGCATTTCAGACTTTATTTTTGAAATGGTTTGCACCCTCCGCTTGATTCGGCTCTCGGTTTCCCAAATCTCCGGCTCTCAGCCCTGTGCCCGAATCCTCCCATGTGCTTCATTTGCTTTCCTTGCTGTTTTTTCCTCCAGGTAGCCAAGAGAATGGGCCGGGTGTTGCGTATGCCCAGTTTCCCGGCGGCTTCCCCAGTGCAGCCACCCGGCCTGCGACCTGCCGACTGCAACCTTCCTCCCGCTGAGCTTCATCCAACCCTCCATCGCAAGCGTGGCCTCGTCCCCCTACGGAGGGACGCTTCTCCCCAGCTGGGTCTCCCCCAAGCAGGAAAATGGGACCTCTCTCTTGAAGGCTCTGGGCGATGCCCCCAAGCCCCATTCGTAACCCCTGGATTCTCCACCGTCAGACACCTCATTGAAGAAGGAAGTTTCTCCCCATCAAGAGGCCGCATGGAAATCTGCTAAAATATTCATATTGGGGGGAGGAAATAAAGACTCGGCGGGATGGGTTTTTTATTTATTTATTTATTAGGGAGGCTCCAAAGAAACCTTGGAAGGAAGACACAGTTGGAGAAGGAGAAACGGCTCTGCAAACCGGCCATGGAGGGGCAAGAAACCACCCCTTCCTTTTTTGCAGAGGGGCGGGAAACACCTCCCTGGCTGGAACCGGTACAGTGTTCTTTTCTTGTGGGGGGAGGTTTATGCATCGCTAGCAGCTTTTGAGACCGACAAAGTGATCCAATGTCTAAACTCCATGTCCTTTTTTTAATTTTTATTATTATTTTTATTTGGATGGTACAGCACAGCCTGTTGTGTGTGGGACTATCTTCTTCCCTTTTTTTTCTCCTTTGACTTTCTGCGTCTCTCTCTTTGATGGGCATCGTTGGTTGGTTTGCTCGCTCGCTTGTTGTTTCCATCCTGGCCTTTCTGGGCATTTGATTGACTCGGGACTCCCGTCCTTCCGAGGTCGGTAAAAGGAGGACCCGGATTGTTGGGAGGGAGGCAATGCCCTGCTGACTCTGCAAACCGCTTAGAGAGGCCTGTAAAAGCCCCGTGAAGCGGCATAGAATGTCTTTTTAAGTGCTGTTGCAGCTTAGAGGCTGCAGGGAGGCCCATCAGCAGTGGGTTAGTTGCCTGGGAATTGTTGGGAAGGAGGCAGAAAGAAACCAGGAAGGATATTGTGCTTGGGGGAAGGGTGTGTGTGTAACCCTTTACTTCCCTTCTGGAAGTCTGTGTGTGTGTGAGGGGTCCTTGGTGCTCTCCAAGCTTGGTTTTCTTGCAGACATCTCATTACCCAATTAGGTAACATCCTCAGTGCAGTGAGGATGGGATGATCAGGGCACTGATGACGTTACCAAGCTGGGTGATGAAATGCCTGCAAGAAAGCCAAGTTTGGAGAGCACCAAAGACCCCTCAGTTCAACCCTGAGCTATAAATGTTCTCCTGTGTGTGTGTCTGTGCATACAATACACAGGTATGCTCCGTTTTAATTGGCTTTTGTGCCCAAAGGAGGGCAGCCTGGGTGAGGATACGGAATTGCACATTTTCCCTGGTATCCACACCCAGGCAACCACTTGGAGCCCTTGCCAGCTTTCAACCAACGTGTGTGTGTGTGTGTGTCTTCCCAGTTTGGGGTGGGAGAGAGAATGCAGGGGCCAAATTTTGAAGACACACCCCTGCTGCGTCTGTGTTTTCTCCTCCCCTGGTGCATTAACCCAAGATAGCTCAGTTGGTACCTTTGCTTCTTGTTAAAAGCATCCCATCCACTTGAAGGCTTTCCAGCAAAGCACTTGAAATAACAATAAAAAGAATTCACTCCATTTGTAAAACAGGTAGGGTGTCGGGGTGCATCCTTCAGAACTTACAATTCCTTTTTTGGGTGGGTGGGGAGACATTGAAGTATTGGTGGGTAAACAAAGCCCAGTTTATTAGATGAAATCCTGGCCTAACCAGCCAGCAAAGGGGTAAGTATGAAATAATAGTGTTAGTTCCAGTTGTGGGAACCACCAGATGGCAACGAGGATGAGGACAGGTAAGGACAGGTAAGTGGAGGGCACAGGTGCTGGGAAGATGGGGGGGCAGGCAGGCCTTGGAGAGCCAGAGTGGGTTGGCAAGAGCCCCCCAACAGCTGGCCTGCCTGCAGCCCCCATCTTCCCAGCCCCTGCCTTTCCCTCCCTCCTCTTGGCTCCCCCATCTTTGGCCTCAAGGGGGGACTGAGGGAGGGAGGGGCAGGCCCTGGGTGTCCCCCTTCCAGGTCTGCAGGGTTGGGGTGGCCCCTGCCATCTTCCCAGGGCCATCTTCCTCCTCCCCCCCTCTGCCACAGGAGGGCTGCTGGGGGTTGAGTGGAGGTGGGGAGAGGAAGGCACTTGGGAGGATGTTAGAGGCTGGCTGGGGAGAGGCTCCTTGCCAAGGCCCCTCCTCTTCCCTTCCCAGCTCCCCCTGGTGCCATGCAATGGGGGGAATGGGAGGTCCTGGGCTGGAGGGTGGGGGCATTGGCAGGCCAGGAGCAAACGCCTCCCTTGAAAGGGGGGGAGAGCCTGCCAATCCCCCCACCTCTCTGGGCCTCCCTTTCCCTGCTGAGTCTCTGCCAGCATGGCACCAAGGGGGCTGGGAAGAGAAGAGGAGGTGGGCCAGGAGCCCCTCCCCAGCCTCCCTCTGACATCCTTCCAGGGCCTGCCTGGCCCACCTCCTCCAGCAGCCCTTCTGGGGGGGGGGGGGAGGAGAGAAGAAGCCCTGGGAAGATGGGGGGGGGGCTCTTAGCCCAGTAGACCTGGGGGGCACCCAGGGTCTGCCCCTCCCTGGTCTCCCCTTGGGGCCACAGATGGGAGGGGCCAGAGGAAGGAGGGAAATGGGTGGGGGGAGGGAGTGGGAGGGATGGGGGGGAGGGTTAGGGGAAAAAAACAAAACACCCAGGATGGCAGAAGAGACAATCTTTATTAGAGTTCAAAAAAACAAGCAATACACCCCCCCTCTCATCCCCAGCCCACCCACCTGCCCCCCCTCCACCTGCCTTTGGCTTCAATCCTGGCTTAAAGGGGGCCCAGGGGGAAGGGAGGTCCCAGGAAGAGCGAGGGAAATACCCCCTCCTCCTCCTCCCAGGACCCCCCCTTTCTCCCGGCCCCCCCTTTAGGCCAGGATTGAAGCCAAAGGCACTGATGGGGGCTGAGGGAGGCCCATGGGACATGGGGTGGCTGTGATGGGCCAGAGAATGGATTGCCAACGTCCCTTGGCTTGGAGTGGCCACCCTGACAGCCAAGGACATTGGGCAGCCGCTCTCTGCCCAGCCCACCTGCACCCCAGCCCCACCTCTCGGCCTCCCCCAGTCCCCACCAACCCTCAGCTTCAACCGTGGCACAAGAGAAGCTGGCAAGAGGGGCTCTGGGGATGCCCAGGGCTGCCCTGGGGGGGCTTGGATGCCCCAGACCTTCCTAGGGCCTCCCTGCCAGCCTCCCTGATGCCATGGCTGGCTCCTGGTCTTTCTCCCCCCTCCTGAGGGTGACCCACCATGCAGAGATATATTCTCTGTGCAGCCCTAGTTTTAAGCAGAAATGCACAAACTGAGAATATTTGAAATTTAACTTCCAAGATTTGGAATTTGGAATAAATTGTGCACACCTGCTTAAAAACAAGGGGAGGAACTGCAGACTTGCCTCAAGACACACCTGGATTTTCTGGCTCACCTGCTTAGGTGCTGGGAAGATTGGGGGAGGGAGCATGCATTACACCCAATGAATCTAAGACCCTACATCAAGTTTTAAGTTGTGCAGATTTCTAACTAGAGCCGAAATCCACCCACCTTAAGTTTGCCAAGACCAAGAACCACTGGACACCCTAAAACAAGGAACTGAGAATTGAGGTGCACCCATTGGGGGGGGGGAGAGCAGATCCTAAAGAAGTTTCAATTCCCAGAATTCTGGAGCCTTAGCCCTCTGAATTCCAGGGAGCCCCAATTCTGTGCATCTGAGTTATGTGGACCTCAGCCCCCTAATTCCTAACTTACAGAAACCTCTGGGAGACACATCCCCGAACACACAAGACCCCCCAATGGATGGACTCCATTTCCCACAATTCTCCAGCCACATTGCTAAGCATTCTGGGGACTTAGAGAATAAGCTGGAGACATCTGGAGTGCATCTGTTGACTTTCCATCTGGAATTGGGGTGTTAACTTCGATTCCCTTAATGCTACATCAGTTGCTGAGCTCTGGGAATTTTTAGACTTGATAGTTTAACACCAAACCCTCCTTGAGAACATGGGACTTCCATCTTCCTAGTTTGGTGAACTTCAATTCCCAGATTTCTGCAGTCTGGGTACTGGAGAACACCAGAGATTGAATGGCATGCTTGGGGGGAAAGGGGACATCTTAAGCTTCTCTAGCCACCATTGCTAAAGATTATGGGAGCTAAAAACCCTCCCTTTGAAAGTTGCATCTTTCAATGGATGGACTACAGCTCCCAAAACTCTTTAAATCCTCCTGCAGAATTCTTGGAGTTGAATGGGAGACATCTAGAGCCTTCCACTCTGGAGGACTCAAATTCCCATAATTCTGAGAGTTGAAGTCCACCCTTCTAAAAGCCAATTGGCTTTCTGAAAGCAGAGTTCAAGTCCAGGCCTACTTGGGGGAGGGGGGTATACATGACCCTAGTAGATCAGGGTTTCCCACTCTTAGCAAGATGTTTGGATATCAACACCCAGAATTCCCCAAACAGACTGACTGGAGAATTCTGGGATTTGCAGTCCACACACCTTCAAGTTAAGATTGAAAAAACGCTGATCGAAGTTCTTCTGACACCTCAACTCTGTCCTACCACCTGAACTTGGTCTACACAATCCTACCAGATAAACACTTGTGGTCCTTACCCAAGTCAAAGACTGACAACAGCCATGATTCCTTGACCCTACCAGTCACAGCTTAAAGCTTACCACTTAAATTTACCAGTTAAGGGCTCTTGTGCCTCAAGCGTATTTCTATAAACCACCAAACACGATTCTTTAGACAAGCTATAGACTTAAGACTCCCTTCACCTAACTTGCAAATTACAGAGATTCTGGCTACCTTGGGGATCCACTCACAACTTGCTAACTTCTTATTCTACACCTGATCTGTCCACGACCTCAAGCAACAAGTGTGTGTGTGTTGGGGGGTCTCAGTTCCTGGTGGGCACCACACAGGCGGCCAAGAAAGGCGTGCGTGGGTCACAATGCAGTAAAAGCCGCAGGGAAGAACGTTTCTCCATCGGGATCTGGCCGTTTTGCCCGTTGCGGTTTCAATGCAGAGCGATCCAGGCCTCCGAAAGAAATGCACAAGAGGCTGTTTTTACAAGCCGAGAACCGACACACACAATCCCTTCCCATACAGAAATAAAAATAGGGGAATTGGGGGGAGTGGGGGATACAAAGCATGCATTGTGCTGCCAGTCCAACTCTTCCTGCTGTTGTTTGGTCCCAATAGTTTTAAATAAGGTCACTTGGCAGGAAAAGAGCCAAGCCACAAAATGTGGTGGCACGTTGGTCTTCCATCTCTGCATCTCCAGCGCTGGGTGGGTGGGATTGGCCTCCAGAAGAGGAAGGGGCAGCATTGAAGGCTGGCCTGGCTTTCTTTTTTCTTTTTAAAGAAGGTTTTATTGTGAGATGGTTTTAAGAACCCCCATTATTATTATTCTAAAGAGGCAGGGTTTTTTTTGCAGCCATCGTGGCATAGACATTTTAGGCTTCCCTGCAGAAGGACAAAATTTTCCAACATGTCCCTCCAATGCATCAATTTGGCTTCAGGGCCAGCTGGAATAATGCAGCCCCTTCCTCAGCCCTCCACAAGTGGCAACAGCTGTCCAGTTACACCCCCCCCCCCAAAAAAAATCTGTCCATCCATCAGTCTCCATTGGAAAAATCCAAGTCTTCCACCACATCCTCTTCTCCTCTTGCCAGCTGTTGCAACTCTGCCCGAGACAGCAGTTTCCGACGGTGGTGGCTTCGTTGGGGCTCGGCCCTCTCGCCTCCTGGAGAAGGAAGGAAGAAAAACAGGGGTGTCAATCCAACCTCAACGGAGAGAGGAAGGGGACAAAAAGGCAGTTGGGTGCTAATTAATAATCGGTGCTAATTAATGGATCGTCTGCAGAGCACAGGAGGGGGAGAGATGGAAATGGGGAGATGGGCAGGATGCAAGTTTAATACTAAGTAAAGCAATAAATAAACCAAAGCAATTGGTGTTTCAAATGGGGATGGAGGATCAAGGAGAAGAAAAATATTGTATTTCGCTCCCCCCTCATTTTATTTGGGGGGGACAACCCTGTAAAGGGAGAGGCTTCCAAAACTCACATCCTAGAAATAAGGGGGAACTTGGATTCCTGTCCAAATGTTTCTGGATGAGCTGTTGCAATCTATGGAGGTGAATTTAGAAGCATTCCCTTCCCTCTTAAAATGGGCTAGGGTGTTACTTCTTGAGCACATGGAAAGGGGGGGGATCCTTTTGGGGCTGGGACCCTCCCCCCAAACCCTCTGGTCTGCCTCTGCATTCTTCTGTGGGAGACCCACTCTGTCAAACCGAGTTTTCCACCTTCCCATCTGCCCCAAAGAGCTGGACCTGCAGATCTTCTCATGATGGGCTGGAAATCTAGGTGGGGAGACCTAGAACTATGGGGGTGCTCACCCCAGAGAGAGGGGAAAGAGGGAGAGAAGGAGCAGGGGAGAAGCCAAAGGGCCTTGGGAATGGCTGATGAGCACCAGAAGGAAGGAGAACCGTACATATGCACCCATCCTATGCAGACCTTGACTATGTCAGAATGGTCAAACAACTGGCAACTTCAAATTAGAAAAAAATCAGAAAATAAAATGCAAGCTGAATAGTCAAGACCTTGTTGATGATCCAAACTCTGTCAAGGACCTTGGAGTACTCATCTCAAATGACCTAAGTGCTAGAGCCCACTGTAACCACATAGCCAAAAAGGCGTTAAGAGTTGTTAACCTAATCCTGCATAGCTTTTTCTCCAGTAATATTGCATTACTAACTAGAACATACAAAACATTTGCTAGACCAATATTTGAATACACTCATTAGTCTGGAACCCGCACTACACATCGGATATTAATACAGTTGAGAGAGTCCAGAGATATTTCACAAGAAGAGTCCTCCATTCCTCTACTCACAACAGAATACCTTAGGCTTCGTCTCTCGCTTAAGAAACATGTATGTTGGGCTCAACTGTGGTCATAAGTCAAGGACTTGCTATATGACATTAACTTCTACTTTAAAATGGATACACTCCCTTCCAAGGCCATGTTTCCATAAGGACTGCTAACAAAACAGCCGATTTCTAAGTTTGCAAAGCTTTTCACACAGACATTTAAATCAACTTTCCAACAGGCCAAATGATCCATAAACTGCAGCAACCCCCACTATCCCTTGGACAAGGCCTGCAAGAAGAAATGAGCCCTCTCTCTCTCTCTCTCACACACACACACACAGAGGGCCCCTGGTCCACACCCACCACCTTCCATTGTGCATGGGGGCTCCTGCAACACTGCCCAGTCCCATGTTTGTGCATGCCACTCTCCTCTCCCCCCCCCCCCGAAATTGATGTAACCAATTTCCATCAGCCCCCTCTGCAAAAAACACCAGCCAGGTGACTAGATCTCATGGGGCCCCCAGGTTCTGCCCAGGATTAGACTAGAAGACCTTCCGGCTCTATTCTAACTGATTGATGGATTGAAATGGTCTAAGGTCTCCTGCCTGAGCTGGGGGTCAGACTAGAAGACCTCCAAGGTTCCTCCTGATTGATGGATGGATTGAAACCGACCTATTGGAAGCCTTCGGCTGTTGCAAAACAACGAGCCCCTCCCGCCTCTCTTCCTCTCCTCTCCGAAGGAAGCAATGGGGGGGAGGGGAAGCAGCCCTAAAGGACCCCTTCTCTGCCCCACTCCACCCCACCTTTAGGGGCACCCAAAGGGGGAGACTCTCTTCTTTAACCGCCTCCGTTCCTTCTCCTGGCGCGGGTGCGCGCGTGGGTGTTGCGTTGCACCCGCAGCCCTTTCCACCCTCTGTGTCTCTCTCCCACCCTCAGGAACCTTGCCAACGCGCCCTCCCCAAAAAACCACCCCGCCAGCCCCAAGTCCGGCGATGCAGGCGAGGCAAACGCCTTTCTCTCCCCGGGCGCCACTCCGAAGCGACTCCGGTTTGCAAACGGAGGGAGGGGACGGGCGGGGGGGACGGGACGAAGGACGCCTCCCTTACCGGAACCGGGGCGAGTCCTTCATGCACTCCCCGAAGTCCACCGTCCTCGTGGCCGTCGGGGAAGGGAGCGAGAAGCCTCTCCAACCGCGAGCGACCAGCAGCTGCAGCGAAGTCCGGGGACGCCGTGCGCAAAATGCACGTGGCTTCGTTGGTCACATGACGGGGTGGGCGTGGCTTGACTATTGATTAAGTGCCTGTCAGGCAGAAATGGCCACCGGAGGGCACTGTTTTTATTCCCTGTGCTATAGATGGTTTTTTAATTGCCTGCCACGCAAAAATACCCTGTATGGCCACCGGAGGGCACTGTTTTTATTCCCTGTGCTATAGATGGTTTTTTAATTGCCTGCCACGCAAAAATACCCTGTATGGCCACCGGAGGGCACTGTTTTTATTCCCTGTGCTATAGATGGTTTTTTTATTGCCTGCAAGGCAAAATACCCTGTATGGCCACCGGAGGGCACTGTTTTTATTTCCTTTGCTATAGATGGTCCTTTTATTGCCTGCCACGCAAAAATACCCTGTATGGCCACCGGAGGGCGCTGTTTTTATTCCCTGTGCTATAGATAGTTTTTTTAATTGCCTGCCAGGCAAAAATACCCTGTATGGCCACCGGAGGGCACTGTTTTTATTCCCTGTGCTATAGGTGGTCTTTTTATTGCCTGCCAGGCAAAAATACCCTGAATGGCCACCGGAGGGCACTATTTTTATTCCCTGTGCTATAGATGGTTTTTTTTATTGCCTGCAAGGCAAAAATACCCTGTATGGCCACCGGAGGGCACTGTTTTTATTCCCTGTGCTATAGATGGTTTTTTTTATTGCCTGCCACGCAAAAATACCCTGAATGGCCACCGGAGGGCACTATTTTTATTCCCTGTGCTATAGATGGTTTTTTTTATTGCCTGCCAGGAAAAAATACCCTGAATGGCCACCGGAGGGCACTGTTTTTATTCCCTGTGCTATAGATTGGTTTTTTTATTGCCTGCCAGGAAAAATACCCTGAATGGCCAGCGGAGGGCACTGTTTTTATTCCCTGTGCTATTTTTTTTATTGCCTACCAGGCAAAAATACCCTGAATGGCCACTGGAGGGCGCTGTTCTTATTCCCTGTGCTATAGATGGTTTTTTTATTGCCTGCCAGGCAAAAATACCCTGAATGGCCACCGAGTGCGCTGTTTTATTCCCTGTGCTATAGATGGTTTTTTTATTGCCTGCCAGGAAAAAATACCCTGAAATGGCCACCGGAGGCACTGTTTTATTCCCTGTGCTATAGATGGTTTTTTTTAATTGCCTGCCAGGAAAAAATACCCTGTATGGCCACCGGAGGGCACTGTTTTTATTCCCTGTGCTATAGATTGTTTTTTTTAATTGCCTGCCAGGCAAAATACCCTGAATGGCCACCGGAGGGCGCTGTTTTTATTCCCGTGCTATAGATGGGTTTTTTTTTATTGCCTTGCCAGGAAAAATACCCTGAATGGCCACCGGAGGGCACTGTTTTTATTCCCTGTTGCTATAGATGGTTTTTTTTAATTGCCTGCCATACAAATACCCTGAATGGCCACCAGGAGGGCACGTGTTTTTATTCGCCTATGCTATTTTTTTTTATTGCCTACCAGGCACAAATACCCTGAATGGCCACCGGAGGGCACTGTTGTTTTATTCCCTTGCTATAGATGGTTTTTTTTTATTGCTGCCAGGCAAAAATACCCTGAATGGCCACGCCGGATGCGCTGTGCTAATTCCCTATAATGGTTTTTTTTATTGCCCTGCCCGAAGATTGATACCACTTTAATGGCCACCGTAGGGCGCCTGTTTTTATTCCCTGTGCTAAGATGGGTTTTTAAATATTGCCCTGCCAGTACAAAATAACACCTGGCAAGTGCACCGGAGGGCGCGTTTATTATCCCTTTCTATATATGGGTTTTTTTTATTTGCCTGCGAGGAAAAAATCCCTGAAATGCACGCTGGGGTGCGCTGTTTTTATTCCCTGGCTATAGATGGTTTTTTTTTATTGCCTCCAGGAGAAAAATACCCTGAATGTGGCCACGGAGGGTAGGGCGCTGCCTGTGCTATATTGTTTTTTTTTATTGCCCCTTTTTTTTATGGAAAAATACCTGCTGAAAAAACTACCCTGAATGGCCACTGGAGGGAGGCGCTGTTTTTATTCCCTGTGCTATAGATGTTTTTTTTTATTGCCTGCCAGGAAAAATACCCTGAATGGCCACCGGAGGGCGCTGTTTTTATTCCCTGTGCTATAGATGGTTTTTTTTTTATTGCCTGCCAGGCAAAAAATTACCCTGAATGGACACCGGAGTGCACTGTTTTATTCCCTGTGCTATGTTTTTTTGCTACGCCGGCAAAAATACCCTGAATGGCCACCGGAGGGCACTGTTTTTATTCCCTGTGCTATAGATGGTCTTTTTATTGCCTGCCAGGCAAAAATACCCTGAATGGCCACCGGAGGGCACTGTTTTTATTCCTTTGCTATAGATGGTTTTTTATTGCCTGCCAGGCAAAAATACCCTGAATGGCCACCGGAGGGCAGCTGTTTTTATTCCCTGTGCTATAGATGGTCTTTTTATTGCCTGCCAGGCAAAAATACCCTGAATGGCCACCGGAGGGCGCTGTTTTTATTTCCTTTGCTATAGATGGTTTTTTATTGCCTGCCAGGAAAAAATACCCTGAATGGCCACCGGAGGGCACTGTTTTTATTCCCTTTGCTATAGATGGTCTTTTTATTGCCTGCCAGGCAAAAATACCCTGAATGGCCACCGGAGGGCGCTGTTTTTATTCCCTGTGCTATAGATGGTTTTTTATTGCCTGCCAGGCAAAAATACCCTGAATGGCCACCGGAGGGCACTGTTTTTATTCCCTGTGCTATAGATGGTCTTTTTATTGCCTGCCAGGCAAAAATACCCTGAATGGCCACCGGAGGGCACTGTTTTTATTTCCTTTGCTATAGATGGTTTTTTTTATTGCCTGCCAGTCAAAATACCCTGAATGGCCACCGGAGGGCGCGGTTTTTATTCCCTGTGCTATAGATGGGTTTTTTTTTTATTGCCTGCCAGGAAAAAATACCCTGAATGGCCACCGGAGGGCACTGGTTTTATTTCCCTGTGCTATAGATGGTTTTTTTTATTGCACTGCCAGGCAAAAATAACCCTGAAATGGCCACCGGAGGGCGCCTGTTTTTTATTCCCTGTGCTTATTTTTTTTTTATTGCCTGCCAGGCAAAAATACCCTGAATGGCCACCGGAGGGCACTGTTTTATTCCCTGTGCTATAGATGGTTTTTTTTATTGCCTGCGAGGCAAAATACCCTGAATGGCCACCGGAGGGCGCTGTTTTTATTCCCTGTGCTATAGATGGTTTTGTTAGGAAAAATACCTGAATTGGCCACCGAGGCGCGGTTTTTATTCCCTGTGCGATAGATGGTTTTTTTTTATTGCCTGCAGTAAAAATACCCTGAATGGCCACCGGAGGGCACTGTTTTTATTCCCTGTGCTATTTTTATTGCCTACCAGGCAAAAAAATACCCTGAATGGCCACGAGGGCGCTGTTTTTATTCCTGTGCTATTTTTTTTTATTGCCTGCCAGGCAAAAATACCCTGAATGGCCACCGGAGGGCGCTGTTTTTATTCCCCTGCCTGCATAGTTCTATGGCTTTTTTTTATTGCCTGCGAGGAAAAAATACCCTGAATGGCACCGGATGGGCACTGTTTTTATTCCCTGTGCTAGATTTTTTTTATTGCCTGCCAGGAAAAAATACCCTGAATTGGCCACGAGGGCGGTTTTTACTGTTTTTATTCCTGTGCTATAGATGGTTTTTTTTATTGCCTGCCCAGGAAAAAATACCCTGAATGGCCACCGGAGGGCGCTGTTTTTATTCCTTGATGGTTTTTTTTTTGTGCCAGGAAAAAATCCCCTTGGCCACCGGAGGGCACTGTTTTTTTCCCTGTGCTATATTTTTTTATTGCCTACCAGGCAAAAAATACCCTGAATGGCCACCGGAGGGCACTGTTTTTTATTCCCTGTGCTATAGATTTTTTTTATTGCCTGCCAGGCAAAAATACCCTGAATGGCCACCGGAGGGCGCTGTTTTTATTCCCTGTGCTATAGATGGTTTTTTTTATTGCCTCCAGGCCGAGGAAAAAATACCCTGAATGGCCACCGGAGGGCACTGTTTTGTATTCCCTGTGCTATAGATGTTTTTTTTATTGCCTGCCAGGCAAAAATACCCTGAATGGCCACCGGAGGGCACTGTTTTTATTCCCTGTGCTATAGATGGTTTTTTTTATTGCCTGCCAGGAAAAAATACCCTGAATGGCCACCGGAGGGCACTGTTTTTATTCCCTGTGCTATTTTTTTTATTGCCTACCAGGCAAAAATACCCTGAATGGCCACCGGAGGGCGCTGTTTTTATTCCCTGTGCTATAGATGGTTTTTTTTATTGCCTGCGAGGAAAAAATACCCTGAATGGCCACCGGAGGGCACTGTTTTTATTCCCTGTGCTATAGATGGTTTTTTTTATTGCCTGCCAGGAAAAAATACCCTGAATGGCCACCGGAGGGCACTGTTTTTATTCCCTGTGCTATAGATGGTTTTTTTATTGCCTGCCAGGAAAAAATACCCTGAATGGCCACCGGAGGGCAGTTTTTATTTCCTTTGCTATAGATGGTGTTTTTATTGTCTGCTACACAAGAATACCCTGAATGGCCACCGGAGGGCACTGTTTTTATTCCCTGTGCTATAGATGGTTTTTTTTATTGCCTGCCAGGCAAAAATACCCTGAATGGCCACCGGAGGGCACTGTTTTTATTCCCTGTGCTATTTTTTTTTTATTGCCTGCCAGGCAAAAATACCCTGAATGGCCACCGGAGGGCGCTGTTCTTATTCCCTGTGCTATAGATGGTTTTTTTTATTGCCTGCCAGGCAAAAATACCCTGAATGGCCACCGGAGGGCGCTGTTTTTATTCCCTGTGCTATAGATGGTTTTTTTTATTGCCTGCCAGGCAAAAATACCCTGAATGGCCACCGGAGGGCGCTGTTTTATTCCCTGTGCTATAGATGGTTTTTTTTATTGCCTGCCAGGCAAAAATACCCTGAATGGCCACCGGAGGGCACTGTTTTTATTCCCTGTGCTATTTTTTTTTTATTGCCTGCCAGGCAAAAATACCCTGAATGGCCACCGGAGGGCACTGTTTTTATTCCCTGTGATGGTCTATTTAGTATCTGCCAGGCAGAAATGGCCACAGAGGGCGCTGTTTTTATTCCATGTGGTTTATTTAGTCCCTGTAGAGGCAGAAATACCCTGAAATGTCACCCACGGGCACTGTTTTCCTACCATGTTATAGATGGTCTTTGTAGTCCCTGCCAGGCTGAAATATCCCACATGGCCACCCGAGGGCACTCTTTTCATACCTTGTGCTATAAGAACCCTGATGTTAAACTCAATCACGTTATGTGACATATCACAGTATTTTTTGCCTTTCCACAGGGTGGGTGTGGCTGCCAGGTGACACATCTGGCCCGTGGGCTGCCAGTTTGACACCCTTGTGTATAAATGGACTTTGTTATCCCTTGGAGGCCGCAGTGACCAAGAGAGATGGCAGGAGATGGCAGGTTTTGCCCGAGATTTGGTCTTGATTGTTCTTACAGGGACCCCACCCCCCACCCCAATTATGAATATTTAACTATGGCTCTAACTTATCCTGTCCTCCTCCTCCAAGTTACGCCCATCATACTTTCCCACGTTCACATTTTGGATGCTTGGCAATTGGCTTGCAATTACAAGCCCCAGACCTTCTGCTATATGATCATCACTGGCATCGTTTCCAGGAATTCAAACTATTCACTTAAAGGCCATTTGATTCGCTTAATGACCAAGCCCCCAAAAGGGTCATAAAATAGCTCCCTTTAGGACCCCGCTGCCTAACACTAAATTTTCTGGTTCCAATTGGAGACTCCCGGTAACCCTGTCAAGGCTGCCCGCTCCAAAATAGACACCAGTTGGAGCAGTTTCCAGTGAATCGGTTTTCCGAAACATTCTTTTTCAAGCAATCACAAGAGCTACACAACCGCACCATGATTTAACTTGATGTTAAAATTAACATATCACCCCTTCCTCCCTCCTTCCCTCCCTCCTCTCCAGGGATCAAGGACCAGGGTTTTGCCAGCTTTCCCCTGTGGTGTTCCCCAATGAAAAAAACCAAAGAATCGGAACAGGGGGTCTTCAGAGAACGTAGTGAACGCTATTCAACCAGCACTGCAAAAAATCAAGAATGTGTCCAGATTCTATCCCGGCGAGTTCAGGAAAAAAAAATTTGGCATTTTTTTAAGTGTACACGGACGGGGGCTTTTGAAAGGAAAAAAGTCCAGAACACTGTATAGATGCACAGAACACAACAGACCCAGCGGCAAAAGGACAACGCGTGTCGTGTTTGGAGGGGAACGAGGCGGCGCGACGGGCGC
>JAGDQI010000424.1:0-14969 GCA_023653725.1 Bungarus multicinctus | reverse complement strand
AAGAGGGAGCCCATCTCTAGGGTGCCGAGGCTAGACGTGTCCCGTAAGAGAGTGTCTCCACGTTGATTAGCCCATCGCCCCCATCTCCAATTGTAATTAAACTGAATTCATCGCAGGAAAACGTAACTTTTGACGAAGAGCTCGAATTTTCGAAAGTCCATCAGTTTCATGTTCCCCAGGGGAAAACGTTGAAAATCCCACATAATTTTCAGATCCGAGCTTTCCCTGAGGAGTTTCAGTCCCATCTCCAAATGGTAAAACTGAATTCACGAAGAGCTCGATTCGAAAATCTCCCAAAAATCTTTTTTCCCTCGCATTCAAGCAGGAAAACACAACTTTTGGACGAAGAGCTCGATTTCGAAAAGGACTCAGTTTCATGTTCCCCAGGGGTGGAAAACGTTGAAAAGCCACATAATTTTCAGATCCGAGCTTTCCCTGAGGAGTTAGCCCAAGTCCATCTCCAAATGTAATTAAACTGCATTCAGGAAAACGTAACTTTTGACGAAGAGCTCAGATTTCGAAAAGGACATCAGTTTTTCATGTTCCCCAGGGTGGAAAACGTTGAAAATCACATAATTTTCAGATCCGAGCTTTCCCTGAGGAGTTAGCCCAAGCACAATCTCCAAATGGTAATTAAACTGAATTCAGCAGGAAAACGTAACTTTTGATGAAGAGCTCAGGATTTCGAGAAAAGGAACATCAGTTTCATGTTCCCCAGGTGGAAAACGTGAAGAATTCCACATAATTTTCAGATCCGAGCTTTCCCTGAGGAGTTAGCCAAGTCACATCTCCAAATGGTATAAAACTGCATTCAGAAGGAAAACCGAACTTTTGACGAAGGAGCTCAGATTTCGAAAAGAACATCAGTTTCATGTTCCCCAGGGTGGAAAACGTTGAAAATCCACATCATTTTCAGATCCGAGCTTTCCTGAGGAGTTAGCCCAAGTCACATCTCCAAATGGTAATAAAACTGCATTCAGAAGGAAAACGTAACTTTGACGAAGAGCTCAGATTTCGAAAAGGAACATCAGTTTCATGTTCCCCAGGGTGGAAAACGTTGAAAATCCACATATGTTCAGATCCGAGCTTTCCCTGAGGAGTTAGCCCAAGTCCATCTCCAAATGGTAATTAAAACTGAATTCAGCAGGAAAACACAACTTTTGACGAAGAGCTCAGATTTCGAAAAGGACATCAGTTTCATGTTCCCCAGGGTGGAAAACGTTGAAAATCCACATATTTCAGATCCGAGCTTTCCCTGAGGAGTTAGCCCAAGTCCCATCTCCAAATGGTAATTAAACTGATTCAGCAGAAAACGTAACTTTTGATGAAGAGCTCAGATTTCGAAAAGGACATCAGTTTCATGTTCCCCAGGGTGGAAAACGTTGAAAATCCACATAATTTTCAGATCCGAGCTTTCCCTGAGGAGTTAGCCCAAGTCACATCTCCAAATGGGAATTAAAACTGAATTCAGCAGGAAAACTAACTTTTGACGAAGAGCTCAGATTTCGAAAAGGACATCAGTTTCATGTTCCCCAGGGTGGAAAACGTTGAAAATCCACATAATTTTCAGATCCGAGCATTCCCTGAGGAGTTAGCCCAAGTCCCATCTCCAAATGGTAATTAAAACTGAATTCAGCAGGAAAACGTAACTTTTGATGAAGAGCTCAGATTTCGAAAAGGACATCAGTTTCATGTTCCCCAGGGTGGAAAACGTTGAAAATCCACATCATTTTCAGATCCGAGCTTTCCCTGAGGAGTTAGCCCAAGTCCCATCTCCAATGGTAATTAAAACTGAATTCAGCAGGAAAACGTAACTTTTGATGAAGAGCTCAGATTTCGAAAAGGACATCAGTTTCATGTTCCCCAGGGTGGAAAACGTTGAAAATCCACATAATTTTCAGATCCGAGCTTTCCCTGAGGAGTTAGCCCAAGTCCCATCTCCAAATGGTATTAAAACTGAATTCAGCAGGAAAACGTAACTTTGACGAAGAGCTCAGATTTCGAAAAGGACATCAGTTTCATGTTCCCCAGGGTGGAAAACGTTGAAAATCCACATCATTTTCAGATCCGAGCTTTCCCTGAGGAGTTAGCCCAAGTCACATCTCCAATGGTAATAAACTGAATTCAGCAGGAAAACGTAACTTTTGACGAAGAGCTCAGATTTCGAAAAGGACATCAGTTTCATGTTCCCCAGGGTGGAAAACGTTGAAAATCCACATCATTTTCAGATCCGAGCTTTCCCTGAGGAGTTAGCCCAAGTCCCATCTCAATGGTAATTAAACTGAATTCAGCAGGAAACACGAACTTTTGACGAAGAGCTCAGATTTCGAAAAGGACATCAGTTTCATGTTCCCCAGGGTGGAAAACGTTGAAAATCCACATAATTTTCAGATCCGAGCTTTCCCTGAGGAGTTAGCCCAAGTCACATCTCCAAATGGTAAAACTGCATTCAGAAGGAAAACGTAACTTTTGACGAAGAGCTCAGATTTCGAAAAGAACATCAGTTTCATGTTCCCCAGGGTGGAAAACGTTGAAAATCCACATCATTTTCAGATCCGAGCTTTCCCTGAGGAGTTAGCCCAAGTCCATCTCGAAATGGTAATTAAAACTGAATTCAGCAGGAAAACGAACTTTGACGAAGAGCTCGAATTTCGAAAAGGACATCAGTTTCATGTTCCCCAGGGTGGAAAACGTTGAAAATCCACATCATTTTCAGATCCGAGCTTTCCCTGAGGAGTTAGCCCAAGTCCCATCTCCAAATGGTAATTAAAACTGAATTCAGCAGGAAACGTAACTTTTGACGAAGAGCTCGAATTTCGAAAAGGACATCAGTTTCATGTTCCCCAGGGTGGAAAACGTTGAAAATCCACATAATTTTCAGATCCGAGCTTCCCTGAGGAGTTAGCCCAAGTCACATCTCCAAATGGTAAAACTGCATTCAGAAGAAAACGTAACTTTTGACGAAGAGCTCAGATTTCGAAAAGAACATCAGTTTCATGTTCCCCAGGGTGGAAAACGTTGAAAATCCACATCATTTTCAGATCCGAGCTTTCCCTGAGGAGTTAGCCCAAGTCCCATCTCCGAAATGGTAATTAAAACTGAATTCAGCAGGAAAACGTAACTTTTGACGAAGAGCTCAGAATTTCGAAAAGGACATCAGTTTCATGTTCCCCAGGGTGGAAAACGTTGAAAATCCACATCATTTTCAGATCCGAGCTTTCCCTGAGGAGTTAGCCCAAGTCCCATCTCCAAATGGTAATAAACTGCATTCAGCAGGAAAACGTAACTTTTGACGAAGAGCTCAGATTTCGAAAAGGACATCAGTTTCATGTTCCCCAGGGTGGAAAACGTTGAAAATCCACATAATTTTCAGATCCGAACTTTCCCTGAGGAGTTAGCCCAAGTCACATCTCCAAATGGTAAAACTGCATTCAGAAGGAAAACGTAACTTTTGACGAAGAGCTCAGATTTCGAAAAGACATCAGTTTCATGTTCCCCAGGGTGGAAAACGTTGAAAATCCACATCATTTTCAGATCCGAGCTTTCCCTGAGGAGTTAGCCCAAGTCCCATCTCCAAATGGTAATTAAACTGAATTCAGCAGGAAAACGTAACTTTTGACGAAGAGCTCAGATTTCAAAAAGAACATCAGTTTCATGTTCCCCAGGGTGGGAAACGTTGAAAATCCACATCATTTTCAGATCCGAGCTTTCCCTGAGGAGTTAGCCCAAGTCCCATCTCCAAATGGTAATTAAAACTGAATTCAGCAGGAAAACGTAACTTTTGACGAAGAGCTCAGATTTCGAAAAGGACATCAGTTTCATGTTCCCCAGGGTGGAAAACGTTGAAATCCACATCATTTTCAGATCGAGCTTTCCCTGAGGAGTTAGCCCAAGTCCCATCTCCAAATGGTAATTAAAACTGAATTCAGGAAGGAAAACGTACAACTTTTGACGAAGAGCTCAGATTTCGAAAAGGACATCAGTTTCATGTTCCCCAGGGTGGAAAACGTTGAAAATCCACATCATTTTCAGATCCGAGCTTTCCCTGAGGAGTTAGCCCAAGTCCCATCTCCAAATGGTAAAACTGAATTCAGCAGGAAAACGTAACTTTTGACGAAGAGCTCAGATTTCGAAAAGGACATCAGTTTCATGTTCCCCAGGGTGGAAAACGTTGAAAATCCACATCATTTTCAGATCCGAGCTTTCCCTGAGGAGTTAGCCCAAGTCCCATCTCCAAATGGTAATTAAAACTGAATTCAGCAGGAAAACGTAACTTTTGACGAAGAGCTCGAATTTCGAAAAGGACATCAGTTTCATGTTCCCCAGGGTGGAAAACGTTGAAAATCCACATCATTTTCAGATCCGAGCTTTCCCTGAGGAGTTAGCCCAAGTCCCATCTCCAAATGGTAATTAAAACTGAATTCAGCAGGAAAACGTAACTTTTGACGAAGAGCTCAGATTTCGAAAAGGACATCAGTTTCATGTTCCCCAGGGTGGAAAACGTTGAAAATCCACATCATTTTCAGATCCGAGCTTTCCCTGAGGAGTTAGCCCAAGTCCCATCTCCAAATGGTAAAACTGCATTCAGAAGGAAAACGTAACTTTTGACGAAGAGCTCAGATTTCGAAAAGAACATCAGTTTCATGTTCCCCAGGGTGGAAAACGTTGAAAATCCACATCATTTTCAGATCCGAGCTTTCCCTGAGGAGTTAGCCCAAGTCCCATCTCCAAATGGTAATTAAAACTGAATTCAGCAGGAAAACGTAACTTTTGACGAAGAGCTCGAATTTCGAAAAGGACATCAGTTTCATGTTCCCCAGGGTGGAAAACGTTGAAAATCCACATCATTTTCAGATCCGAGCTTTCCCTGAGGAGTTAGCCCAAGTCCCATCTCCAAATGGTAAAACTGCATTCAGCAGGAAAACGTAACTTTTGACGAAGAGCTCAGATTTCGAAAAGGACATCAGTTTCATGTTCCCCAGGGTGGAAAACGTTGAAAATCCACATCATTTTCAGATCCGAGCTTTCCCTGAGGAGTTAGCCCAAGTCCCATCTCCAAATGGTAATTAAAACTGAATTCAGCAGGAAAACGTAACTTTTGACGAAGAGCTCAGATTTCGAAAAGGACATCAGTTTCATGTTCCCCAGGGTGGAAAACGTTGAAAATCCACATAATTTTCAGATCCGAGCTTTCCCTGAGGAGTTAGCCCAAGTCCCATCTCCAAATGGTAAAACTGAATTCAGAAGGAAAACGTAACTTTTGACGAAGAGCTCAGATTTCGAAAAGAACATCAGTTTCATGTTCCCCAGGGTGGAAAACGTTGAAAATCCACATCATTTTCAGATCCGAGCTTTCCCTGAGGAGTTAGCCCAAGTCCCATCTCCAAATGGTAATTAAAACTGAATTCAGCAGGAAAACAACTTTTGACGAAGAGCTCGAATTTCGAAAAGGACATCAGTTTCATGTTCCCCAGGGTGGAAAACGTTGAAAATCCACATCATTTTCAGATCCGAGCTTTCCCTGAGGAGTTAGCCCAAGTCCCATCTCCAAATGGTAAAACTGAATTCAGCAGGAAAACGTAACTTTTGACGAAGAGCTCAGATTTCGAAAAGGACATCAGTTTCATGTTCCCCAGGGTGGAAAACGTTGAAAATCCACATCATTTTCAGATCCGAGCTTTCCCTGAGGAGTTAGCCCAAGTCCCATCTCCAAATGGTAATTAAAACTGAATTCAGCAGGAAAACGTAACTTTTGACGAAGAGCTCAGATTTCGAAAAGGACATCAGTTTCATGTTCCCCAGGGTGGAAAACGTTGAAAATCCACATCATTTTCAGATCCGAGCTTTCCCTGAGGAGTTAGCCCAAGTCCCATCTCCAAATGGTAATTAAAACTGAATTCAGCAGGAAAACGTAACTTTTGACGAAGAGCTCAGAATTTCGAAAAGGACATCAGTTTCATGTTCCCCAGGGTGGAAAACGTTGAAAATCCACATCATTTTCAGATCCGAGCTTTCCCTGAGGAGTTAGCCCAAGTCCCATCTCCAAATGGTAAAACTGAATTCAGCAGGAAAACGTAACTTTTGACGAAGAGCTCAATTTCGAAAAGGACATCAGTTTCATGTTCCCCAGGGTGGAAAACGTTGAAAATCCACATCATTTTCAGATCCGAGCTTTCCCTGAGGAGTTTAGCCCAAGTCCCATCTCCAAATGGTAATTAAAACTGAATTCAGCAGGAAAACGTAACTTTTGACGAAGAGCTCAGATTTCGAAAAGGACATCAGTTTCATGTTCCCCAGGGTGGAAAACGTTGAAAATCCACATCATTTTCAGATCCGAGCTTTCCCTGAGGAGTTAGCCCAAGTCCCATCTCCAAATGGTAAAACTGAATTCAGCAGGAAAACGTAACTTTTGACGAAGAGCTCAGATTTCGAAAAGGACATCAGTTTCATGTTCCCCAGGGTGGAAAACGTTGAAAATCCACATCATTTTCAGATCCGAGCTTTCCCTGAGGAGTTAGCCCAAGTCCCATCTCCAAATGGTAATTAAAACTGAATTCAGCAGGAAAACGTAACTTTTGACGAAGAGCTCAATTTCGAAAAGGACATCAGTTTCATGTTCCCCAGGGTGGAAAACGTTGAAAATCCACATAATTTTCAGATCCGAGCTTTCCCTGAGGAGTTAGCCCAAGTCCCATCTCCAAATGGTAAAACTGAATTCAGAGGAAAACGTAACTTTTGACGAAGAGCTCAGATTTCGAAAAGGACATCAGTTTCATGTTCCCCAGGGTGGAAAACGTTGAAAATCCACATCATTTTCAGATCCGAGCTTTCCCTGAGGAGTTAGCCCAAGTCCCATCTCCAAATGGTAATTAAAACTGAATTCAGCAGGAAAACGTAACTTTTGACGAAGAGCTCAGATTTCGAAAAGGACATCAGTTTCATGTTCCCCAGGGTGGAAAACGTTGAAAATCCACATCATTTTCAGATCCGAGCTTTCCCTGAGGAGTTAGCCCAAGTCCCATCTCCAAATGGTAATTAAAACTGAATTCAGCAGGAAAACGTAACTTTTGACGAAGAGCTCAGATTTCGAAAAGGACATCAGTTTCATGTTCCCCAGGGTGGAAAACGTTGAAAATCCACATCATTTTCAGATCCGAGCTTTCCCTGAGGAGTTAGCCCAAGTCCCATCTCCAAATGGTAATTAAAACTGAATTCAGCAGGAAAACGTAACTTTTGACGAAGAGCTCAGATTTCGAAAAGGACATCAGTTTCATGTTCCCCAGGGTGGAAAACGTTGAAAATCCACATCATTTTCAGATCCGAGCTTTCCCTGAGGAGTTAGCCCAAGTCCCATCTCCAAATGGTAAAACTGAATTCAGCAGGAAAACGTAACTTTTGACGAAGAGCTCAGATTTCGAAAAGGACATCAGTTTCATGTTCCCCAGGGTGGAAAACGTTGAAAATCCACATCATTTTCAGATCCGAGCTTTCCCTGAGGAGTTAGCCCAAGTCCCATCTCCAAATGGTAAAACTGAATTCAGCAGGAAAACGTAACTTTTGACGAAGAGCTCAGATTTCGAAAAGGACATCAGTTTCATGTTCCCCAGGGTGGAAAACGTTGAAAATCCACATCATTTTCAGATCCGAGCTTTCCCTGAGGAGTTAGCCCAAGTCCCATCTCCAAATGGTAATTAAAACTGAATTCAGCAGGAAAACGTAACTTTTGACGAAGAGCTCAGATTTCGAAAAGGACATCAGTTTCATGTTCCCCAGGGTGGAAAACGTTGAAAATCCACATCATTTTCAGATCCGAGCTTTCCCTGAGGAGTTAGCCCAAGTCCCATCTCCAAATGGTAATTAAAACTGAATTCAGCAGGAAAACGTAACTTTTGACGAAGAGCTCAGATTTCGAAAAGGACATCAGTTTCATGTTCCCCAGGGTGGAAAACGTTGAAAATCCACATCATTTTCAGATCCGAGCTTTCCCTGAGGAGTTAGCCCAAGTCCCATCTCCAAATGGTAATTAAAACTGCATTCAGCAGGAAAACGTAACTTTTGACGAAGAGCTCAGATTTCGAAAAGGACATCAGTTTCATGTTCCCCAGGGTGGAAAACGTTGAAAATCCACATCATTTTCAGATCCGAGCTTTCCCTGAGGAGTTAGCCCAAGTCCCATCTCCAAATGGTAATTAAAACTGAATTCAGCAGGAAAACGTAACTTTTGACGAAGAGCTCAGATTTCGAAAAGGACATCAGTTTCATGTTCCCCAGGGTGGAAAACGTTGAAAATCCACATCATTTTCAGATCCGAGCTTTCCCTGAGGAGTTAGCCCAAGTCCCATCTCCAAATGGTAAAACTGCATTCAGCAGGAAAACGTAACTTTTGACGAAGAGCTCAATTTCGAAAAGAACATCAGTTTCATGTTCCCCAGGGTGGAAAACGTTGAAAATCCACATAATTTTCAGATCCGAGCTTTCCCTGAGGAGTTAGCCCAAGTTTTGACGAAGAGCTCAGATTTCGAAAAGAACATCAGTTTCATGTTCCCCAGGGTGGAAAACGTTGAAAATCCACATCATTTTCAGATCCGAGCTTTCCCTGAGGAGTTAGCCCAAGTCCCATCTCCAAATGGTAATTAAAACTGAATTCAGCAGGAAAACGTAACTTTTGACGAAGAGCTCAGAATTTCGAAAAGGACATCAGTTTCATGTTCCCCAGGGTGGAAAACGTTGAAAATCCACATCATTTTCAGATCCGAGCTTTCCCTGAGGAGTTAGCCCAAGTCCCATCTCCAAATGGTAAAACTGAATTCAGAAGGAAAACGTAACTTTTGACGAAGAGCTCAGATTTCGAAAAGGACATCAGTTTCATGTTCCCCAGGGTGGAAAACGTTGAAAATCCACATCATTTTCAGATCCGAGCTTTCCCTGAGGAGTTAGCCCAAGTCCCATCTCCAAATGGTAAAACTGAATTCAGCAGGAAAACGTAACTTTTGACGAAGAGCTCAATTTCGAAAAGGACATCAGTTTCATGTTCCCCAGGGTGGAAAACGTTGAAAATCCACATCATTTTCAGATCCGAGCTTTCCCTGAGGAGTTAGCCCAAGTCCCATCTCCAAATGGTAAAACTGAATTCAGGAAAACGTAACTTTTGACGAAGAGCTCGATTTCGAAAAGGACATCAGTTTCATGTTCCCCAGGGTGGAAAACGTTGAAAATCCACATCATTTTCAGATCCGAGCTTTCCCTGAGGAGTTAGCCCAAGTCCCATCTCCAAATGGTAATTAAAACTGAATTCAGCAGGAAAACGTAACTTTTGACGAAGAGCTCAGATTTCGAAAAGGACATCAGTTTCATGTTCCCCAGGGTGGAAAACGTTGAAAATCCACATAATTTTCAGATCCGAGCTTTCCCTGAGGAGTTAGCCCAAGTCCCATCTCCAAATGGTAATTAAAACTGATTCAGCAGGAAAACGTAACTTTTGACGAAGAGCTCAGATTTCGAAAAGAACATCAGTTTCATGTTCCCCAGGGTGGAAAAACGTTGAAAATCCACATACATTTTCAGATCCGAGCTTTCCCTGAGGAGTTAGCCCAAGTCCCATCTCCAAATGGTAATTAAAACTGAATTCAGCAGGAAAACACAACTTTTGACGAAGAGCTCGAATTTCGAAAAGGACATCAGTTTCATGTTCCCCAGGGTGGAAAACGTTGAAAATCCACATAATTTTCAGATCCGAGCTTTCCCTGAGGAGTTAGCCCAAGTCCCATCTCCAAATGGTAAAACTGCATTCAGAAGGAAAACGTAACTTTTGACGAAGAGCTCAGATTTCGAAAAGAACATCAGTTTCATGTTCCCCAGGGTGGAAAACGTTGAAAATCCACATCATTTTCAGATCCGAGCTTTCCCTGAGGAGTTAGCCCAAGTCCCATCTCCAAATGGTAATTAAAACTGAATTCAGCAGGAAAACGTAACTTTTGATGAAGAGCTCAGATTTCGAAAAGGAACATCAGTTTCATGTTCCCCAGGTGTGGAAAACGTTGAAAATCCACATCATTTTCAGATCCGAGCTTTCCCTGAGGAGTTAGCCCAAGTCCCATCTCCAAAATGTAATTAAAACTGAATTCAGCAGGAAAACGTAACTTTTGATGAAGAGCTCAGATTTCGAAAAGGACATCAGTTTTCATGTTCCCAGGGTGTAAAACGTTGAAAATCCACATCATTTTCAGATCCGAGCTTTCCCTGAGGAGTTAGCCCAAGTCCCATCTCCAAATGGTAATAAAACTGAATTCAGCAGGAAAACGTACACTTTTGACGAAGAGCTCAGAATTTCGAAAAGGACATCAGTTTCATGTTCCCCAGGGTGGAAAACGTTGAAAATCCACATCATTTTCAGATCCGAGCTTTCCCTGAGGAGTTAGCCCAAGTCCCATCTCCAAATGGTAATTAAAACTGAATTCAGCAGGAAAACGTAACTTTTGACGAAGAGCTCAGATTTCGAAAAGGACATCAGTTTCATGTTCCCCAGGGTGGAAAACGTTGAAAATCCACATCATTTTCAGATCCGAGCTTTCCCTGAGGAGTTAGCCCAAGTCCCATCTCCAAATGGTAATTAAAACTGAATTCAGCAGGAAAACGAACTTTTGACGAAGAGCTCAGATTTCGAAAAGGACATCAGTTTCATGTTCCCCAGGGTGGAAAACGTTGAAAATCCACATCATTTTCAGATCCGAGCTTTCCCTGAGGAGTTAGCCCAAGTCCCATCTCCAAATGGTAATTAAAACTGAATTCAGCAGGAAAACACAACTTTTGACGAAGAGCTCGAATTTCGAAAAGGACATCAGTTTCATGTTCCCCAGGGTGGAAAACGTTGAAAATCCACATCATTTTCAGATCCGAGCTTTCCCTGAGGAGTTAGCCCAAGTCCCATCTCCAAATGGTAATTAAAACTGAATTCAGCAGGAAAACACAACTTTTGACGAAGAGCTCGAATTTCGAAAAGGACATCAGTTTCATGTTCCCCAGGGTGGAAAACGTTGAAAATCCACATCATTTTCAGATCCGAGCTTTCCCTGAGGAGTTAGCCCAAGTCCCATCTCCAAATGGTATTAAAACTGAATTCAGCAGGAAAACGTAACTTTTGACGAAGAGCTCAGATTTCGAAAAGGACATCAGTTTCATGTTCCCCAGGGTGGAAAACGTTGAAAATCCACATCATTTTCAGATCCGAGCTTTCCCTGAGGAGTTAGCCCAAGTCCCATCTCCAAATGGTAATAAACTGAATTCAGCAGGAAAACTAACTTTTGACGAAGAGCTCGAATTTCGAAAAGGACATCAGTTTCATGTTCCCCAGGGTGGAAAACGTTGAAAATCCACATCATTTTCAGATCCGAGCTTTCCCTGAGGAGTTAGCCCAAGTCCCATCTCCAAATGGTAATTAAAACTGAATTCAGCAGGAAAACTACACTTTTGACGAAGAGCTCGAATTTCGAAAAGGACATCAGTTTCATGTTCCCCAGGGTGGAAAACGTTGAAAATCCACATAATTTTCAGATCCGAGCTTTCCCTGAGGAGTTAGCCCAAGTCCCATCTCCAAATGGTAATTAAAACTGCATTCAGCAGGAAAACCAACTTTTGACGAAGAGCTCGAATTTCGAAAAGGACATCAGTTTCATGTTCCCCAGGGTGGAAAACGTTGAAAATCCACATCATTTTCAGATCCGAGCTTTCCCTGAGGAGTTAGCCCAAGTCCCATCTCCAAATGGTAATTAAAACTGAATTCAGCAGGAAAACGTAACTTTTGACGAAGAGCTCAGATTTCGAAAAGGACATCAGTTTCATGTTCCCCAGGGTGGAAAACGTTGAAAATCCACATCATTTTCAGATCCGAGCTTTCCCTGAGGAGTTAGCCCAAGTCCCATCTCCAAATGGTAATTAAAACTGAATTCAGCAGGAAACACTAACTTTTGACGAAGAGCTCAGATTTCGAAAAGGACATCAGTTTCATGTTCCCCAGGGTGGAAAACGTTGAAAATCCACATCATTTTCAGATCCGAGCTTTCCCTGAGGAGTTAGCCCAAGTCCCATCTCCAAATGGTAATTAAAACTGAATTCAGCAGGAAAACGTAACTTTTGACGAAGAGCTCAGAATTTCGAAAAGGACATCAGTTTCATGTTCCCCAGGGTGGAAAACGTTGAAAATCCACATCATTTCAGATCCGAGCTTTCCCTGAGGAGTTAGCCCAAGTCACATCTCCAAATGGTAATTAAACTGCATTCAGCAGGAAAACGTAACTTTTGACGAAGAGCTCAGATTTCGAAAAGGACATCAGTTTCATGTTCCCCAGGGTGGAAAACGTTGAAAATCCACATCATTTTCAGATCCGAGCTTTCCCTGAGGAGTTAGCCCAAGTCCCATCTCCAAATGGTAATTAAAACTGAATTCAGCAGGAAAACACAACTTTTGACGAAGAGCTCGAATTTCGAAAAGGACATCAGTTTCATGTTCCCCAGGGTGGAAAACGTTGAAAATCCACATCATTTTCAGATCCGAGCTTTCCCTGAGGAGTTAGCCCAAGTCCCATCTCCAAATGGTAATTAAAACTGCATTCAGCAGGAAAACGTAACTTTTGACGAAGAGCTCAGATTTCGAAAAGGAACATCAGTTTCATGTTCCCCAGGGTGGAAAACGTTGAAAATCCACATCATTTTCAGATCCGAGCTTTCCCTGAGGAGTTAGCCCAAGTCCCATCTCCAAATGGTAATTAAAACTGAATTCAGCAGGAAAACGTAACTTTTGACGAAGAGCTCAGATTTCGAAAAGGACATCAGTTTCATGTTCCCCAGGGTGGAAAACGTTGAAAATCCACATAATTTTCAGATCCGAGCTTTCCCTGAGGAGTTAGCCCAAGTCCCATCTCCAAATGGTAATTAAAACTGAATTCAGCAGGAAAACGTAACTTTTGACGAAGAGCTCAGATTTCGAAAAGGACATCAGTTTCATGTTCCCCAGGGTGGAAAACGTTGAAAATCCACATCATTTTCAGATCCGAGCTTTCCCTGAGGAGTTAGCCCAAGTCCCATCTCGAAATGGTATTAAAACTGCATTCAGAAGGAAAACACAACTTTGACGAAGAGCTCGAATTTCGAAAAGGACATCAGTTTCATGTTCCCCAGGGTGGAAACGTTGAAAATCCACATCATTTTCAGATCCGAGCTTTCCCTGAGAGTTAGCCCAAGTCACATCTCCAAATGGTAAAAACTGCATTCAGAAGGAAAACGTAACTTTTGACAGAAGAGCTCGAATTCGAAAAGGACATCAGTTTCATGGTCCCCAGGGTGAAAACGTTGAAAATCCACATCATTTTCAGATCCGAGCTTTCCCTGAGGAGTTAGACCCAAGTCCCATCTCAAATGGTAATTAAAACTGAATTCAAGCAGGAAAACACGTAACTTTGACGAAGAGCTCGAAGTTCGAAAAGGACATCAGTTTCATGTTCCCCAGGGTGGAAAACGTTGAAAATCCATCATTTTCAGATCCGAGCTTTCCCTGAGGAGTTAGCCCAAGTCACATCTCCAAATGGTAATTAAACTGAATTCAGAAGGAAAACGTAACTTTTGACGAAGAGCTCGATTTCGAAAGGACATCAGTTTCATGTTCCCCAGGGTGGAAAACGTTGAAATCCACATCATTTTCAGATCCGAGCTTTCCCTGAGGAGTTAGCCCAAGTCACATCTCCAAATGGTTTTAAAACTGCATTGAAAACTAACTTTTGACGAAGTCGAATTGATTTCGAAAAGACATCAGTTTCATGTTCCCCATGGTGGAAAACGTTGAAAATCCACATCATTTTCAGATCCGAGCTTTTCCCTGAGGAGTTAGCCCAAGTCCCATCTCCAATGGTAATTAAAACTGAATTCGCAGGAAAACGTAACTTTTGACAAAGAGCTCGAATTTCGAAAAGGACATCAGTTTCATGTTCCCCAGGGTGGAAAACGTTGAAAATCCACATATTTTCAGATCCGAGCTTTCCCTGAGGAGTTAGCCCAAGTCACATCTCCAAATGGTAAAACTGCATTCAGAAGGAAAACGAACTTTTTGACGAAGAGCTCAGATTTCGAAAAGAACATCAGTTTCATGTTCCCCAGGGTGGAAAACGTTGAAAATCCACTATCATTTTCAGATCCGAGCTTTCCCTGATGAGTTAGTCCCCAAGTCACTCTCCAAACTGAATTCAGCAGGAAACGTAACTTTTGACGAAGACTCAGATTTCGAAAGACATCAGTTTCATGTTCCCCAGGGTGGAAACGTTGAAAATCCACATATTTCAGATCCGAGCTTTTCCCTAGGAGTTAGCCGCAAGTCCCATCTCCAAATGGATAAAACTGCATTCAGAAGGAAAGACGTAACTTTTGACAGAAGAGCTCAGAATTTCGAAAAGAACAATCAGTTTCATGTTCCCCATGTGGAAAACGTTGAAAATCCACATAATTTTCAGATCCGCAAGCTTTCCCTGAGGAGTTAGCCCAAGTCACATCTACCGAAATGGCAAATGGTAAAACTTGCATTCAGAAGGAAAAACACGTACCTTTTGCACGAGGAGCTCGAATTTTCGAAAAGGACAGCAGTTTCATGTTCCCCAGGGTGGAAAACGTTGAAAATCCCACATCATGTTTTCAGATCCGAGCTTGTCGCCTTAGATTTAGCCCAAGTCCCGTCGCCATAATTGTAATTACAATCTGATTCAGGGCAGAGAAACCAACGTTTGATTAGGAGCTGCAGTATTCGAAAAGGTCATCAGGTTTCAGGGTTCCCCAGGGTGGAAACCTTGAAAATCCACATCATTTTCAGATCTGAGCTTTCGCTGCTGAGTAGTTAGCCGAAGTCCTCATCTCCAAAGGGTAATCGAAAACGAATGCAGCATAAAACGTAACTTTTGATAAGGAAGCTCATATTTCAGAAAAGAGACATG
>JAGDQI010000423.1:0-16399 GCA_023653725.1 Bungarus multicinctus | reverse complement strand
GCTCCTATACATGAACCTCCTATCAAAGAAACCATATATTCATTCACTTTGGGTCATGGCTTAACTGTGAATGTGGATATCAAAATACAAAAGGATAGCCAGCAATCTAAATGTTTTAGAGGAGTTATGTGCATTTATGAAGAATAGCACAAAACCCAAATAGGCAGCGGTCAAAGTGCTTTTATCCCAATCTAGCATAGAAGTGTGTTCAGCCTTGTCTATCCTTCTTCCACTAGTGCACAGAAGGCAGTAAGCATGTTTGCTGATCAGCAGTTGGGGACCTAAATTAAAAATGTCTATCCTATGACTTAGAGACTTCTTTCAAATAATAATGTATCAATTTTATATTGCCCAACTTTCAGATACTGTTTTAGAAGAAAAGACATCCCTTGCACAAGCATCTTCTGTACAAAATGTGGATTAAAGGCTCTTTTGTCTGGGGTAGTTAAAAAAGTCCTATTGACTGGTTCTGTTGGAATAGTGCTTCCAAAGTAAACACACTGAATTAATTGGTGAAGCACCCACAACATGCTTCTATGCCGATTTCAGAAAAGAGAATGGAAAATTGAAATGGCCGAAAACACACTTCACTCAGTAATCAACACAGAACTGCTGTTACCAGAACGGATATTTCAATCCTGGCCGATTTGTAATAATCTGATTTTAGGCAAATGCAGGGCAGCTGAAACTTCACCATCTGCTCTTCTGATGAGGAGCCTGCAGAACGACTGCAGTAGAGTAAGCCCCCCTTAGGTCCACAGAACTTACGGTGAAATCATAGGTGTGTGAGAGAAAATCACAAGGTACCAAAGCCACAGCTTAAACCTTACATCAGCCATGAGTTATGCCGAGCGGCCATTCCCTTCTCTCTTCCCTGCCCAATGCTTTGATGCGGTCACCGTTGCCAAGCCCTTAGGTGAGCTATAGCTGCTCCTAGCCATGCCAGCAACAGCCCTGAGCTATAAGGCACATAAGGTAGGGTGGCATTACCCCACCCCCCCCCAACCTGCAGCCCTGACCCCAAACTCACGCGAGTAGCTGCACCTTCCCCACCCGTCCAGCGCCACTCCCCAGACGAAACCGTTGCTTTTGTCCTCGTAGGAATTCAGAAGGCCGTTGCAAAGCGGAGTCCGAAGCGGCCTCTTCCTGGTGCCGCTGCCGGCTGCGCCGTTGCCGCTCCCGACTCGGGTTCCCGCCAGGCGAGAAAGGCCCCCGCCGCGGGAGCATCCGGACACGGCGGACGCCACCAGCACGGGTCGCGAGGGGATGACTGAGGAGCCCGTCGCCATCGCGGTGGCCAAGCACGCCGCGTTGGTGATCGAGCAGGTCGAGCAGGAGCCCGGCCGGAGGGTGGACATTGCCGAGTCCTGCCTGGGCCAGCTACGGCGACGAAGAAGGGGGTTGCCTCCTCGCGAATCAACGCCTCGCTTACCCCTCTTCCCCACAACAGCGACCAACTGCGAACAGAGAGGAACAATTGGGCTCCGACGGAGAAGAGAAGAACTGTCACTGTCGTCCCGCCTCAGGAAACATCGCGTCTGATTGGTTCCCGGACTGCCTCCGGCTCTCCTCCTCCCATCCGAAAGTAAAAGAGGCGGGGAAATGCCTCCCGCTTGTCGAATTTTACCGGCACACACAGAAAGACAAGCAGTCCGGAGGCGGGGCTCGCAGCGCCGCATGCGCCGCTGGAGAATCTCCTCGCTCCCTCTATGCGCGAGGAAAGCGGGGGGAGGGGGTCTCATGCAACCAACTGCCAGACCGGTTGAATCGGTGCTGTTGGGCGGGTTCGCCTTCCTTGCATGATATCGACTTACTAGGAAGCGATGAATTCTCATCGTCAAACTCCTCCACTTCCGAGCCCTGGGCTCAGTTTGCGTGGCCTTCGGACACACAGACGCCTAGACTTTTCGGTTATCCGTTGCGGTAGTCCTTCCTGCTGTGGCAGCGTTCAACTATTGCCTTCATTAGACAGAAAAGGGACAAAAAGACCAAAAATTCCTGAGAGGCTTTTTTTTCCTCCTCATAAAATGCTTTTTGGGACTCCTAAACAAGTCTGCTGTTTTTCCCTTTGGAGATCAGATTTTTGCACATCCATTGGCAGAGCACCTGTCTCAACAAGAGACCGACCGTTCTTATCAAGTCGGGCAGGTTTTACAGTTTCAGTGGTGCGAGAGCCATTGACACGGCATTGTCTGCTCGTTCCGTTTGCCCTTTCTTCCAACCGCCGAAAGCTTTGGTTCTAGCACTGCCTTCCTCACCTGGGAGCCACACATCTTTGCCTTCAGAGTCATCAGCTTCTTACAGCAAGATACCTTTGGGATAATTCAGAGGCTGTGAGCGTAAATAATGAAGTGTTTTCTTAGCACTTCTGTGGAAAGGTGTGCCCCTAAACTCAAATATAAAATTTGCAGGCTCTCCTGGTGGAGAATAAGAAACAGACAAAAGGTTATAGTCAAAGAGATTTATTCCCCCTACCAGTCAGCTCGCCCGGACAGAATGCAAATCCCTCATTTATTGGGATCAGTTTGATTTTGTTGTTGGACAGATGATCACACAGTAGTGACTCCTTTTTATCTAAGAGACTGGTGTGGATACCCATTTTATATGCAACATCCCTGGGCGGGTCAGTTCATAACAATAAAATATAAAAACCAACAAAATGCTAGTAACCACAGACTGTACCTCGAATGGTGCCAGCAAAACCATTCTCCCCCCACACCTTCTGAACTCTACGTAGACTCAAGCTATCCCATGCTTTGGAGGAAGAACCACCTGTCTGCAAGATCCTTATCACCCAATAAGGGGATGGAGGGAAGATGCTGAATGCCATGGAAAATCCTCTATCACTTGGCAGGGGCAGCTATGGGAAAGGTGCGTTAACTAGGTCTCACTGGATGACAGCATTTAAGCGAGGAGACGTGGAGGCACTCACTCTATCTGGCTAAGTCATATGGGCATGTACCTTTTTAGAGAGAAGCCTTCTTGCAAGTATCCTGGCTCTCTGCTATTTGTAGCTTGAAAAGTGATGACCAGCACTTTGTATTAAACCTGAGAAAAAGAACTGAAAGTCCATGCAGCGTGATAGCCAAAAGATGATTAGCTGTTCAGCCCGTTACACGAGTCCAGGTATGAAGGGACCAAATTGTGAGTAATTGTGGGCAAACCCTCTCCATCTAGGAATGGGCAAATTTGATGCAGGAGATGGCTCTTTGGGAAGCCAGCTAGTCATAGCTACCAATTGCTCCTCGAGCAACCATTGTGAATCCAGAGGGAACCCAAATTGCCTAGCAGCTGTCTCTTGGGGAGCACTTACCCCATTGAGAATCAGGTTTGAGGTAGACCACATTCCTCCCTACCCCGAAATTCACAGCCTTCAAGCACTGTGTAAGCATATGAATAACATGGTCTGAGTGATCAGGGTTTGTGGCTGCTCCTTTTGAACACCAGCAGTAGAAGAAACCATTAGGTGAGGTTGTTTTATGCGGTTCTTTGCATCCTCCTTACTTTCAGCTTAACCTAGAATTGAACATGTTAAGTCGCGGGAATGAGACTCAGGACACCAGCATGATTGTCAATTGTTTTACTTCCTTCTAGGAGTGAGCTCCGGAGAAACCGCGGCAGCCCTTTTTATAGCTGGGCTGCTCGCGGCTGTGGCCAGTGATGGCTCTTCAAATTTCCTGCTGCCACGGACCAACCAATTACTGGTGAGTATGTTAATACATAACATCCCTCCCCAGCTGGTCCAGTCCAACCAATCAGAGCCTTGCCTACCGTATGTAATCACGTAGGTAGGTGGGGCTTTTATGGTTTCTACTGGACCTGCGCAACTCAGTCGCGGGTTGGCCTCTGGACTGTTTGAACGGGTCTGTTGTTCCTCCTGTCCATCTTCTTGGAACCTCCTGGAAGGTCGAGTCAGCCATGCTGCTCCCGCCAGCAATTTCCTGGCTGGTTGAGTCGGTGTGGTCGCTCCCGCCAGGGACTGCTTTTCTGCTATCCTTCTGGGTCTGTTCCTGACCTGCCTTCTTCCCTGGTTTCAGGTACGGGTTTGTGTTTCCCGACCGGGGCTAGTATTGGCATTGGTTGTTGCGTAGTTGTCAGGGTTTGTTCTGTTATTTCTCTTGTTTGTTGAGGGTCTCCCCCTCCCTTTCTACTTGCATTTTGTCTGTTTGAGGGGTCTCCCCCCTCTTCTCTGGTTGTTTTTTGTTTGCTTGAAGGGTCTCCCTCTCCTCTCTGGTCATTTTTGAGGGGCCTCCTCCTTCTTCTCTGGATTTGTTTTGTTTGTTTGAGGGGTCTCCTTTTCCGGGGTTTTGTTTGGTCTCCCTTTGTGGCTCTCAATCTGAGCTGGTCTATGTGCCTCCTCCAGCTCCTCCCGTCCTCAGTGTCTACCCTGTATGAACGGGGTCCAGTTATCTGGATCACTTTTGCTGGTATCCACAGTGGTTCCCCCGTTAAGATTTTTTCCATATACTGGGTCCCCTGTATGAAATGTGTGGCAATTACTGGAGGAGTCTGTTGAATTTTCTGGGCTATATGTGGGGTGCAGTCTGTCTAGGTGTGATCTTAGTTTCCTCCCCATTAGTAACTCTGCTGGACTTTTGTTTGTGTGGCACTGGGTGTCATGTGCTGTATGCTTAGTAGCTTATCTATTTTTTCTTATGTGTCCCCGGGCTCCAGCTTTTGTAATGTTTCCTTCATGTAACGTATCATGCGTTCTGCCCATCCGTTCATTGACGGATGTCCTGGCGCTGTCAGTGCATGCCTTATTCCGTGTTGTGCTAGGAACCCCTCGAATGTTGTTGCTGTGAATTGTGGCCTGTTGTCGGATACAATTAGATCCTGCAATCCATGTGTTGCAAAAAGTTTCCTGATCTGCCTAATGACGGTTTCTGTTGTGGTGGAGTGCATGATGCTTACTTCTAGCCATTTGGAGTAAGCATCTACGACTATTAAAAATGTGTGTCCTTTGGTTGGCCCTGCAAAATCAATGTGTAGTCTTGACCATGGTCCCCTTGGTATTTCCCATTCGTGTTTTGGTGCCATGGGGAGTGTTGGCCTAGATTCCTGGCAGTATTTACACATTGCCACCCAGTCCCCTATTTCCTTATCCATCCTTGGCCACCATACATTACTCTTTGCTAGGGATTTCATTTTTACAATACCCGGGTGTCCCTCATGTAATAATTCTATTATTTTTTTCCTTAAAACATTTGGTATGACCACCCGATCCCCTCATAATACGCACCCCTTCAGTATTGAGAGTTCAGTTTGGAACGGTTTGGCGGTTTCGTCGGTCTCAGTTTCTGGCCATCCTTTTCCTACCCAATTTAAAATTCGTGCCAGGGTTTTGTCTTTAGCTGTTTCCATAGCAATGTCTGCTGCTGTTATGGGTCGGTTTTCTAATGTCTCTATTTGGAGTATTGATGTGGTTGATGCTGGGTTGTCTTCTATGTCAGGTAGAGGGCAACGGCTAAGCACGCCAGCATGATTTATGTCCTTTCCGGGTCGGTAGGTTAAATTGTAGTTATAGGCAGCCAAGAATTCCAACCACCGCATCATTCATGGTGATAGTATGTTAGGTGTAGCTTTGTTTCCTGCGATGATGCCCAGGAGTGGCTTGTGGTTTGTGACTAGTGTGAAAGTTCTCCCGTAGATATATTCATGGAAACGTTTTATTCTGGTGGCAATGGCCAGTGCCTCTTTGTCTAGTTTTGAATAGAATGCTATGGGTGCTTCTTTCCCATCTGGTAATACGTGGCTGAGTATCGCGCCAACGCCAAAAGGTGATGCATCGCAGGTTAGTGTTATTGGAAGTGTTTCACTGTATTGTATTAATATGCAGTCTGATGTGATCAAGTTTTTTATTTCTTGGAATGCCGTTTCTTCCCGTTGCCCCCAGGCCCACGTTGCTTTCTTGTCAAGCAACCTGTGTAGCGGTTCCGCAATGGTTGCTTTCTGTGGTAGGAATATATTGTAAAAGTTAATGAGTCCTAAGAAAGCTTGCAGATCAGTTTTATTTTTGGATTTGGGGCTTCTTTAATTGCTCTGACTTTTTTTTATGTGAGGTGGATCCCTTCACTGTCTATCAGGTATCCTAGGAATTCAACTTGCCGGCGGCTAATTGGCACTTCTCCTTTTTTACCTTTAGTCCCGCCTCCTTGAATTTGTTTAGGAGTTCCCTTAGGCGGTCTCATAGTTGTTCTTTGTCCTTAGCTGATACCAGGACATCATCAAAGTATGGTACCACCCCTTTTATCCCTTGTAATAGGCGTTCCATTAAGCTCTGGAACACCCCTGGGGCGACACTGATGCCGAATTGTAGTTTGTTGCATTTGAATGCTACCCTGTGCATCACGATTGTCTGGGCTTCTGCTGTTTCGGGATCAACGGGTAACTGCTGATACGCCTGTGCGAGGTCTAGTTTTGCAAAGATTTCCCCCTCCCCCCCAAGGGAATGTAATAGATGCTGTACTACTGGAACTGGGTATGTGCTTTGTTGGAGCACGTGGTTAAGGATTGCTTTGTAGTCCCCGCAGATGCGTACCGACCAATCTGGTTTAATGGGTGTCACAATTGGGGTTTCCCATTTTGCGTGGTCGATTGATTCTAAAACCCCTTGTATAATGAGCTTATCCAATTGCTCATCGATTTTTGGTTTTAGTGCGAAAGTAACCCGCCTCACCTTTAATCTAATAGGGGCTATGTTTGAGTTTAGACTAAAAGAAATTGGGGACCCCTGGTACTTGCCCAGTTCTCTGTCAACACATCCCGGAATTCTTCCATTAGGTCCTCTTCCCACTCTGCCTCGGTGATGCTGTTTATCCCTGTGACTTCGATTCCTAATGGTGCAAACGATTCGAGCCCCAATAGGCTGGGTCAATCTTGGTCGACTATGGTTAGTGGAAGGATTCTGGTGTATTTTCTGAATTTTATTTTGAATTGTCTGATAACTACTACGGGAATTTTGTTTCCCTGGTAGTCTTTCAGCGTTAGTGTTTGTCTTTCGAGTTCTTCTCAGCTTATGCCTGGTATCAGTCTCTTTATGGTGTACCACGATACCATTGATAAGTATGAGCCTGACTCCACTTTCATCTGGCACGGATGGCTTTCTATGGTGACCTGGACATATACTTTCTTGGCATTTGTCGTGTTGGAATATCCGATGGTCATCGTTTGATGTGTTTTCATCTCTTTCATTGCTTATCTCTTTCCCTCGCCTGTTTCTGTTGTCTTGGTTCCAACGGCTCTATTTGTTTCTCCCACTCTCAGGGGTGGGGTGTTCCATCTCTGTCTAGGGCCATAATTTTTTCTTGCTTGGCATGCCCTAGCAATATGTCCGCTTTTTCACAGTGTTTGCAGATTGCATCTAGGAAACGCACTTGAAACGTGGCGCAACCTCACAACCGGCGCAACGAACTTCCTTCCTTTTTCCATTCCGGTCTCTTCTGCCCTGTTCTGAATTTATTTACCCCTTCTTCTTCTTCCTCGTCTTCCGATGGGGACTCAATGTCCTCATGGTGGGCTGTGGTGGTGTTTTTGGGGTTTTCCGTTGGCACTTTGTTCATTTTCTGCATGGCAGCCGCTGATTTCTGTGTGGCTTCTGCTCTGGTAGCTTCTTCTATTGCTTCTTGGAGCGTTATTTTGCATTTTGTTAGTAATCGGCCCTGTAGTGTGAAGTCCCGCAACCCCAGGACCACTTAGTCTCTCATGGCTTTGTCCATATTTAGGAATTTGCACACCCCGGCGATGTCTGTTAGCTTTGCAACGAAATTGCCAATGTTCTCACCTTCTTTTTGGACGTGCCAATAAAATTTGTGTCTTTTGATGAGGCAGGAGACGGTTGGTGCGTAGTGAGCCCTCAGTATTCTTTTCAGGTCCGGCCAGGCCATCATTTTCATGTCGGTGGGTGCCGCTAACACTTTGGTCATCTTGAACACCGCGGTCCCACAATGGGTGAGGAAGACGGCTCTTTTCCTGTGTGCAGATATATTATGGAGGTCGCTCCCTTCGAGGAACATTAGGAATTGGTCGATGTACGACTCCCAGTCTTCGGTTGCTGGATCGAACGGTGTGGGTGGCGAGTTGTTTCTGGCTATTTCATCTCGATGCGTTGCCGGTGTTCATTGGTTGCCATGTGCTCACTGGTTCCCTTTGTCTCAGTATCCCACCTTCATCGCCAGTGTTAAGTCATGGGAATGAGACTCAGGACACCAGCATGATTGTCAATTGTTTTACTTCCTTCTAGGACTGAGCCCCGGAGAAACTGCGGCAACCCTTTTTATAGTTGGGTTGCTCGCGGCTGTGGCCAGTGACGGCTCTTCAAATTTCCTGCCGCCACAGACCGACCAATTACCGGTGAGTATGTTAATACATAACAGAAAGAACGAAAGGCTTTCTTTGCTGGTGCCCCAATACTTTGCTGCAGAATCAGTGAGCCTGCCCAGAACTCCGGTTTCTAGAAAAATGTCTTGGGAGGAAGGCTGCTCCTGGCATGGAGATTATGTGCTCCGTTTCACGTGAGGGAGCAGAGCCTTACAGAGAAAGTGGCAAGGGGATCGGGCTGGCGAAATCACTGGGTAGAAAAGCAAGCAAAGCTTCCTATGCTGGGCATGTGCCGCAATGTGGCTTGATGGCTCTGTAGTGCTGCAGCCTGCTTTAGGCTATCTATGCCAGGCCAAGCACATTCTGGTGGTCCAGGTATCTGATGGATACAGTTGATTTCTAGTGAGAGCCGGTTTGTTCATGGTCTGGTCTCTTGGCACAATTGCTTCTGAATAGTAAATTTCTTTGAGTGACTCCTTTGTTTGATTGCAAATTTACTTTGTTATTGAAAGTAAATCAGTCTGATGGGGTAAATCTGATCTATTTATCTCTCTCTCTCTCTCTCTCTCTGCGTGTGTGTTTTTGGCCAAGTGTCAGGCAACAACTAGGTGCAAGATAAACGGCTTTTTGAGAATCCAAAGACAATGAACATACCAGTTAATAAGGAGATTTCAGGCTTTATTAAGAACATGTAGCAGGCAAATTAAATACAAGAAAGCATCAAGTCCAATGTCCAAAGACGCTTTTTCAAGAGGTAACTGGACTTCGTTGCTTTTTCTTTGAAGACATTTGGATTCTCATCCAAGAAGCTTCTTCAGCTCTTGACTGGATGGTAGGGAATGGAAGGATTTATATTCCTTACAGACAGCTGGTCATTTGTATTCTTTTAGAGAGTATTTGAGCCCACTTGGAGGTTTGTCTGTGTCTTCAGGGTCACCTGGTAGTGCAAATGGGTGTGAAGCCCTTTTAGAACTGCTGAAAGGATTCCTGATTTTCTGGAAATCTGTTCATACTCCCACACTATCAAGTCTAATGGTCTTTCTTCGGAAATCCCATTTCAAGTGCTGAAAGGGCAATTTCATGGTTTTAAATTTTGGCACCTAAATTCCATAGTCATGGCAAGACTAGACCATGGCCCATAACTGTCGGATGGGCATAGAAATCTGAGAACTTTCCTGATAAGGCACCCCTTCTCTTCCACATAGGCTGCATTGTTATGATAGTAGTACTGCAATCAAGGGAACACCTGATTTTGATTGATTCCTTTTCACTTTCAAAGCTTCCAGGTTTCACATCTAGCTTTTCAATGATAGCTGGATTTTATACATACAGCTCAGCTGATTCAACAGTGAAGTTCCATTTGAAATAGTCCAAAAGAGTGCAACACATGCTGAAACTGAGCTGACACTGGACAAACCTTCTGTAAAAATCAGATGAAAACACAGCATTTCTCTGAAGAGCAGTGCTGCACATGTTCCTGGATTGAAGTCCCCAAGAGAAGGCCCATGAGCTGGGAATTTCTACCTCCAAAATACTGGAGGCCCACAGATTCTCCAGCTGAGATGGTGCAGTATTCACAATGCTTCAGAAATCCTTATCACAGCCATGACAAATAAATCTGGCTTGTTCCTTTCCTAAATATGCTGAACTAAGTGATCATGGCTTGTTTAAGGTATGAGTCCACATGGGGGTGATTTCCATACCTTCTGATTCATAAATTAACCTCTTAGTTATAGAATGATATCTTATTTTGTTCATGTCTGTGTAGGGTAAATTCACATGAGACTATGTAACACTAATATGTATTGCTTCCTCTTCATAACTCATAGAAACCGAGGTGTGCATCTAAAATTGTTGTCATTACTGACTGATTCTAATTTCTAAATTAGAAATTTTTCTTTCTGGATCGGGACGCCTTACACACGGTCACTCATGCCCTTGTCACTTCTCGCCTGGACTATTGTAACGCTCTCTACATGGGGCTCCCTGTGGGGAGCACCCAGAGGCTTCAACTGGTACAAAATGCGGCTGCGCGGGTGGTTATGGGGGCGTCACAAAACTCCCATGTGACGCCTCTCCTGCGCGAGCTGCATTGGTTGCTGGTGGCTTTCCGGGTTTGCTTTAAAGTTCTGGTTTTGACCTTTAAAGCGGTCCATGGCATTGGACCAGGTTATCTGCAGGACCGCGTTCTGCCGGTAATCTCCCATCGACCTGTGCGCTCCCACAGAGAGGGCCTTCTTCGGGTGCCGACGGCATCTATGTGACGCCTGGTGACCCCAGGAAATAGGGCCTTCTCTGTGGGGGCTCCCACCCTCTGGAACGGTCTGCATCCGGAGTTAAGTAATAACACCGACCTGAGAGCTTTCAGACGTGCATTGAAAACCTGGCTCTTTGAGCAGGCCGGCCTGGGCTGAAGTGGGATTTTTAGTGTAATTTTAGTATTTGGAGTTTTAAATTGGGATTTTAATATTTGGGGTTTTATTAATTTAATGGGGGGGGTATGATTTTAGGCAGCCTTAGGATATTTAATTCTCTTTTAACTTTTATAATTGTAGAAAGTTTTATGGTTGGCTGTACACCGCCCTGAGTCCTTCGGGAGAAGGATGGTATATAAATATGTTAGATAGATAGATAGATAGATAGATAGATAGATAGATAGATAGATAGATAGATAGATAGATAGATAGATAGATAGACAGACAGACAGACAGACAGACAGACAGACAGACAGACAGACAGACAGACAGACAGACAGACAGACAGACACTTAAATGCTAGATCCTTGGTGACAGCTGAGTTTGTCCAGCTGCCCAGGCTCATCTGAACTATTTTTCTCTCTAAAATATCAATATCAAGAGCAGAATGAAATTAGCCCCCTTAGGGTTTTTTATCTGAATAATAAAACCTGTTTAAAATTAAAACTAATTAAAATAGCTAATATTTTGTTTGTTATCCATATTCTTACATTTTAATTAATATAGTTTTGCTACAGGAGTCAATATTGGAATGATTGATTGGGTACTTTTGAAATTCTCAGTAAAAGTGATGAATCAATAAATCTATACAGACTCTACCTCTATTATATTCTAATGGGATTTGATTAGCTCCTTCAGTATTAAGTTAAGATATTTATATTTAAGAGTTTGATTAGTACAAATTAATATTTGTCCATTTTCAGTATTTAGCATTACATAATCTATTATCACCAAGGAATCTTCAGAGCTTAAAAACATTTTTTTTCTTTTTTCTCTTACATACTAAAACAGGCACAAGCCAATTCAAAACTATTTCCAGAAGTTTCTGCTGTGTACAGAATGATGGATGAGACTGAATTTGTGAAAATTAAAGATCAAAGTGGAAACCAAGACCTGGCATAATTGAAAAGGACAGTAGTAGGTAGAAGATAAAACCCGGTTGGGTCATGAAGATTTCCTGTGAAGAGATTAATGATGTCTAATATCTATCTGGGACCCAGTGCTCTCTTCTCTTCTTTGGCAATTGTTTTAATCAAAAATTAAGTCTCTGGAAGTGGAAGTCTTTGAAGAAACAAGGCTTCCTGCAATCAGAAAAATGTACTAGCCTGGCTTGGAGAGCCAGAATGTTTGGAACAGGTTGAAAAGAATCATTTTCTTTTCCCTAACCTTGTTCCAGGCAATGTAATTCAACCCAGAACATTATGTTGAGTATGTCCAGGGGAAGGAGCTTAGGAAAATTTAATATGAAATTCTGGAAGAGAAAGTCATTTTTTCACCTGTTCAGCTTTTCTTCATACTTTTCGTAGAGCTCCTCTTTTTCTTTGGTCAGCTGGAGATTTTTATTTATAAGCTCCTAAATCTTTTAAGTCAGGCTCCTCTTTTTCTGTCAAGAGTTGAAATTTCCATTGTCTTTCTGTGAATTATGAAGACCGGAGAGAAATTAGCTCCCTTTTTTTTTTACTTGAATTATCAACATTTTTCTTCAATTAAAACACATTAAAAATAGAATAAAATATTCTATTCTATTCTATGAAATATTTCTAAGTAATGCCTACTCAAAAATTCCTCAGATGCTAGATTGCTTACCTGATGGGAACGTATCTTATAACTTAAATCATGCCTCATGGCCCACGGGCATCCTAATGTTTTCTGGATACTGGCAGTTCCATGAAGAATGAAAAACATAAAATGAATTGTGAATTAGATGCTTGCTTGACATTCTTCATTCTTTAAGAAAATTTCATGGTTATGAAAAGAATTACATGAATTTGTTTTCCATAAAGTAAATACTCCGTGATATTGTATAGAAGATATTAAACTTCCTGTTTAGAAATAGAGGCAGGGGCGTAGACAAGAATATTTGTGCATATTAAAAACTATGCATGTCAAGATCTGCACATAAATGTGCAACTCCTAATTTAACGCTGTAGATGTAGATAGACGCAATAAATATTATTCACGTTGGGGTAGAAAAAGACCTAGTTTTAGTTAATTTGTTTAGGAAATTTAAAACACAGTGGTTCACACAAAATATGAACCATCTCAATTTTATTTACTATTTCACTTAAAATGGCGGAAGAATTGACTATATTCAAGATGCGTGGTGCGAAACACATTCAGAGAAAAATTAATATACATTCTATTCAAACAGACACATGTCTTGGTTTAGAATAGATATGATGTGGACATTAATAAGAGTTAACACTTAACATACAAGAAATAAATATCAAAACAAGTACTTGGGCAGATCATAATCCGATAAAAAGGAATTTATTCAATTCATTCCAAGAAAATTGGACTTTAAAAAAGAAAAAGAAAACAGGAAAGAAGGAATTTCATTGCAAACTATGGAACACAGCAAAGGCATATATTAGAGAATTAACTATAACATTAGAGAATTAACTATAACTATAACAGGAAATAACCATTTTTCTTCTTTCTTTTATACGTTCCACGAAAGGCACAAACAAACTCAAAATGATTTTCAGAAGCAAAGTAAAGTTATGGATGTAAGTAAGATATGGGGAAATTTCTCACTTCTCACAAAAGTTCCTGAATTTTTAATTCCAGCTCCTCTTTTACTGACAACAGTTTTGAAATTTCCATTGTCTTTCTGCAAATTACAAATACCGGAGAGAAATTAGCTCCCTTAGCTTTTTTACTTGAATTATCAATCTTTTTCTTCAATTAAAACATATTAAAAATACCTTCATGGGTGCATATGTGTATGTGTTATTTGAAGGAGATTAGAGATTGAAAGATCTCTCCTATACATTTGTTCCCATTCACTTTGAGATTAACTCCTAGATTTCTATTATTTCTTTGAAAAATAAGGATGTTTCCCGGTTTTTCCACGCTTTCTAAGATAAGGAAAACTTAATATGAAATTCTGAAACAGAACTCCATGAAGTTCATGGTGGCTATCTAAAAATTTCTCACCTCCACAGTCTTTCTTCGTACTCTCTGCAGAGCGCCTCTTTCTCATCACTTAATTGAATATTTTTGAACGTCAGCATCTCGGTCTGGATTCGAAACTTTTCCTTCGCTAATGTCAGTTTTGACATCACTGCTGTCTTTCTGTAAATTTTGAGGAGCAGATTGATATTAGGCCTCTTAATTTTTTACTTGAATTATTTATTATTAACTATTTTTGCATTGCATTATACCCATTGCTCTTCTCTTATTCACTTATACATACTTAAGAAAGAATGGATAACTTCTTTTATCCAGTGTATCTGGCCTCAGGGCTCTAATAAATAAATTTAAATTTGAAAAAAAAAGTCAAGATTGCTATCTAAACATTTCTCATCTATAAAGTTCTTCTTTAAGGTCATTATTTTCTCACAGATGCTTGTCAGATTTTGGCAGCACATCCGACCAGCACGCAATTAAGTAATTCTGCAGGATTCATCTACGTAAGAAACTTCTTTATATACAATACCATAGAGCCCACGTTACAAAATACAAAATCAGGAACGCAGAAGCAATATTCATAGAAGCAAGTCAAATATAGGGTAGAGATATAGAGGCAAGAATTACAGAGGCCAAACCTGTTCAGCAAGTCTAAGCCATGCGCAGAGTCCAAATTGTAAACAAATACTATGTTTCAGTTTTCAAACAGTCCTCATTGGCTGACCTGTTACCATGTCTATACCAGCTCATAATTACTTATATACTGACAGAACTCAACTTTTTCTCCAGTGTATTTTTGAATCTTGCAGCTCAGAAAGCTCCTCTTTGTCATCAGTTAGTTCAAGATTTTTGAATGTCATCATCTCAGTCTTGATTTGAAGCTCTTCTTTCTCTAATGTCATACCTATGTTCCTAATTGTTTTTGCATTGCATTATGCCTATTGCTCTTATACATACTTATATAAATATTGACATATTTACGTATACATACATATGAAAGAATGGAATATTTCTTTTATCCAGTGTATCTGGCCAAAGGGCTCCAATAAATTTGAATTTGAAAAAAATGTCAACATTGCTATTGCAATATTTCTCACCTATAAGATCTTCTTTAAGGTCATTATTTTCTAATAGGAGGTCCACTTTTTCTCCACCATGTTTTTGAACCTTGCAACTGAGACTCTCCTGTCTGAGTTTGTTCAGCTGCCCAGACTCATCTGCGCTATATTCCCTGTAAAATATCAACAGCAGAGCGAAATTAGGTTTTTTTATTTGAATCATAAAACTTGTTTAAAATTAAATTTTTAATTGAAATACCTGAGAAAGGAAGAGAAAGTCAGAGTTGCTATCTAAAATTTTCTCACCTGATCAGCTTTTCTTCATACTCTTTGCAGAGTTCCTCTTTTTCTTTGACAAGTTGAAGATTTTTATTCATAAGCTCCTGAATTTTTTAATTCCAGCTCCTCTTTTTCTGTCAGCAGTTTTGACATTTCCATTGTCTTTCTGCAAATTACGAATACCGGAGAGAAATTAGCTCCCTTAGTTAGCTTTTTTACTTGAATTATCCATCTTTTTCTACAATTAAAACACATTAAAAATATCTTCATGCGTGTGTGCGTGTAAACACACAGGAAATAACCATTTTTCTTTTTTCTTTTATACGTTTCCACGAAAGGCACAAAGAAACTCAAAATGATTTTCAGAAGCAAAGTAAAGTTATGGATGCAAGTAAGATATGGGGAAAGTTCTCACTTCTCACAAAAGCTCCTGAATTTTTAATTCCAGCTCCTCTTTTACTGACAACAGTTTTGAAATTTCCATTGTCTTTCTGCAAATTACAAATACCGGAGAGAAATTAGCTCCCTTAGCTTTTTTACTTGAATTATCAATCTTTTTCTTCAATTAAAACATATTAAAAATACCTTCATGGGTGCATATGTGTATGTGTTATTTGAAGGAGATTAGAGATTGAAAGATCTCTCCTATACATTTGTTCCCATTCACTTTGAGATTAACTCCTAGATTTCTATTTGTAAACGTATAATGAGCCATAATTCATTATTTCTTGAAAAATAAGGATATTTCCCGGTTTTTCCACGCTTTTCTAAGATAAGGAAAACTTAATATGAAATTCTGAAACAGAACTCCATGAAGTTCATGGTGGCTATGCTAAAATTTCTCACCTCCACAGTCTTTCTTCATACTCTCTGCAGAGCGCCTCTTTCTCATCACATTAATTGAATATTTTTGAACGTCAGCATCTCGGTCTGGATTCGAAACTTTTCCTTCGCTAATGTCAGTTTTGGACATCACTGCTTGTCTTTCTGTAAATTTTGAGGAGCAGATTGATATTAGACCTCTTAATTTTTTACTTGATTATTTATTATTAACTATTTTTGCATGCATTAATACTATTGCTCTTCTCTTATTCACTTATACATACTTAAGAAAGAATGGAATACTTCTTTTTATTCAGTGTATCTGGCCTCGGGCTCTAATAATAAATTTAAATTGAAAAAAAACGTTCAAGAGTGCTATCAAACATTCTCAATCTAGTTTCTTAAGGTCAGTATTTCTCACCGATGCCTTGTCGATTTTGGCACCCCTCCGCCAGGCACCAATTAAGTCATTCGCAGGATTCATCTACGTAAGAAACTTCTTTATATACATCATAGACCCACCTACAAAATACA
>JAGDQI010000422.1:0-21434 GCA_023653725.1 Bungarus multicinctus | reverse complement strand
GCAGGAAGCACTGAGAAACAGCCATGACTAGTTATACCATGCCGATTCAGAGCCTACCCAAAGAAATATAGACATGGCGTGAGGTTTTCAGCGAAAAATCCTCTGAGGAGCTCCCCCAACCTCCGCTCGAAGGAGCTGTGATAGAAATCCTAACCCAGCGCAAACTTTCCCAGCCAAGCTGTATCGCATGTCCCAAGAGAGTTGGAAGAAATGAGGGCATTCATGAGAAACCTAGCAAAGGGTTCACGAGCACAGCCCACCAAAAATCGCAACCTCAGTAAAAAAAAGATTGTCAAAAGTCTCGGTGGACCATAGAAATTAAATAAGAGCAGTGGGAGAACAGGGACCTCTCCCTTATGAAAGACATGTAGCACACCTTGCTAAAGGGAAAATTTTCTCGAAAGCGGACTTAAGAGAGGCTTAGTACCAACTCATGAATAAGGGAAGGGGAGGAAAGGAAAACTGTCTTTAAACACTCCCCTTGGGTGCTACCACTTCAAAGTGCTCCCATTTGGCCTACAGGGCTCCCCCGCAGGGTTATAAATGAAGTGCATACATGAGCATTTATTAAGGGAGTCCTGGGTTTACCTGATCAACTTTTTCTCAAACCACTCTATAAGTCAAAAGAATGGATCAAAGAAAGACGACCCTTCGATGTTTGGGTAAACACAAAAAGGGGGTTCATTTCCTTCGTCTGCAAGGACGTTATGAAATGGATTAGTAAATAAGTTAAAGTCGTTCTAGCTGACAGCAACAGAACCCTGTATTTATAGTTAAGGTTCCTTTTATCACCCATCATAGTCTCATAGTTTGACGAGAATGTAATATTCAGCATTCTTTTAAATTAAACTTTTATACCGTCCCCTCCCCAAGTGGGACTCGGGGCGGATGTAAAGCCTAAATAAAACACTACAATCAAATAGAAACAATTTAAATAGATTTGTAAAACGATTAAATTAGTGGCTGAGTTAAAAAATACGATAGAATAATAAAGCAGCGGGTAAAAAGTTAAAGTTAGAAAAATTAAAAAACCCTCCAATGATACTAGGCCAGACCGGCCTGTTGAAAAAGGGTGGGTCCTTCAATGCGCGCCGGGGTTTGCAGATCAGTGATGGCTTGCATCTCAGGGATAATTCATTCCAGAGGGGGGTGCTCCCTCAGAGAAGGCCCGCACTCTTGGAGCCGACAAGCCGGCATCGCCCAGCTGACGGCACCCCGAGGAGGCCCACCCTGTGGAGTGCACTGGCTGGCGGCGGAGGCCGATGTGGCAGCAGGTGGTCCCGTAAGTACTCGGGTCCCAAGCCATGGAGCACTGATCATATTAACATCGTTGTGACCAAAATGTTCTCTTAATACACTGTCCGTGGTTATTAGTCAGAATCGACGTTGATGAGGTAGAATTGTGATTCCTCTTGTTCAAGCCACCACCGTGATTCCGTTGGGATTTGTGTTGCGTGGTCGCGACAATTTTAATATATACCAAAATAAAAGCGGAACAAGTAAAACTGGTCCCAGGCTGTCTTAAATAAACTCCACACAGCCAAACTTTATGCCAAACTATCTAAATGTGAATTCCACCAAGAAAAACATTATAATTTGGGGTACTGCATCTAACTCCAGGGCATACAGTTGGATCCTCAAAAAGCACAGGCTGTGATTGACTGGGCACCACTTCATACGCATAAGCAGTTACAAAGCTTCCTGGGATTTACCACCAGTTTATTCCACTTTTGGCCAGATTACCCTCCCCATTAACCAACTTCCTAAAGATGAAAGGGGAGGGTAACTCAAAACCGAAACAGCCTTTGAACTGGACAATGGAATGCCAAGCGACATTTGAAAAAACTTAAATGGCTATTCTCAGCAGAACCAATCCTAAAGCACCCAGATACAGAGAAACCATTTGTCATATAAGCAGATGCTAATGGTGTGGCAGTAGGGGCAGTCCTACTTCAAAAGAATGAGCAAGATCAACTGCAAGCATGCATGTACACTTCCAAAAAGTTGAATGAGACTGAGCAAAGATGGGCCATTTGGGAGAAAGTGGCTGATGCAGTTCGTTGGGGGCATTTCCTAGAGGGAAGCAAAATTTCTTTCAAGGTATGGACTGATCGCAAAAATCTAGAAGCCCTCAAGACTCCAAGGAAACTCTCCCCAATACAAGTACGATGGGCTCAGTACTTTAAACAATTTGATTTTACTCTCAAATATCTCTCGGGGGTGGGGATTTTTTTCTGGAAAATGCACTATCTAGAAAGCAGCAATACAATAGTGTGAAGCCAGACATAATCAAGCCTATATTACAAAACAATCAACTGGCCACTAAAGTAATCACCAGATCCCAGGTAAAACAGGAAATGTTGACTGACAATGCCTCCACTCATGCTTTTAAACAAGCACTAGCCACCGATGAATGGTTTTTGAGCCACAAATCCAGCTATTTAATGAAAGATGCTTGGGTGGGAGGGAAGTTGTACATTCCAGCTAGCCAAAGACTGTATTTAATGGCAAGGTGCCACGGCTCCAAATTAGCTGGACACTTTGGATTTGTGAAGACTTTACACCTAATTAAAAGACAATTTTGGTGGCCATCACTAAAAAAAGACATAGAGAACTATGTATCTAGCTGCCCATTTGTGCAGTAGCAAGAAGACATCAGGGGAAAACTCCAGGACTCTTACAGAAGGTAGACGAACTTTCAGCACCCTGGAGAGAGATTTCTATGGACTTTATTGTAGAACTGCCAGAAAGTGTGGGAAATACTATTATTGGGTCAACACAGACCTGTTTTCAAAACAGGCACATTTTATATCTTGCCAAAAGATTCCCCACAGCTAAAAGCCTAGCCAAATTATTCCTAGTACACATTTATCACCTTCATGCAAAGGATCATATCCATTAGAGGGGTCCAATTCACATCAAAATTTTGGAGGCCATTTCTAAGCTTACTTGGCACTTCCCAGGCCTTAAGTTCCTCCAACAACCCTTGCACTAACACTTTAGATCCGAGGTTTCCATGCGCAGAGTTAGCCCAAGGTACATCTTCAAATGGTTGGTAGAACAATTAAGCCAGACATTTACCTTTGACAGAGTTCAGATTTGGAAAAGAAACATATATTCATTTTCACCTGTGTCTTGGAGGTGAAAAACTGCTTCCTTTTGAGACCCAAAGTTTCCCTGAAGTTTGGCAAAAGTTTGATTCAGAATTGGTATTAAAAAGCAATTAATCCAGAAAAGTTGAGCTTTGCCATAGAGCTCGGTTTTGGAAGAGAAACTCTTATTTATGTTCCTATGGTTATAAAACACTGAAAAACCACTTCATTTATAGAATGAGCTTTCCTTGTGTTAGCCCAAGGCATATCTCCAAATGGTTGGTGGAACTCAATTCAGCTAGAATTCAGAAAGAAACACATTCATATTCCTCTGGGTCTTGGAGGAACACGAAAAAGGCACAGAGTTCAGATTTGGAAAAGAAACACATATTCGTGTCCCTCTGGTTAAGAAACGCTGAAAAACCATTTCATTTTCAGATCAAACTTTCCTTGAATTAGCCCAAGGCATAACTCAAAATGGTTGGTGGAACAATTCAGTCAGAAGTTGAGCTTTGACACAACTCAGAATTGGAAAAGATATTCACTCTCCCATGGGTCTTGGAGGTGAAAATTACTTCCTTGAAAAACTACTTCATTTGAGACCCGAGGTTGCCCTGAGGAAAGTATGATTGAGAATTGGCATTAAAAAAATTGAGTTTTGCCACAGAGCTCAGTTTTGGAAGAGAAACACATATCCATCTTCCCCTGGTTGAAAAACGCTGAAAAACCATTTCATTTTGGATGAAGCTTTCCTTGAGTTAGCCCAAAGCATAACTCAAAATGGTTGGTGGAACTCAATTCAGCTAGAATTCAAAAAGAAACACATTCATATTCTTGGTCTTGGAGGAACACGAAAAAGACATAAAGAACAGATTTGGAAAAAAAAACGCATATTCATGTTCCTCTGGTTAAACATTGAAAAACCACTGTTTTCAGACACAAGGTTACCCCCAGGAGTTAGCCTAAGGCATAACTCAAAGTGGTTGGTAGAACTCAATTCAGGTAGAATTCAGAAAGAAACACATTCATATTCCGCTGGGTCTTTGCAGATCACAAGAAGGACACAGAAATTAGATTTGCAAAAAACATGTATTATGTTCCTTTGGTTAAGAAACACTGAAAAATCAACCATTTTCAGACACAAGCTTATCCGCAGGAGTTAGCCTAAGGCACATCTCAAAACCACATCATTTTCGGATCCGGGCTTTCGCTGAGCCCAAGCATATCTCAAAATGTTGGGTAGAACTCAACTTAGCCAGAAAATACAACTTTTGACGCAGAGCTCGGATTTCGAAAATAACATCATTTTCATGTTCCCCAGGGTGAAAAACATAAAAAATACACATCATTTTTGGATACGGGCTTTCCCTGAGGAGTTATTCCAAGGCATACTGTTTCTCAAAACTTGGGTAGAACTCAATTCAGCCAGAAAACATAACTTTTGACTCAGAGCTTGGATTTTGAAAATAAGCTCATTTTCATGTTCCCCAGGGTGGAAAACATTAAAAATCTACATCATTTTTGAATCCGAGCTTTCTCTGAGGAGTTATCCCAACGGCATATCTCAAAATGTTGGGTAGAACTCAATTCAGCCAGAAAATACAACTTTTGATGCAGAGCTCAGATTTCGAAAAGAACATCATTTTCATGTTCCTCAGGGTGAAAAACTTTGAAAATCCACATCTTTTTCAGATCCGAGTTTTCCCTGAGAGTTATCCCAAGGCATATCTCAAAATGGTAGGTAGAACTCAATTTAGCAGGAAAACATAACTTTTGACGCAGAGCTTGGATTTCCAAAATAACTTCATTTTCATGTTCCCCAGGGTGGAAAACTTTGAAAATCCACATCATTTTCGGATTCGAGCATTCCCTGAGGAGTTATCCCAAGGCATATCTCAAAACTTGGGTAGAACTCAATTCAGCCAGAAAACATAACTTTTGACTCAGAGCTCAGATTTTGAAAATATGCTCATTATTTTGATTTTTTTTTTAAAGTTTAAAATGGCTGTGTATTTGTGTGTCTTTCTGTCCCTTTGTTATTTGGAAATAAGACTGAATTTGTCAATAAACAGATTAATGGATACTTACACTGGAAGGAAAGGAGGGAGGGAGGAAGGATCTCAAATGGTAAAAACAATATTTATTTATTATTTATTTATTTATTTATTTATTTATTGATTTGATTGATTTGATTTGTCAATCACTTACAAGATAATAGGTATAAGTACTGTATAAACATAGTTATGAATACATGAAATGGATACATATTAGAAAAATAAAAAGAAACAATAGGACAGGGACAGTGGGCACGTTGATGTGCTTATGCACGCCCCCTACAGACCTCTTAGGAAAGGGGTGAGGTCAACAGTAGACAGTCTAAGGTTAAAGTTTTGGGGGGTTGGGCAGTGGTGGGATTCAAAAATTATTATACTTATTCTGTGGGCGTGGCTTGGTGGGTGTGGCAGGGGAAGGATATTGCAAAATCCCCATTCCCTCCCCACCCCACTAACCTGTTTTCCAGCTCCATTCTCCTAAGCGGGCAACCAAAGATGACTCAGCTGATCAGCTGGGATTCGGGAGGCAGAGAATAGATGGGGGTCAATGAGAGGTGGTATTTGCTGGTTCTCCAAACTACTCAAAATTTCTGCTACCGGTTCTCCAGAACTGGTCAGAACCAGCTGAATACCACCTCTGGGTTTGGGGAAGAAACTGCAGAGTGAAGTAAAGTATTCCAGACATTGATCACTTTGTTGCTGAAGTTGTATTTCCTGCAATCAAGTTTGGTGCAATTTACTTTGAGTTTGTATCTATTGTGTGCTCTTGTATTATTATAGTTGAAGCTGAAGTATTCATTGATAGATAGGACATTGCAATGTGTAATTTTATATACTATACTTAGATCAGACCGAAGGCAGCGTAGTTCTAGGTTTTCTAGGTCTAGAATTTCAAGTCTGGTGGCATAAGGTATTCTGCAACGAGTAGAGGAGTGGAGAACTCTTCTCATGAAATATTTCTGGACTTTCTCAACTGTATTAATATCAGATACGTAATATGGATTCCAGACAGATGAGCTGTATTCAAGTATTGGTCTAGGAAATGTTTTGTATGCTCTAGTTAGTAGTGTGATATTACTGGTGAAAAAGCTATGCGGGATTAACAACTTTTAATGCCTTTAATCAAAACTTAATCCAAATGGCTCCCAATTACATATATGGTTAGCAGCACCAGCACTATATCCTACCTTGCAAATTGCAACATAATCATGGCTTAGAAAATAATCGTAAGCACCCAGAGAAAAAGTAGAAAAACAGGAGATTGTGATCCCGAGGAAGATACATTTCAGGAAAACAGAGAACAAATCTCAACCCAGTACTAGTTGTACCCATTTAACAAACATAAATCTGCTTGCGTTAGCTGAATACTGAATCACACTTCCTTGGTATTGTGTTGCAAAGTTTAAACTATTTCACCATCACCTCCGCCAAGTATTTTAAGGAAAAACAATGGACTATCGAAAACATGATACAAATGAGTTGATTGAACTGAGATATTCTAAGGTTTAGGACTGTTAGAAGGAACCGCCTATTGGAGAGAATGCTGCTTATAATAAATTTTAACATATATGCAACCCACACATACAGTATTTATGGAATTTAAGATACAGTTTGCAAAGATAATATTTTCAAAATTATTTAGCTGGGCATGCTTCCAGTTTTCAGAGAAGTGTTCTGCTCATTTCTACAATAGAGCATTTATTGTCCACTCCAGTTTTTTTTAAACTCTCCATTTTTCTCTACTAATAATAGGAGAATGTCGAAACATTCTGATTTTATCACAGAAGCAGGATTTTCTGGCTTGTAACCTGAAACGTGCATCCAGTTTATCTTATAATCATATTCCTTTGGAAGGATGTATATCTTCATTGATGGGCCTGAAAAAGGAAAAAGCTTTCAGAAACAAAATAAAATTGACTCTCTGGCTAACCTATCAATCAGTGAAACCAACTAGGTCAACAAACATTTCAAGGCAAGAAATGCTAGGTAAGAAAAAGGTCCCATCTGCTTCACTTTGATTCAAATCCCAATTTGGCCATCTGGTTCAATGGCCACCAGGAGCATTTATGGATGGAAAGAGGTCAAAAATATCAAAACCACAATCTCAGCCATATGATCAATTACTTAAAATCACCTTTATCCTAGCCTGGCTCATACAGAGTTGGCTTGATTAATACAGTATGTGCCAAAATCATTTATTAAATTTATATATATAAATAAATTATAAATTATAAATTTATATATATATATATGGATCTTTGGTTCTCCGAAAACACATATATATATATATATATTAAAAGTAGAACAATGGCTCAATGATGAAAGACAATGAGTTTGTCAGCTGGAAAGCTGACAGATCAGGTTTGAGATCCAAGCACTGTGCGATGGGTTGAGCTCTCGTTCCTTGCTACAGCTCCTGCCAACCTAGCAATTTGAATGCACACAAATGCAAGTAAATAAATAAGTACCACTTTGGTGGTAAGGTAACTGTGTTTCATGCACCTTCGGTGCATAGTCATGCTGACCAGATGACCATGGAAGTGTCTTTGGACAATGCTGGTTCCCTTGATTAGGAAACAGAGGTGAGGACTTTCCCCTAGAATCAGACACAATTGGACAGGAGAAATCTTTAAGTTTACTTTTATATATTTATTGGCACTGTGTTTACAAGGCAAATTGATAGAGGAAATTGGCCTTGAGGAAGAGGAGGAAGGACTGCTCCCAAGACACTGGGCAGATCAAAGAGGCCTGAGTCCAGAGCAACAGCGTAGTAGGAGCAAACATTTCACACAAGCCGTCCCCTGGTTCACACGGAGATGCTGCAATGGCAGGAGACACAAATTCAAACTTGCAAGATTCTGTTACAACTGCTTTAGTATTGGCCTACGTGACATTGTTTTCCTAGTCTGACTATATCACACCATAAATAAAATGGAAGGATTTGAAATCTTACCATTAAAACGTTAAAATAACGAACTCCCATAAGATTGGGGTTTAGCAACGGGATTCATAGCCACGGTTTCCCAGGATTAGGTTATCCTGTTTATATTAATGGAAATCATTATTCATACACTCATGTTGCATGGATTCAGAGAAAGCCAGCATTTTATTCAGGCGATATGGTGACCATGAGACATTGCACGATAAGCCTAGAGAGCAGAATTACGCGATCAGCACTTCTATTCTGCTTCACTCAATAAATAAAGCATATTTTTCATTCTATCCTTAGCACTCTTCTAAGGAGCTAACGACCTCCTCTCTCTATTCCAAGCCATTTGTATGTTGCCTTTCAACCTTTGTGGTCCTTGGGGTAACAATAACTTCTTATATGAATTGTAGTCAGCCAAATTCCTTCCTGATTTGTGTTAACAGAAGTCAGAATCTTCCTCCTCACATGCAATCAATTCTGACAGCACAATTGAGTCTCTCAACACATTGTTTATACAAAGCTATTCTGATGTTGCAGTAGATCCAACAACAAAAATCACCATATGCTGTATAGATTTCCTTCCCAATTGCACAAGTCCTCCTTAATCATATATTGATGTCCAAACAAGTAGAAGAGCACCCAGATTTTTCTCCAATCTATCAGTATATAAACAACAAACTAAAAGACTCAAGGTCCATCCCACCCCTGAAAGGACCTAATGGTAAAGATTGCAATGATGACACTATTAAAGCCAACATCTTTAACACATTCTTTGGCTCAGTATTTGTAAACAGCAATGGATCATGCCCAGTATTTCCTAGTCGAAACACAGACTACTACAATGATCTAATACATATTGATTTTACAGAAGACAATGTTGAAAAAGCACTATGCAATCTAAAACTACCTCTATCTATTGGACCGGACTTCTTTAAAAAGCTATCCATTGCCATAGCCGAACCTCTAAGCATAATCTTTGAAAAATCTTTCAGGACCAGCTCCTTGCCGAAACTATGGTCACAAGCCACGGTCATCCCCATCTTCAAAAGGGAGACCCCAGCCTAGTTGAAAATTACAGACCAATCTCTTTATGCTGCATCACCTGTAAAGTCATGGAATCAATTATTAATCAATCCATTATCCTCCACTTAGAAACAAACAACCTACTCTCTAATAAACAATTTGGTTTCAGGAAAAAACTATCATGTAATCTGTAACTCTTATACTGCAAAAACATATGGACTACACAACTCAATCAGGGCAAAGCAATAGACGCAATCTACATAGACTTCTGTAAAGCCTTTGATTCAGTGGTACATGACAAACTACTCCTAAAACTAAAATCTTACGGTATCTCTGGACACCTGGCATAACTGGATAGAAGCATTCCTGTCAAACAGACAAGATGTCAGATCCATGTATCTGTCATTTCTTCAGAGGAAGAAGAAAAGGGGGGGGGGGAACTGATAAAGAAATCCTTTCTTGATGTAACCTGAATATATTTAACCTTATATCGAATATGCACACCCATACATGATACAATGGGGGGGAAAGAAGCCAGATGGCCAGAATCTAACACCTCTGAGAGGCACAGCCAGGAGATGAGGGGTCCATAAAACTCCACAATGAAGTGCTCTGGGAAATCTCCAAAAACAGTCCGTTCTAAAAAGGGGGTGGGGGAGGAAGTTAGGTACGTCTTGGGAAAGCTACATGAGAAAAAACCTTCCTAAAAGGGAAGGATCCCCTCCCAGAGGGGCTGGGAGGGGAATTAACATATTGGCTTTTGTTTCCCTAAGTAAACATTGGGATGGGGGGGGGGATTCTAAACTCCCTTATCTATCACTGTATGCCTGAGGGACCTCAGACGCTGCTTTGAATTCCTACTGGACTGTCTCATCTCAATAAAGGATTCCTTTTGATAAGTTCGGTTCTCAGAAGTTCATTCTTATTGTTTGAATGGGAAGAAGTTCCATAGCCTGACATAAAGCAGCGTCTGCAATAGAGGTCAACCTGGAGAGGAATTTTTTTTTTAAACTATTCACTCTACCGAGGGGATCCTGCAAGAGAAAAAAAAAATGTCTGAATACAGCAAGGAGCAAGGGGGAGCCGAATGCTGGGGAGAAACGTCAACAGTTACCCAGCCAGATACTGACTCGATGTGCCCCATCGAAAACAGCGAGGCTGCCTGCGAATCCTCCACCAAGCCCCGGTGGTCTATAGGTGTAGGAAAGAGAGACACCTGGAATGGAAGAACCAGGGGAGTAACCCTCACCCGAGGAAATCGCAAACCTGTGTGGAAATTGGAGCTAGAGGCCCTATCGAATCAGGAAGAATTGGATGAGGAGCCACCGGCCGTTGACTGAATGAGACGGTACATCAATCGCCTAGTGAGGGAAGCCCTGGAGAACCTCGACATGGGGGATGCACAAAGACGACAACGCAGGAGAGCGAGGGAACCAGAAGGTGAGAGAACCCGAGCCGCCACCCCGGATTCAGTGGAGATTGAGCGGGAAGAGGGACAAGCTGAAGAACCAGCAGCCACACCAGGTACCCGACCCTTAAACGCCCCGGATCAGGGAATTAACCCTGGCCAACCCAGAAACATACAATTACAGAGGAAGGTTCCGCCCTTGGGGGTAAAATTCGATGGAGACCCCCAGAAATTGGGATTTTTTCTGGCACAAGTGCTCACCTACATGCAAGAATATGGACAGGATTTACCAACCCAAGGGTCCCGGGTGCGAATTGTCACCCTAGCTCTTGAAGGGCGGCAGCCAGATGGATGGTAATGCTCCACAACGTCAATGCCCCAGAATTAAGAAACTTAGATCGCTTTATGACGGACTTACGCCACCGTTTCAAGGACCCGCTTGCCGATAGAAAAGCCCGGGACCGCATCAGAGTCGTGAAACAAGGTCGTCGCCCGGTAGCAGAATACACCGAGGAATTTCGTGATCTGGCCGGCCGGGTAGATTGGCCAGAGGATATCTTAGTCTGCTGGTTCAAAGATGGACTAAATGATGATCTATACGCTGCCTGCCTGGCCCGTGGGGCCCCAAACCTCTTGCATGAATGGTACATGATGGCAGAGGAGGCAGAGATAGACATGACTCGGAACCGGCACCAGGCTGGTAAGTTTTGGAAAAGATCCCCACCCCTGGGGAAACGGGAATTTTTCAAACCCCAATCCACCATAACTCCAAGAACGCCTGGTTGCTTTAAGTGTGGAAAGGAGGGACACCGCGCAGCAGTGTCGAAGACTCCTGCCAGAAAGCTAGACCACCCATCAGGGAGGGAACCCACAACATCCAGCCCTCGAGGGAAGGAGACTGGCCTGAGAGGCCGAGTAGATGTGGGATCCCGACCCCCCCCCAAACCTGAGGAAGAATCCCAAACGCTCCGAGGGGACCTGAGCCAGTCCGAAAGTGATCCAGAGGATGACCCGCTGGTAAGCAATCCAATTGAACCAATCACCCTACCCCTGAGACTGTTTATCCCCAGCCAAGGGAAGGGGGAGGAAGTTACAGCGTTGCTGGACTCGGGATGCACTCGATGCCTAATCAAACCCTCCCTTGCAGATAAATTAGGAATCCAACTGAAAGAAATGGAAAATCCCATCGCTTTCTGCCAATTAGATGGAACCATAGCGGGGGGGGAGCCAGCCAGGTTTACCACAGAACCATTGAAATTAAGACTAGGAAAACACAGGGAGATGCTCACATTCATTGTAGCCCCAGGGATGGAAGAGCCACTAGTTCTGGGTCTCACATGGCTACAGAAATGGAATCCAAAAATAAATTGGAGGACAGGAACCATAAAATTCCAGAGAGATGTAATATTTGCAAAAAGCTCAGAGGAAAGGATAAAGAATGGGGAAGAGTACAGAGAATCAGCTATGACCGGACAGTCTGTGAAACCCATTAACATCCCCCATGAGTACCAGGATCTGGCCCAAGCATTTAGTGAGGAAGCTTGTGATGAACTCCCACCTCATCGAGCCACAGACTGCGCTATCGAAATCCTACCAGGGGCTAAACTCCCAAAACCATAGATGTATTGCATGTCTCCCAGAGAACTGAAAGAACTCAGAGCATTTATCGATAAAAACTTAAAGCGGGGTTTCATCGAACCCGCCAGACCAAAAATAGCGGCCCCAGTGTTATTCCGTGAAAAGAAAGATGGCTCCATGCGTCTTTGTGTTAATTATAAAAAATTGAACTGCATTTGTATAGAAAATATGTATCCACTCCCCCTCATGAAGGACATGTTAGCCCACCTCTCGAAAGGAAAATTTTTTTCAAAGTTAGACCTACGGGAAGCATATTACCGCATCAGAATAAAGGAAGGGGATGAGTGGAAGACAGCTTTTAACACACCATTGGGATGCTACCAATTTAAAGTGCTCCCTTTTGGACTGCAAGGAGCGCCTGCAGTATTTATGCAATTGATCAATGAAACCCTTCATGAATTTTTATTTAAAGGGGTTTTAGTTTATCTTGATGATATTTTAATCTACACGGAAACGATGGAAGAACACATCAAGCTACTCCGTACAGTCCTCACAAAACTCTTAGACGCTAAACTATATGCAAAACTCTCCAAATGTGAGTTCCACCAAGAGAAAATTGACTATTTGGGGTACAGAATATCCCATGAGGGAATAGAGATGGACCCACAGAAAGTGAAAGCTGTATTGGACTGGGATCCACCCCACACACGCAAACAATTGCAAAGTTTTCTGAGGTTTGCAAATTTTTATCGCCAATTCATTCCAGCTTTTGCAAACATCGCCCTCCCTATCACAAACTTGCTAAAAACGAAGGGGGGGGGGGAAACCCAAGCCTAGGCAACCCCTCATCTGGACAATGGAATGCCAAGCAGCATTCGAGAAACTCAAACGCCTGTTCGCAGCAGAACTGGTCCTTAAGCACCCAGATCCCGAACAACCTTTTGTCATCCAAGCAGACGCCAGTGATGTTGCAGTTGGGGCAGTCCTCCTCCAAAAGAATGAAAGTGGACAATTACAACCATGTGCTTATACATCTAAGAAACTGACGGAAACCGAGCAAAGATGGGCCATATGGGAGAAAGAGGCATATGCTGTGTGGTGGGCAATGCTCACATGGAGACATTTCCTGGAAGGAAACCAAATCCCCTTTGAAGTATGGACTGATCACAAAAATCTGGAAGCTCTGAGAAATCCACGGAAACTCTCCGAAAAATAAGCAAGGTGGGCTCGATATTTTGAACGTTTTAATTTCACTCTCAAATATTTTCCTGGGAGAAAGAATTTCTTAGCAGATGCACTGTCCAGGAAACCCCAATACAACAGCAAAAAGATTGAAGTTATAAAACCGATGATCCAACCGACCCAACTAGCAGCCAAGGTAATCACCCGGGCACAAGAGAAAAAAAAATCATCCCTGACTGAAGACACAATGACGTCAATATTTAAGGAGGCACTACTTAAAGATGATTGGTTCCAGGCTAACAGAAACATGTGCTTACTCAAAGATGGACTGGCTTGGGTAGAAAACAAGCTTTATGTCCCTGCAAGCCAGAGAATGGAACTCATGAAACGCTGCCACGACTCCAAAATAGCAGGACACTTTGGTTTTGTAAAAACCCTGCACCTCATCAAAAGACAATTTTGGTGGCCATCCCTCAAAAAGGACATTGAAAAACTATGTTGCGAGCTGCCCCATCTGTGCTGCTGCAAAGAGAAGACAAGGAAAATATCCTGGACTTTTACAAACAGTAGCAGACCCTTCTGCTCCCTGGAAAGAGATCTCTATGGACTTTATAGTGGAACTTCCCGAATACTGGGAATACTGTCATTTGGGTTGTAACTGATCTTTTTTCCAAACAGGTTCATTTTATTCCATGCCAAAAGATCCCAACTGCCAGATCATTGGCAAAGATGTTCCTAATACACATTTATCGCCTTCATGGAGCCCCCCAACGAATTATCTCAGATAGGGGTGTTCAGTTCACATCCAAATTTTGGCGGGCGTTTTTAAACCTATTAGGCTCCACCCAGGGATTATCGTCTTCGAACCATCCCCATATGGATGGAGCATCAGAGAGAGTGAATTGTGTATTAGAACAATATTTAAGATGTTTTATTAATCACCAGCAGGACAATTGGACTGACCTTCTTCCTTTTGCAGAGGTAGCATACAATAACTCAGTCCATAGTAGCACAGGGTTCACCCCATTCCACGTAGCAACGGGCCAAGAATTCAACCCCATGCCGGAACTACCCACCAAAGAACCTGAAATCCCCTCCCTTAAGGAGTGGATGGATAATTTACAAGCCATGTGGCCAGTGGTAAGATTATCTCTACGGGAAGCTAGAGCAGTTTACAAAACTCAAGCAGACAAAAAACGCTGTGAACCTAAACTTTTCAAGATTGGAGACCGTGTATATTTGTCCACAAAATTCTTAAAATCATTACAACCTTCTAAGAAATTAGGACCAAAATTCATTGGGCCATTCCCCATCTCCAGAATTATCAACCCCATGACAGTAGAGCTTCATCTTCCAAAAACTCTTAGGCAGATTCATCCAGTATTTCACTGTAGCTTGCTCAAACCGGAGATCACTTCAAACCTCAGACCCCCCCTTCCCACACCCCCAACCCCCATCATGATACATGGGGAACAACATTTTGAAATTAAAGACATCCTTGATTCACGCACTTACCGTGGATTCACACAATATTTAGTAGCTTGGAAACACCTTCCTTCCTCAGAAAATGAGTGGGTAGCCAAAAGACATGTGAAAGCACCCACATTACTACGAAAGTTCCACCTAAAATACCCTGATAAACTATCCTGAACTGCACATGTAACGCATGATTTTTGTTTTTCAGGTAGACCTATCTGTTTTTTAAAGGAGGGCAGGATGTCAGATCCGTGTATCTGTCATTTCTTCAGAGGAAGAAGAAAAGGGGGGGGGGGAACTTATAAAGAAATCCTTTCTTGATGTAACCTGAATATATTTAACCTTATATCGAATATGCACACCCATACATGATACAATGGGGGGGAAAGAAGCCAGATGGCCAGAATCTAACACCTCTGAGAGGCACAGCCAGGAGATGAGGGGTCCATAAAACTCCACAATGAAGTGCTCTGGGAAATCTCCAAAAACAGTCCGTTCTAAAAAGGGGGTGGGAGAGGAAGTTAGGTACGTCTTGGGAAAGCTACATGAGAAAAAAACCTTCCTAAAAGGGAAGGATCCCCTCCCAGAGGGGCTGGGAGGGGAATTAACATATTGGCTTTTGTTTCCCTAAGTAAACATTGGGATAGGGGGGGGGATTCTAAACTCCCTTATTCTATCACTGTATGCCTAAGGGACCTCAGACGCTGCTTTGAATTCCTACTGGACTGTCTCATCTCAATAAAGGATTCCTTTTGATAAGTTCGGTTCTCAGAAGTTCATTCTTATTGTGTGAATGGGAAGAAGTTCCATAGCCTGACACAATAAATGGTCAAAATTGGGAGTGTCCTATCAAATTCTGTACCTGTCAACAGTGGTGTCCCCCAAGGCAGTGTTTTAGGACCAACTCTTTTCATACTCTACATAAATGACCTCTGTGATCATATTAAGAGCAATTGCGTTCTCTTCGCTGATGATGTAAAGCTATTCAACACCACAGACAATACTGCTACCCTTCAAAAAGATCTTGACTATGTATCAGAATGGTCAAACAAATGCCAACTTCAAATCTCAACAAATAAATGCTCAGTCTTACATATTGGCACAAAAATCAGAAAATACAGGCTGAATAGTCAAGACCTTGTTGATGATTCAAACTCTGTCAAGGATCTTGGAGTACTCATCTCTAATGATCTAAGTGCTAGAGCCCACTGTAACTACATAGCCAAAAAGGTGTTAAGAGTTGTTAACCTAATATCACATAGCTTTTTCTCTGGTAATAGTACACTAATAACTAAAGCATACAAATCATTTGCTAGACCAATACTCGAATACAGCTCATCACTCTGGAACCCACATTAAGTATCTGATATTAACACAGTTGAGAAAGTCCAGAAATATTTCATAAGAAGAGTTCTCCACTCCTCTACTCGTTGCAGAATACCTGATGCCACCAGACTTGGAATTCTAGACCTAGAAAACCTAGAACTACGCCGCCTTCAGTCTGTTCTAAGTATAGTAGTACATTGCAATGTCCTACCTGTCAATGAATACTTCAGCTTCAATCATAACAACACAAGAGCAAATAATAGATATAAACTCAAGGTTAATCTCACCAAACTTGATTGCAGGAAATACGACTTCAGCAACAGAGTGGTCAATGTCTGGAATACTCTACCTGACTCTGTGGTTTCTTCCCCAAACCCCAAAAACTTTAATCTTAGATTGTCTACTATTGACCTCACCCCTTTCCTAAGAGGCCTGTAGGGGCTGCGCGTGCATAAGCGCACCAACGTGCCTACTGTCCCTGTCCTATTGTTTCTTTTTTATTTTTCTTATATGTATCCATGTATTCATAACTATATTTTATTTATACCTATTATCTTGTAAGCAATTGACAAAATAAAATAAAAATAAAATAAAAATATGGAAAGCACAGTAGCATTAGGAACATGAGACATGGATTTTAAGGTTACTTTTAGCTTTTCAATGAAATCCTTGAACCTGTTTTTTCTTAAATCTGATCCAATATAGTAAAAAAACAATTCCAGAAATTGTGTCAATTTAATTAAAAACAATCCCATTTGATTTGTCTGATGATCCTACTTGTTCAGTTCCCAAAATCATAAAAGTCGGAAGAACTTTTGTTTCCCTTGTATGCCAAGACAAAGACAGACCTCTGGCAAGAAGATGCTCTCCAGAGTGAAGGCGAACCTACGTGTCCCAAGATAATGTTGCAGGAGCCAATCTGAGTCAGTTACCAGGGCCAGAGGTTTTGTCTTCTGAGCTTTCGGATTCCTGATGGAGCCCATCCTTACCAGAACGTCTCTCTCACCAGAATGTGTAGCATGAGCCAGAAAGCTTAGAAGACTGAACCTCTGGTCCTGGTGCGAATAAGCTCCTTTATTCTTTTGAATGAAGAAAGAAATGAAACCCAACCTGCTTCTTGGATAATCTGCATTAATCCCTTTCCATCAGATGCCTGAAACTGATGGATTACAGTTGCTGTTCTTTGTATATATTGAGGAAGATTTAATTATGGCTCTTTATATCCATGCTATGCATTCTCTCTACATTTAATTTTTCAGATATGTACCATTCGAAAAGTCTGAACAATCTAACACAGAAGTGGAAATGAAAATATTTTGCTGGGCATAGGAACAATAATTTGTGATTAAGGTCTTCGGGAACCATTCACCCTGAAAATGAGAAAGTTACAACATGTACTATGTAATATGCTTGATCCGTTTCCAAAGCTGCTGGGATGACTCCCTGGATTTCGTTCATTGTCTTTGAAAGAAACAAATGCCAAGAATTCCATCACAAGGTTTACTAGAGGTTAAAATCCAGCCATTTTGACAATTTACTATAATCTGTAAAGTCAACATTGTCTTTCGGTTTCCTTCAGTTATCTTTTTGTTGATGGTGCTTTGTTCTTTTCTTTAGGAAAGAAAATTAGTCTATTTGTCCAGCATGGAACAATGGAGGAATAATTGTGACTCCACAATTATCAAATAAATATGCCACACAATTTCTGCATGGATGATTTCTGAATCATCCATGTTTATCTGTCATTTATTTATTTATTTTTATTTATTTATTTATTATTTAAATTTATATACCGCCCCCTCTCCCAAAGGGACTCGGGGCAGTGAACAGCCAGAATAAAAATACACATATAAAACACATATACAATATTACAATATTAAAAATTAAAAGAATTAGATATAATTGGCTCTACAAAGATTAAAGCAAGGGGATTAAGAAAGATTAAAAACCAGATTAAAATTTAAAAACCCCTAGGCCAGACCGGCTTGCTGAAATAAATAAGTTTTCAGCGCACGACGGAAGGTCATGAGATCAGGGATGGTCCTCATCTCCGGGGGTAATTCATTCCAGAGAGGGGGTGCCCCCCAATGAGAAGGCCCGCATCCTCGGGGTCGCCAGCCGTCCAGCCGGCAGCACCCCGAGGAGGCCGACCCTATGGGAGCGTATCGGTCGGCGGGAGGCCGATAATGGCAGGAGGCGGTCTCGCAGGTATCCCGGTCCCGAGCCATGGAGCGCTTTAAAGATAATAACTAAGACTCTGAAGTGCACCCGGAGGGCCACCGGGAGCCAATGCAGCTTGCGCAGAAGTGGCGTAACATGGGAGCCCCGAGGAGCCCCCAATACCACCCTCGCGGCTGCATTCTGCACCAGCTGGAGCCTCTGGATGCTCTTCAAAGGCAGCCCCATGTAGAGAGCATTGGCATAGTCTAGGCGGGAGGTCACCAGGGCAGAGGTGACCGTGCGAAGCGCATCCCGATCCATAAAGGGCCACAACTGGTAGATCCTACGAACCTGGCCAAAAGCCCCCCTGGCGACGGCTGCCACGTGGTCTTCCAATGACAGCTGCACATCCAGGAGGACACCCAGATTGTGGGCCCTCTCTGTGGGGGCAACAGTTTTCCCCCCCACAGCCAGCAATGGAACCAGCTGGCTGTACCGGGGTGCCGGGAAGCACAGCCACTCAGTCTTAGATGGGTTGAGCTGAAGCCTGTTCCGCCCCATCCAACACCGCACGGCCTCCAGGCACCAGGTCATCACTTCGACGGCTTCATCGGGGTGGCCCGGGGTAGAAATGTACAGCTGAGTGTCATCAGCGTACTGATGGAACTCTACCCCAAAGCCATGGATGATCTCACCCAGCGGCTTCATATAAATGTTGAACAGAAGGGGCGAGAGCACCAATCCCTGAGGCACCCTGCAGACCAGGGGCCTCGGGGCCAACCTCTGCCCCCCTGCCAACACAAATTGCGAGCGGTCAGAGAGGAAGGAGGAGAACCACTGCATAACAGTGCCTCCCACTCCCAACCCCTCCAGCCGCCACAATAAGATACTGTGGTCGACAGTATCGAAAGCCGCCAAGAGATCTAAGAGGACCAGGACAGAGGAATAACCTCTGTCACGGGCCCTCCAGAGATCATCCACCAATGCGACCAATGCCGTCTCCGTGCTGTGTCCGGGCCTGAAGCCCCAATCATTAGATAAACACACAAGGATATACTGTGGTTGCTACCCAAGAGCATAACTCTTTATCTTCTTCCTCAGATTGTATACACACGCACACAAACATACACACCAGAAATAGCAAAATCAAACCAAAAAGCAGGCAGGAAGGGACAGAATTGGAAAATCTACATCTCTTCCTTTATTGTTTAGCCAGAAACCTGAGTTAAGAAAATGAAGTAATAAAACTGGAGATTTATGCACTGATAATTGCAGATATTGTACTATATTACTATATTATCTTTCATATAGCAATAGCACTTAGACTCACCTACCGCTTCATAGTGTTTTTACAGCCCTTTCTAAGCGTTTTACAGAGTCAGCCTTTTGCCCCAAAAACGGGCTCCTCGTTTTATACCCTACCTCAGAAGGATTAAGTCTGGTCAACCTTGAGCCGGTCAATCAAACTCCTGGCAATGGGCAGAGTTAGCCTGCAATACTGCATTTAACCACGGCACCACCATTCAAGGAATGGTATCCTTGTAAGTTCACCAACCCTTTAGTACTTAAAACAAGACCCATTTGAATAGCATGATCATGACAAATCTCCCCCCTCTCTTGACTGCTGGATCTGAAGAATAAGAAATCAGCATCAATAAAACAGCACCGGATGAGACAATCTCCTTGCGTTTGGATTATTTTAATTTTCCTTGGCCTTATGTTTTGCGCTAGGCGCTAATTGTTTAACGTTTATGTGTCCTTCTTTCTCTGCCAATTAAGTGTCCTAAATAGTTTTGGAGATTCTGGCTCCCTTCACTGGTCGCAAAACAACAATGACACCGGCTTAGCTGACATCATCTCTAAATAACTCTCATTTTAATGCCCGGATTCAGCTGCTCCCTTCAGCTAATATGTTCTTCCTTTGGGCTGATTGCTGTTTATTTCAGGATTCTATAGAAGATACAAAAGAAGAAGAAAGGAAGAAAAATTGATATATTTTGAACAAAATAAACAGCACCGCCATTGTTTCCATGCTCGTTAGGCACTTAACAAATACTGCACATTTAAACCAGAATGTAAATCTCATAATGTTCCTGATGCCTGGAAAATACTCAAGAGCTTTCTGCAAGGCCGTAATATTCCTATTGAGTTCATCCGAAACCGATCAATAAATTGCGTATTTTTCAGAATGTCTTGCTTTTATTCTTATTGTTAGTTCAAAAACCACATTTTCCTTGTGATTTTTGCTTGAAAACTTGCAGGCTGAAAATCATAGCCTTTGGCTAAGGCAATATGAGTTATGGTTCCCTTGCCTTTAACGAGTATAACAATGATAGCCGCTTTCCCGACTTTTCCTGCCAACTCTGCCTTCTTTTACCTAGTTAAAACCTAGAAGAAATATTTTAATCTGTGGATACGAATTGAAACAGAAAAGCGCTGACAACACATTTGGCAATTCTTGTTTTTGCAGTAGACTGTTTCAATGGGTTTTGGTGTGATGACCCAGAAGGTGGGCACAAAGCACACAGTCACATAGGTAGTAGAGTCCTTTATACTCCAGCTTTGTTCCCCTGTGTCCAGGTTCCCTTGCGTGGAGAAAAGCTCTCTCAGGAACATTCTTTAAATAAGAATTCAGTTCGAAAACAAATCCACTCTGCAGTAACTTAACTTGAACATGGCAGGAGAGGAATTGGGCAGACTTGAAAAGCCAGCAAACACCCAGCAGTTGGTAGACGCGGGCACCACATAGAGGCCTCTCACTTACCAAGTTAACCAGGATTTGGCTTCCCATGAGTTGCTGTGCGCACCTCCCTTTTTATCACTTCCCACTGCAGCTAAGTAAGGCATCAGGGCCCTTTCCTCCCTCCGTACGCGCCACACCACCCCACATTGCTCCCTTTTCATTTCTCCCTGCTGCCCTATGTTAAGAGGGGGTGGCTGGTCTCCTCTGAACTCCTCTCCCTTGTTCTAAGACCTCTTCCCTGCTTCTGTCCCACTGACCTGTGCCCTTCCCCAGTTTCTTCACAACCAATGGGGCCTAATCTCTCATTCCCTATCAGCTGCTTGTCCTCCTCCTCCGAATCAGAATTTCTGACATGGGCATGACATGGGATTCAAACAAGGTTTTAGCCGAGCAATAAAGAAATAACCAACCACATTCAAGCTTTTTTTGGAGCATTGAATTCCCTTCCCTTTTACCTTCTGAT
>JAGDQI010000421.1:0-21242 GCA_023653725.1 Bungarus multicinctus | reverse complement strand
GGGGGGGGGTTTCCTAATTTAGTCTGCAGCTGATTCAAATATTAATTACTTTTAACTTTTGTATTTGTGGGGGTTTTTAGACGAGCTGTTTCACCCGCCCTGAGTCCCTAGGGAGAAGGGGCGGTATATAAATGTAATAACTAATAAATAAATAAATAAATAACAATGGCAGTTAAGCATGTGATCCAGCCCATTTATTTACCCTGATTGCAACAACCTATTGTCATTTTTCTTCATCTGCAACCTATAGAAAACTTGCGTGTGTTTCCTGCTCCAAATAATTGGCTGCTACTAATCTGTCTAGAAAAAACATAATATGAGGCATCAGAACAAAGCATCCCATTATATGTAATGGGCACAATAGATTCAAAGGCTTAAAATTTTTGAACTTTAGATGCTGTCCAAATGACTCTCCTCTGTGTTCATCTCAGTGAAAATAAATAAAAAGCTTCTGATTCCTTATTTAAACAAGTAGTATTTCTGTACATGAAATGGATTGTTTAACTACAGTTACTGAATCAAAACCATGGTTGTTGACTATGGCTTTTTCTAAAACAAAGCCATTAAGTTTACATATTCTAAATAGAAAAATAGACAGCTGTTTCCAGCATGGTGTAAAGGACAGCTATAGATGTGGACTGTATGTAGTTCATTCACATAATAAAAACAATCATCATCATCATCTTCATTTACAACCCCATAAAAGTAAAAAAAAGTTTAATTAAAAAAAAAAACAATTTTCAGTTATCGATAAAAATGATTTCATTCCTTTGAGTCTATCCTAATCCAGCATCTCACCCAGCTCCACCAAGATATATTACTTTACAGAAAAAAATTAAAGCACAAAAGGAAAGGAGTTTAGTGGCAACAAATAGAAAAAAGATAATAAAGAAAAGATTCCCACAAAGAAAGGTACAAGATGATGAGCACTTAGGACTGGTGTTAGATACAACCAGATAAATCACTAAAGTGGTTGCAACCAGAAGTGGTATTCAGTAGGTTCTGACCAGTTCTGGCAAACCTGTAGTCAAAATTTTGAGTAGTTCAGAGAACTGGCAAATACTACCTTCTGGTTGGAGATTTACAATATCCTTCCCCTGCCACACTCACCAAGCCACGGCCACAGAACTGGTAGTAAAAACAATTGAATCCCACCAATGGTTGCAACATGAGGAGCAATGAAGAACACTAAGGAAGTCTCATTAACAGTCTTATATATATTAGTATAATTTTCAGAACTTCTTCAAGTACTGCCCATAAAGAGCATGTTGCATTTGTCCAGGTTGGGTATACCAGTTCATGAGTCATTAAGCCAGATTTTCTGTTTTGTTAGGAATATACTTTATCAAATCAAAGCTTTAAAAGGGTCTTCCTTGCTAAGTTATTTTCAATGTGCTGAGACAATTAAATTCAGCACATTGAATTTTATTTGATTATAATGTTGTTGGGCTTTTTTTAAAAAAAATGTGCTTTAAAATAAAAGCCATAATTTCACATAATGCATTTTAGGTGCTGGATAATTTTCTTACTTCATTTTGACATCATTTTGACATTTCATTTTAAAGCACTTTTTTTTTTACAGAAGCCCCAAAGATGTCCAAAAGAAGTAAAAAAAATATCCACCACCTAAAATGCATAATGTGAAATTTATTGGAATGTGTTCCCTTTATGGGAAACTAGCAGCATAATTGAGACATGGAGAAGGACTTTTATGTAGTATATAGCATTTTGAAAACAAGATTATTTGTGTCAAGCATGATTTGAGAAAGATACAAGAAGCATACTTGAAAAAAGATAAGAAAGCTAAATGAGGTGAGAAAGCAGATGTGCTCAGGAAGAATGTGCTTGAAATAAGGAAGGTGAGAGACAATATGCAAAGTTGATAGGCAAAGCAAATAACTCAGGTAACTTGAAACAGTAAAGAAAGAGAACATAGAAAATAATCAATATATAAAATAAAGGAGGTTGCAAGAGTGAAACAAACAAATTAAAAAATAACCCTACAGTTCCACCAAGATAAGGAAAAATGGAACACTGGAAACCTAATGCTAAAATTGTTTGATAGAAGAGAAAGTTTTATTTTTTTATGGTTTTTCATCATTTAAAAACAGTTTTGCAGTAATAGCTATGGTCTTTTCTTCCTTGAGGCAGTGGAAAAAATGTTGGTTTCTACGCATCCGGTAGAGTTCTTCCCTAGAAGGTCCTGAGAAAAGGAAAGAGATATAGTTACAGCCAAAATTTTCAATGCATTTTCTCTTCCTTATTGACATTTCTCAATATAGTCTTCACAACTTCTGTTAAACAAATTTGCAGCTATTCCATAAACAAATCTCATTCTTATTTTAATGTTTCTTGAGTTATTCTATCTGCAGCCTAACAATTTCTCAATGTTCTCACAGATGTTCACTTAGACATCCTAGTATTCTGACTTCACTTTCATTCATTTTTGGCAATAACACTATTAATTTATTTTATTTATTTTTGCATTGATTGCATGTTTCAATTTTCACCCACTTACAAAACATTATTATTTTCACAAAAACACTCTATTTCTTTTAATACAGTTCCTTGTTTGTTTTTTTTGAAACCTTTATCCTTTTCTTTAATTCCTGTATCAATTGCAATTATCTTTATACATATTACATATAATCAGTGGTGGGATTCAGCTGGTTCACATCCTTTCGGGAGAACTGGTTGTTAAATTACCCAATCCCTGCTATCAAAGTGGATCCTGGGCTCTGCGCTGTACTGCAATGGAGAAACAGGCAATAGAGAAGCTGGTACAAGGAAGGAGAAGGCCACTTTCTCTCCTCCTTCCCTCATGCTGGCTTCTCCATTGCCAGTTTCTCCATTGCCGCGCAGCATTCAATTTAACAACCAGTTTGCCCAGTGTCAAGCTGGCCATTGTGGGAGCCTCGTTCTGAATGTGCAGCAGAGCTGGAGGATAGGGATGGACCATGCCTCCCATGACAGACAACCTGACCCTGGCCAAACCAGTTGTTAAATTATTTGAATCCCACCACTGAATATAATTGCACTCTCAGGTTATGCTGCACTCTTATCTGCATCTTTGCTTCATTCACAGCCTTTTTCACTTTATCATTTCATCAACTATTCTTTTCATATTTCTTGCTAGTATAATTCTACAAATGCCTTTAGTACTCTGGAACATAATTCTTTTCACTGTTCTAAGGAGTTTCCATATCTTGTTATGTTTCCATTCCCTTCATTGCACTGGGTGATTTATCTATGCTATAATACATTTTCATTCTGGATTTATAGTTTTCTTCCTGCAGTCATTCTATTTTTATTATAGCTTCTCCTTGTTTCATACCTGTTTTTCTTAAAATCCACTCTACAAACTACACTTTCCACTCTACACTAAAATATTTTAATTACTCTGATATCCTTCTAATTCTTTCAATCTTTCACCATAAAGAGTCAAATCAACAATGCTTTTAGATTTATATTTATTGATTTGCCATTTGTGCATATGACTAGACTTCAGAAAATACTGTTCCCCTCTCATTTTTTTCTTAGATCTCTAAATACTCACTACTTTATTCCCTTAGATCCTTTTATAGAATTGTCACTGACCTATGGATTCCTTATCTCATTTTATGCATAGCTACAATAACCTAGATGATAGCAGTTCATGGTTTCTAAAATATATTTTTATCCCTTTCATTCAAAATTAAATATACAGCTTCGCTTCTTTTATATTTCTTCAATTTATTTTAGCTCCATAAACACAGAACACACTTATTTGTATTTCATTAATTTTATTGATTAAACCACGATCTTTACCATTTATGCTTGCCTCCCACTAGGAAGGTTGAGAATTCAATCCTAGGAAGTGGCGGATGTATCTCTATCAGGTTGCAAAGAGAAAATATCTGCTGCAAACTCCACTTAGGCATCAGAAAGGCATCCAGCTAGTAAATGCACGGCTCCATTCAGTTATCCCAACTCCAGCCCAAATAAAAGGAATTAAAGAGTTATAAAAAGAAAAAAAATGGTCAAGTGTTAGAAAATTATGCTTTGCTATATAGAAATGGTAGCAGAGGATTATTATATACCCATACAGATTGATTACAGAAGATTAATACATAGCCATAAAGATTAAATAAAATGTACAGTGTACAGTCACTATGGGCCTGTAATGGTTTTAAACAGTCACAGAAAACTCTCCTCAGAACAAAAGGAACCATAGATTTTAACCATAGACGCAAACTAAACACTGACATCTACTGGATGAATAATTCTGTAGTTGTTGCAATACAAAATACATTCTAACATGTATTCTACCAAGTTATTTATTTATTTATTTATTTTTATTTATTTATTCCAATTTATATACCGCCACCCACATTTCAGTTAGAAATGTTAAAATAGATTTAAAATTAATTAAATAATGGCTGAAACCAATAAAACCAATACAAATTTAAAATTGCGTTAAAAATTTAAAACCCTTCTCCTAACGTTAGTCCAGACCGGCATGTTGAAAGAGGTGGTCTTTAGTGCGCGTCGGAAGGCTCGCAGATCTGCAATGGCTCATATCTCCACAGGTAGTTCATTCCAAAGGGAGGGCGCTCCCACAGAGAAGGCCCGCACCCTTGGGGCCACCAGCTGATATCGTTCAGCTGGTGGGACCCTGAGGAGGCCCACCCTGTGGGAGCGCATTGGCCAACGGGAGGCCGATGGTGGCAGTAGGCGGTCCCTTAAGTACTCGGGTTCCAAGCCATGGAGTGCTTTAAAGATGGTCACCAACACCTTGAATCGCACCCGGAAGGCCACCGGAAGCCAGTGCAGCTCGCGCAGGAGCAGTGTAATTTGGGAGCTTCGAGAAGCCTCCAAGATCACCTGTGAGGCTGCATTCTGCACCAGTTGAAGCCTCCAGATGCTCTTCAAGGGGAGCCCCATGTAGAGAGCATTGCAATAGTCTAGGCGGGAGGTAACGAGGGTGGAAGTGACTGTGCTCAATGTGCCCCGATCCAGAAAGGGCTGCAACTGGTAGATCCAATGGACCTGATAAAAAGCCCCCCTGGTGACGGCTGCTATAAGATCTTCTAATGACAACCGTACATCCAGGAGGACTCCCAGATTGCGTACCTTTTCCGTGGGAGCCAGAATTTAACCCCCGATGGTCAGCGATGGAATAAGCTGACTGTATCTGGGCGCAGGAAACCACAGCCACACGGTCGGATTAAGCCGAAGCCTATTGACCCCCATCCAACTCCGCATGGCCTCCAGGCACCGGGTCATCACTTCAACGGCTTCGTCGGTGGCCCAGGATGGAAATGTATAGCTGAGTATCATCAGCATACTGATGGAACCCCACCCCGAAACCACGGATGATCTCACCCAGCGGCTTATATAAATGTTGAACAGCAGGGGCGAGAGCACAGACCCCTGAGGCACCCACAACACAGGGGCCTCGGGGTTGATCTCTGCCCCCCTGCCAACACAAATTGCATTCTACATTGCATGATACCCTATAGGTGGATCCATAAATATTGACATCCATTATCCATCATGATTTTTTCATTGATGTTTCCAGATAACACACACAAAATTATCTAAGGACAATGCTGGTAAGACAAATTACTTCTGAAGTAAATTTGCTCTTTATGTGTAAACAGTTCTTGAACAGCAAAACTATCTAACAAATATAATGGAGATAAGGAATCATCTGTCAACACCCAAAATGATGTGCCTTATTTACCCAATATTGCAAAATGATTGAAGAATTCTTATTGTATTCAGAAATAGAAAAATCCCTATAGAATCAATGTACATAGATCTCCCTTGGTATTTCAGCATTGCTATGACCCAATTAGAACATTTGGTTTCAACTGACAAATTCAACCTTTACCTAAATGAATATTTTATGTAAAAAAATAAAAGTCTGCCCAAAGTATTTTGACATATTTTAAAAATGACAGTAAAGAAAGCTCCTATGTCTCATCATATTAGTTTGCATCATTATGTTTTAATTGCTGAACAAATTTATTTTTAATGCACTTGAGAAGGATAAAAGCACATTAAATAATGCTAAAGGCATTCTATTTTCTAAGTAAGAAAATTAACACACACACACACACACACACACACACACACACACACACACCAGATATATTCCTATTAGGGTATATTTCTAAAAAGTACCATGATAGTATAACTTGTTCATTCATTCACTCTTTCAACTCAAATCAGTCAGAAAACAGTCATATAAATAATGGTTCATTTTCTCTAAAAAAGAACATCTTGTGGATTTAAAAAAAACTAGCATGGACCATACATGAACCACTTTTGAAGCAATATGTACAATATGCCTTTGTATGTCCTGTCATTTATCAAGGTGTTTTTTGTTTTTTTTGCTGAAGCATGTGAAAAATTATAACATAAATCAAAATCATTGGGGTAGAAAAATATTTATTTTATCATATTTTATTAATAATTCATTTTCTGCAGCAGCCTGAGGACAATTCACAAATGGAAGCCTATTTTTGTGTACACTCTTGTTGGATCAGAATATATTTTAATTTTTTAGCATATAGTCATATTTTAGTGAAAAAAAGAGAAATTATCTAAATTAATAAACAGTTCAGGTTATACAATTGTTGTATATATATGTACAGCCGTATTTATATTGAGAAGCTTATCTCACCTGTATTGAAATACTGCAAAATTAATTAATTATGTTGTGTAGTTGTTTTGTATCTTATGTAAGACATTTGGTTGGAAGAATCCATCCCTGATCATTAATGCTGTTTAATTATTTTTTTAAAAAAACAATATTATTCTATATAAAAATAAAGTAAAAATAAAGTAGTTGTATTTGAATCTCTCTTGTGAGTAATTATCAATATATGTATGTTAATTTAGTTTTTAGTTTTTAAGAGTTTAGTTTAGCATATTAAAATAAAATAAGCAGATCCAATTGTAGCAGTTTTTTAAATTAATTCTTTCCCTTGTATAAAACATCTTCATCTGGAGAGTAATTAAAGGTAATGTTTATCTGTAATGTTTATCAATATTTGTTATGTCACCTATCAAAACAAAATATATAAACAAGCATTCAATAAAATCCTCACAGAGATTTAGTTTATCTGGATGGCAGAGTACTTTAGATGCAATGAGAATATTTCCCCAAGTTTTTTTTTAATATTCAGCAGTGAAACTCACATTAAGTATTAAAGTTCATTATCAAATATTTGGCCCAAAGCTGCTTTTTCAAGAGGCAACTGGACTTTCTGTTTTTTCTTTGAAGACGTTTCACTTCTCAGCCAAGAAACTTCTTCAGCTCTATCAAATATTTAATTATTTGAATTTTTCTTTTTTGTTCTGTGTATAATTCACAGGAAGATTAGTTCCAAGATGTTTTGGAGCGGCAATGAAGAGGCACACACGTATAGTGATTCAGTCTTTTTGTTTATTCTCAGGACACCGACTGACTCCGCGGCGCGGCAGCCCTTCTTTTAAAGGGCTCCCGCACCTAAGCCAACCAATGACGGCGCGAGGATCTCCCGCCGGAATGTAGACCAATGAACAGTAAGTATTTCAAATATTAACCAATCCAGAACACCCCTCCCTCCTTGGTCCAGTCTGACCAATCAGGAGCCGCGCCTATGTTACGTAATCACGTAGATAGGCGGGGCTCCTGTGAGTCCGACTGGACCTGCGCGGTTCAGTTGCGTCGTTACCATCGGCTGGTGCGGAAGGACCTGTTGCTCCTCTCGCCTCCGGCCCTGGAAACTTTGAGCAGGTCGAGCCGGCTGCGTCACTACCAACGGGCCTGACTGGGCTAGTTGACGTGGCCATGCCGCTCCCTGCTCGGCCTGGATTATCGACGACCCTGTCAGATGTTACAGCGGGACGTTCTTCAGGATCAGGTGCGTAGCAGCGCGACCCGACCGGAGCTAGAGTTGAGGGTGTGTGTGTGTGAGTTAGGGCGTCATTGTTTGTTAGTGGGCTTCCCTTATCCAGACTGCTTGGTGGTTGCTCCCCTTCCCCCCCAGGAAAATCGCCAGGTCTGGGATGGGTGCGAGTTCGAAGTTGGTCTATGTGTCGCTTCCAGCTTTTGCCATCAACGGTGGTAAGCCGGTAAGAACGGGGTCCGGTTAGATGTGTGATGGTGGCTGGCACCCATAAGGGGTGCCCTACCAGGTTTTTAGCGTAAACTAAATCCCCAATTCGGAATGTTCGGACTTTGGTTGAAGAATCTAGGGGTTTCTCTGTAGAGTAGGTGGGGTGTAGTCTATCGAGAGGGGAACGTAGTTTTCTCCCCATAAGTAATTCAGCAGGAGTTTTGTTAGTAGTGCTACTAGGTGTAGTGTGTTGGAGGAACAATAATTTGTCGATGCGTGTTTGTATAGGGCCCTGGTCTAACTTAAGAAGGGACTCCTTGGTAAACCGGACCATGCGCTCGGCCCGTCCATTCGCTGCCGGATGTGCCGGCGCGGTTAAAGCATGGCGTATGCCCAAACTTGCTAGGTAGCCCTCAAATTCTGTAGCCGTGAATTGAGGGCCGTTGTCAGATACCAGGACGTCTGGTAAACCATGGGTGGCAAACCAGTGACTGAGCTGTCGAATGACAGCTTCAGAAGAGGTTGATTTCATGAGGCTCACTTCTAACCAGTTGGAATAAGCGTCTACCAGAATCAAGAAGGTATGTCCCTTAGTCGGACCTGCAAAATCTATGTGGACTCTAGACCAAGGGCCCCTAGGTAGATCCCACTCAGTAGCTGGTGCCTTTGGGGGTGAGGGCCGGGAAGTCTGGCAGGGTTGGCAACCCGCGACCCAGTCGGTAACATCCTTGTCTAACCCAGGCCACCATACATAACTTCTAGCTAGACTTTTCATCTTTACCACCCCGGGGTGTCCCTCATGCAATAGTTTCAAAATGGGATTTCGCAGTTTTTGTGGAATGACCACTCGATCCCCCCATAGTACACAGCCTTTCAGTACGGACAGTTCCATTTGTCTCTGTTTAAACGGTCTGTGCTGTTCTTGTAACTCAGAGTCAGGCTATCCTTTTATGATCCACCTACTCACGGTATGCAGTAGGTGGTCGTTAGAGGTTTCGTGCGCGATGTCTGCTGCTGTCATCGGGAGGTCGGGCAGGGTCTCAATCAAAAAGGTTGAAGTGCTGGGGTTTGGTTCAGGATCAGAGTCTGGTAACGGGCAACGACTTAAAGCATCGGCGTGCGTGATGGTCGGACCCGGGCGGTACGACAGGGTGTAATTGTAAGCGGCCAGGAATTCTGACCATCTTGTCATTCTGGGTGATAGAATGTGGGGAGTGGGTTTGTCACCCGCCAGGATACCTAGTAGGGGTTTGTGATCGGTGATGATAGAAAATGATCGGCCATACAGGTATTCATGGAAACGTTTAATCCCCGAAATTATGGCTAGTGCCTCCTTGTCCAGTTGACTGTAATTCCTTTGGCTTTGGGACAAGGTTTTTGAATAGAAGGCAATCGGAGCCTCTCTGCCGTTAGGTAGAAGGTGGCTCAGGACAGCTCCGATTCCAAAGGGGGAGGCATCACAAGTTAGTAACAATGGCAAAGTCTCGTTATATTGAATTAACACTTGAGCTGAAGTGATCATGTCTTTAATTTTGTTAAATGCTGTTTCTTCCCGATGTCCCCACTTCCACGATGCGTCTTTGTCCAAAAGTCTATGCAAGGGTTCCGCCACCGTGGCTTTCTGGGGCAAAAAGACATGGTAAAAATTTATCAACCCTAGGAAAGCTTGTAGGTCAGCCTTGTTAGTTGGTGTGGGGGCATTTTTGATAGCACGGGTTTTTCCTGCTGTTGGATGGATGCCACTGCCATCGATTAGGTATCCTAAAAACTCTATTTTGTCTATGATAAGGGTACATTTGTCTTTTTTGACTTTAAACCCAGCCTCAGTAAATTTGGTCAGTACTTTTCTTAAACGGTCTCGCAGTTGCAATTTGTGTTTAGCTGCAATTAGGACGTCATCGAAATACGGAATGACTCCAGGAATTCCTTGAAGGAGGCGTTCCATAAGAGATTGAAAAATGCCTGGTGCCACGCTAACGCCAAATTGGAGGCGATTACACTTAAATGCACCCCGGTGTGTTACAATAGTTTGAGCTTCAGCTGTTTTTTTGTCAACGGGCAGTTGCTGGTAAGCCTGAGCCAAATCGAGTTTAGCGAAAACCTTTCCGCCCTTGATAGAATGTAGCAAGTGTTGCACGACAGGCACGGGGTATGCGCTCTGTTGTAGTGCATGGTTGAGGGTCGCCTTATAGTCCCCACAAATACGAACCGACCCGTCTGCTTTTATAGGGGTCACTATAGGGGTCTCCCATTTAGCGTGGTCAACTGGCTCGAGGACCCCTTGCTTTACTAGTTTATCCAGTTGTTCTTCTATTTTTGGCTTTAAGGCAAAAGGTACCCGTCTAGCCTTTAGTCTAATTGGGGCTACTTTGGGGTCTATGTTAAAAGAAATCGGGTTACCCCGGTACTTGCCTAATTCTTCGCTGAACAGGTCCTGGAATTCTTGAATGAGATCTGCCTCCCAGTCAGCGTCTGTGATATGGTTGATACCGGTCATCCCTATTCCCAGCGGTTCGAACCATTCCAGTCCTAAGAGGCTGGGTCTGTTCCGGTCCACGATTGTTAGGGGCAGAATCTCAGTATGGTTGTTGAAGGTTACCTGGAAATGTCCAATCCCTACTACCGGAATTCTGTTTCCCTGGTAGTCTTTGAGCGTTAATTTCTGTTTGTCTAGTTCGCTTCGCCGTATGTCTGGGATCAATTTCTTAATAGTGTCCCAGGAAACCATGGAAAGGAATGATCCCGAATCCACTTCCATTTCACAATTTTTTTCTTCAATTCTTACTTGCACGTGGACTTTTTTGACGTTTTTTGTATTAGAGTGACCAATTATTATTGTTTGATGTGTTTCTTCCTTCTTGTAAGATGACTCTTTAAACTTTCTATTCCTTCCTTCCTGGCTCCAACGGTTGTTTGTTTTCTTTTCTCTCTCTCTTGGGGAAGGGCTTTCTCTTCGCCTGGGGCTGTAGCTTGATCGGGCTCTGCATACCCTTGCAATGTGCCCTTTCTTTTCACACTTTCGGCATATTGCGTCTATGAACCGGCACTCTGATCTGGGGTGGTTTCCACCACAACGGTTGCATTCAAAATCAAAACGCCTGGAAGCCCGCTCTTTTTTCCCTCTCGCGGCTTTTAGGTGGCAAACCTCGTCTTCTTCACTACTGGTCTCAGTTTCAAGATCCTCGTGGTGTGTTGAGGTTTTTCCTTGTTCATCATCAGCTTTGGTGGCTTCTTTGGATTTGTGGTGTGCAGCTTGATTAATCTGTTTCATTCTTGCCGCCGATTTGTGAGCAGCTTCGGCTGCGGTGGCTTCTTCGATGGCCTCTGTGGCTGTTATCTTGGGTCGGTTTAGCAACTTACTCTGCAATATTGGATCTTTTAAGCCTAAAACGATCCGGTCTCTTAGCGCCTCATTGAAATCCGAGAATTCGCACTCTCCACCTATTTCTCTTAAATCTGCCACGAAATCGGCGATAGGTTCACCTTCTTTTTGGTTCCGGAGGTAAAACTCATGGCGCTTTATCAGGCAGGAAACTGTAGGCGCGTAGTGTTTCCTCAGGATCTTCTCTAGCTCGGGCCAAGTTAGCGTTTTAACATCGATTGGAGACGCTAGCGCCTTTGCCATCCGAAAGACGGCTTGGCCGCAGTGGGTCAAAAACACCGCTCTCTTTCGGTGATCCGATACTCCGCTCAGATCACTACTCTCCAAAAACATGAGGAATCGGTCCACATACGTCTGCCATTCCTCCTTGGCCGGGTTGAATTTTTCAGGCGGTGCGTTGCTTCCGGACATGATGCCGCTCGCTCTCCGCCGCTATGCACTCTCTAAACGTGTTGCCTCGATCCCATCCTCGTCGCCAGTGTTTTGGAGCGGCAATGAAGAGGCACACACGTATAGTGATTCAGTCTTTTTGTTTATTCTCAGGACACCGACTGACTCGGCGGCGCGGCAGCCCTTCTTTTAAAGGGCTCCCGCACCTAAGCCAACCAATGACGGCGCGAGGATCTCCCGCCGGAATGTAGACCAATGAACAGTAAGTATTTCAAATATTAACCAATCCAGAACACAAGATAATGTAAATTTGTGGCTCCCAAATTTAACCTCTTTCTAAGTTAATATTTGCTTACCATTTGAATGTGTTTGTAACTACTAGCATAGGCAACAGCCTTGATTATTGGAATATTCTACCTGTGTTTTATTTTACTTACTACTACAGAAGAGCTTGATTTCTGTTAGTTGTCTGTACATATACATTATTGATATCTTGTGTTCACCTAGACATCACCCCAAAATATGATTCACAACTTTGATTTTAGTTGCAGTTGGACACTGGCTAAGACTTTGTTGGAAATAGCAGGATAAAATATCATTGTTCACATATGTTTGTGACTTATCTTAATTAATAAAATTATTCTTACTCCTCTACTAAGCAAATAAATATAAGATACAGTAGAATATATAGTTAATATATAAGATATAGTAGAATATATAATATATATATTGGTATCTACATGGCCAAAATATTCGATCTTGGGACCAATATCATTCAAGATTTTCATTAATTGCTTGGCTGAATAGCTGGATGGAATCACGATCACATTTGCATATAACATAAAGTTTGGTGAGATGCCTAACACTTTGATCTTGGTAGTTTAGAGCAGTGGTCACCAACCAGTGGTGGTCCTTGAGAAAATTTTGGTGGGCTGTAGTGCACCCATGTCTGCAACAGGGGTGATATCGGCAGCAGATGGACTGATGCATGCTGGGAAACAGGGTAGCATGTAGGAGATTGCGGCATCAGAGCCCTTTCTGGGTGTTCCCTGGCCTGTGAGGGGGTGAGTGTGGGAGAAAGGAACTTCTGAACTAGTGGGGGGGTAGAGAGAATCTGGTGTCCAAAGGCTGATGAGCCACATGCTGAAGCCAGATGGCTTGCTTGGAGGTGGGGCCATCCTGCAGTCTCCCTAACAAACCCATGTCATGGCTGCTTCCTCTTGCCTCGAGGAGGCCGAATAGCAGCAGGAAGAACGCAGACCTCCTGAGCCACAGGAAGAGCTGCCAGCGATGCACTCAGGTGAAGATGTTGCAAGAGGGAGGCTCAACCCCCTCTTTCTCCTCACCAGAAGCAGTCACACACCCAGCGGGAAGGAGGAGGCTTGGTGGGTGCCAGAGGGGCAGTGAGTACTTCTGGCGAGGAGGAAGAGATGCTCCTGAGGAGAGGGGTCGAGTCTCCTCCTCACAACATCTTCACCTGAAGCCATTGTTGGCAGCCACTCGATCTCATTGATGTATGGAGACAGGAGGTAATACCAGTTCAGAGGTTCCTATCCTTCCACCCCCACCACTCGCAAGTCAGGGAAAACCTGGGAAAGGCTCCAATGCTGCAATCTCCCATGTGTATCTGCTGCCGGTATCACCCCTGTGGCCCCACCTCCCCGCCAGCCATCTGGTCTTCAGCAGGTGGCTTGTCAGCCTTCAGACATAGGATTCTCACCACCCAGCACCGGTTCAGAGGTTTCTTTCCCCCCACCCCCTGGGGATAGAGTCAAGGGGGAGAAAGGGAGAAAGAGGGAGAAAGAGAGAGAGAGATTGTGGTGTTTTGTTTTCTGTGGGAAAGGGATCCAAATGACTCTTTGAGTATTTAAGGTTGCAGAAACAGGCAGCCAAGCTAAATGTCTGAAGGACCCCATCCCATCTGTGGGAGTCCAGGCGCTTCAGCAAATGGCATGCTGGATTCATATTAATGGTCTGCGTGATTTAAAATTATGAGTTTGTTGGTCCCTGAAGTCCAAAAAGTTGGTTTAGAGGAAGGGACTGAAAATAGAAAAATGACATTTAAGAGAGAAAAATTCAAAGTTCTTTCTTTAGGAACAAATAAATCAAATATAGGTTGGGGAATACATGGCTTGGCAATCATGCACATGAAAAGGATTTTAGAGCGGCAGCTAATCACAAGATGAATATAAATTAGCAATGTGACCTGACTGCTAAAAAGATAGATGCATTTTTAGGCTGCATCAGTAAGAAATATAATTTCCAAATCAAAGAAAAAAATGCTGTCACTATATTTTCAGTGGATCAGACCCCCCTTGTATGTAGCCTTGAGCACCTTAAGAAAATTCCATTTAATCCAAACAGTTTTGGGTTATTTTCTTAGTGATGCTTCATTAATTTGCTACTTATTTGATACCTTGCTTTGAGTCTATAGATCTCAGTTTGGCTCAGAAATGACTCAAGATTGATTTTATGCTTCATGATTTTATCTAGAAATATAACTTTTAAAAAATGATCTTCACTTCTATTTCCAGAATTAGATCTAGCCCTTTTCCCTTTGATGATTTGACTACTTTCTCCTCATTTATCCTCTTAGAACAGGGGTGTCAACTTTAAGGCCCGCAGGCCACATTTGGCCCATGAGGTGCTTAGATCTGGCCCATGGGGCCACCCTGGAAACAGCAAAGGATGGCCCATGGTGTCTCTGCCAGTGAAAATGAAGTTCATGAGGGCTGTCCATGGCCTCATGAGCTCCATTTTCACTGGCAGAGAGTTGCAGGAGACCATCCCAGCCAAAAATGGAGCTTGTGAAGGCCATGTGCAGCCCTCACAAGCTCCATTTTCATTAGCAGAGAGTTGCAGGAGGCCATCCCGTTTTCTCTGGCAAAGTGTTTTTAAACCCCTTGTAATAATCTCTGGGATTCATTAAACTGATGACAATTTAAGCTCATTAGTTGTGACAGGAATTGAAAACTAGGCTGTTACCTGAACTTGACATTGCTGGCTGAGACAGAATGACTGGTCCAAAGTTACCCAACCAGGCTAATAGCACTCCCTTCCTCTCCCTCTGTCTTTTGAGTTTATTCATTTATTCATGTGAACATCAATGTTGTCCATAGGCTTATGATGCTTGAGAATATATAGTTTGTAATATTCAAGTGAGAAAGTATAAAATAGCACAAATAGGATAATTATTTTGAATTCTCCATGGGCAATATAAAATGATGTTTCCTTTCTGTAAATTAGGTAATTATATACTTTTTTGCTCTATATTTTTCCTCAATAATCTATCAATCTATCCTGGAGTCACAGATATCCCAATAGTAGACCATATATCAAACAAATCCTGTTATTTCTCCATTAGTGATTGAAAGTTTTCATCCTCTCCCAACTCTTTCTATCTTGATGTAGAATTAATATGTCAATCTCCGTGTGAGGATGAAGTATACAGCCACTGTTTCCTCTGTAAAAAGAATGCTTGATTTTATATATTTCTCCAACAGAGAAATTATTTTTTCTCAAAATGAGAATTAAAATGTGGTTCTCCAAGCCAAAACAAAGACATACTATTTGCAAGCCACTCCTGTCGTGGTTCTTATAAGTCCTTTTCTGATAATACCTACATCCAGACATTATTTCACTTTCACATTAAATTAGAAGGCAATGATTAAAACCTTTAGATGAGCTTCTAGAAGCGTTAGACTGCTATGCCATTTACAAAGTTCTCTAAGCAATAGAATCACAGTATAAACATTGCTTTTAGAAGTTAATTGTAATTAGAAGCAGGAGGATTCTGTCTTTGCATTCAGTGCTGTTCAGGAACACCAAAATGGGCTTGATGTTGCCCCATATGAAAAGACTCTGCATAGAAGAAATTTCTTGAGCAAAGCAATGCAAAGTTCTCCTCTTAAAAATGAGGTCCTTGTCTAAATGCATCAACTGAAATTTTGTTGAGGTGCAATATTCCTTTGAGTTGCTGCAAAGTGCTATTAGTTATGCACTGCCTGAAGAAGTACATGCAGCTTTTATTAACTGCATTGTTCTCTTGAGATCTAAGGAGATCCAAGGAGTAAGTGTGAGTAAGACAGACAGAGACAAAAACAGTATCTTTCTATTGAAATGTGATGAGGAAATAATAATGCTCTGGAAATAAACAAAACCAAAAAAAAAAAAAAATCCCACACAAATATACAGAATAATAACCAGAACTCTCTCAGAAGTAGAAAACACAAGATCACCAATATGGATGAATTATAACTCTGGTCTTAGAAATCTTGTGTTGTTTCCATAGGTTGTTTAAAAAAAAAAAAACAACAACCCTATTTTGTCTCTATACCAGGGGTATCAAACTCACAGTGTCACAGCAGCATCACATGATGTATCGAGACATTGTTAAACTGAGTTATGCATGCTCTATACTATCCATATTCCTTACCTTCTTTGTTTTTCCTTAATCCATATGTCTGGGTGATAGTTGAATGAATGCTCTGGAACTTGGAAGTTCTTCTTTTCATTCTCTAAACTTTGTTCCCTATCCTCTCCATTCAATTCTTTTTTAACTTAGTTGATCTGGTAACATTTATAGTTAAACTTTCTGAGACCATGGGTGAAAAATCATTTAAACAAGTTTGCAGTTGTTTCATGAGAGTATTTCTCTTTTAGGCACCCAAAAATATTCTCATTACTTGAACAACTAAGTTATTTTTCAGACAAAAGTCCATATCTTATATCAATAGAATCATAAGAAGCATTTATTATACAAATAAATATTCATAGAACAAACTTCTCTATTAATCTTAAGGGTTTTGTGCTATATTTTAAATTAATATCACTTGCTCTTCTTTCCAATTATAGATGGTGAAAATATACTATTCCCTTTAATCTTGCTTAGTTTCACATTGCCCTAATTGCCTGGAGTGATTTATTTTTCAAGTTTCACACAGCCAGTTGTCAATTATCTGCAAGCAATCAGCAATTTAATGTATCCTTGAGTATTTTGAAGATATCTCTTGAAGTCATACATCATGTTATAAAAAATAATTGCTTCCAAATAATGTCATATTGAACTTTCCAAACATTAAGATTACTGATAATTCCGAGTCAGTTCTGGCATTATCTATTGGACTAGCACAGGGGCAGGCATCTTGTCATAATAATTCAATATTTTTAGATACATTCATAATTAACTCAGAACAATTTTATATTTCATTTAAAGTAGTATGTATAATTGAAAAGGAGAAGAATTCTTAGTGGACAGAAAGAAACAATGGCCAGATTAGGAGAAGGGCCATATGTCTCCATGGTTTCTTAAACAGGCAAAATTAGTGCACTTTAGATCCCTTCAATCAAAAACACCCAAGAAGTCTGCCTTCTCTGGTATGGCACCTGCCCTCTAGAGCAGTGGTTCTCAACCTTCCTAATGCAGCAACCCTTTAATACAGTTCCTCATGTTGTGGTGACCTCCAACCATAAACTTATGGCTTGGTTCCTAAGACCATTGAACATATGTGTTTTCTGATGGTCTTAGGTGACCCCTGTGAAAGGGTCATTCGACCCCCAAAGGGGTCATGACCCACAGGTTGAGAACCACTGCTCTAGAGTCATATACCTCCAAGATCCATTAGACTTCCAAATTGATAATGTTCAGCAAGTCTTTAAAAGCTTGGCTGTTCTCTCAAACCTATAGCAGTATATTAGTGGAATTCCTGTTGTTCATGTTTGGTTATAGGAGCTGGGATTATCTAGACCCATGATGGCGAACCTATGGCACGCATGTCAGAGGTGGCACACAAAGGCTTCTCTTTGGGCACGTGAGCCATCGTCCCAGCTTAGATTTATTATTTATTTATTTATTTATTTATTTATTTATTTATTTATTTATTTATTTATTTATTTATTTATTTATTATACTTTTATACCGCCCCTTCTCCCAAAAAAGAGAGTCGGGTGTACAGCCAAGATAAAAATGAGATAAATAGTAAAAAAATTAAAAGAGATTTAAAAGAAATTAAACTACTGGCTGGAATAATATTATAAAAGCAGAGTAAAAAGGATAAAAAGTTAAAAATTTCCAAATTTAAAACCCTAGTAATTAATACTAGGCCAGACTGGCCTGTTGGAAAAGGTGGGTCTTTAATGCGCGCCAGAAGGTCTGCAGGTCAGTGATGGCCCCCATCTCCGGGGGATGTTCCACGTGTGCATGTGCACACCTCCGATCAGCCAGCTGGTCTTTGGTTCTGTTATGTATTGACTGTAGTTTTCACTCAGGTCCGTGCTTTAAGCGGGAAGCACGGACCTCTCCCATTGGTTGATGCCGTTTGACAGCTGGCTAAAAAAGGAGATGTCAAACTGCATCAGCTGTTGCCACTCCAGCTGGCTGCCGTGTTAGCACGGCAGTTGCAGTAACCCTTTATTTGTTAATAAAGTTAGAGCTGAACCTTTTGCCTTGGGTGTCTGCCTCAAGTAATTCCTGCCGCTCCACAATACTGGCGACGAGGGCAGGATGCTTATAAGAGGCAAGCCCAGCAAAAAGGACAAAGAGCGAAGTCACTAACTAAGAGCTGAAATCGCTACAGAGTTGCTGTCACTGTTTGCAAAGCGCGATTTTTAAATCGTCTCAGGAGAAGCAGCACAGCTGAGAGGATAATGACTTCGAATCCTGCATTCCCGCCTTTCAGACCGACAGCAGAGATATGGGAATCATACAGGAACCAGTTTGACTGCTTTTTAGATGCTATAGACCTTACTGACATTTTTGATCATAGAAAAAGTCTTATTTTCTAAGCTTTTGCGGAGCCACGGTATTTGATACCGCAACAGCATTATTGGCTCCATGATCTATTAAGACTATTCCTTGGGAAGAATTACAAGAAATTCTCTCCAACCATTACTCCCCTAAGCCTTCTAGAATTGCCAGACGCCATGCCTTTAGAAGGCTCACCCAGACTGAGGGAGAGACTATTAGTGACTACAAGGCAGCACTAGGAACAGCTGCATTACATTGTGGATTCAGGGACTATCTAGAAGATATTCTGTTAGATCAGCTGGTCTATGGAGTTAGGGACCTCAGGCTGCAAAGACGGCTACTAGCTAAAGGGGACCTAACCTTAAAACAAGCCATAGAAGAATCCTAGGTTGCTGAGCCATCAGCACTCTCAGCAGCTGAAATACAGGGAAATCCAATTAAATTAGATAGCCCAACAATTCATTTTGAGGAAGCCTCCACAGAGGAAAGCTTAGGAGAGGCTACTGGGATAAACTGCCTCAGACAGCCAACCCTAATCAAAGGGAATACAGACAGGTTACAAATCAACCTCCACAAATGCAGCCCACCTGCTTAAGCTGTGGGGGCAACCATCTCAGGGCATCCTTCAGATTCAGGAATGCCATATGCTTAAGATGCCAAAAGAAGGGTCATTTGGCAAAAATATGTCAGGCAAGAAAGACTTTTAACCAGCCTCAAAGGCCTCAGAAAGCCATACAATTTCCAAGACAAATTGAGGATTGTTGAACATGCTACCAAGCCAAGATACCAAAAGTAGTTCTAACAAAATTAGTGTCACTGTTTCTATAGAAGGTAGACCATGCAGAATGGAAGTAGACACCGGCTCTGCATTATCCATCATCTCGTGGGGCACCTTGAAACAACTGCTTCCCAGAATAACAAGAAAGAAGATTCCAAGCTGCAATCTGACTCTACGGAACTATCAAGGCAGAACCGTTCCTGTCATCGGAAAAGGCAAGTTTCTAATTCATTTTCAAGATTTTAAGGGTCACTTGCCTTTAGCGATAGTGGATGGCGCCCTCCCAAGCCTATTGGGACTAGACTGGTTTCCTGCCCTGGAACTCCACATAGGTGGAATCCACGCCATTGCAAGTTCAGAAGTTGACTCTCTGTTCAGGGAATATGCTGATGTATTCAGCGAAGGCCTACGTGGGAACTCCAATATCCTTCAAGGTAGAACCACCAAGCAATACCAATCCGTTTAAAACCCTGCAGGGTACCTTTTGCAATTCGTCCTAAACTTGGCAAGGAACTAGACAAATTAATTAAATAAGACATACTACAACCTACAGATTTTTCCAAATGGGAGACCCCAATAGTGACACCTCAAAAGAAAGACGGAGATTTGAGGATATGTTCTGACTATAAAAGTACAATAAATAGATATTTACAAATAAGTGCTTATCCGGTCCCCATTGTGCAACATTTACTCCATTCCCTTGAGCCTGGCTCCATTTTGCAAAGCTAGATATGTCACAGGCATATCAACAGTCCCCTGTTGATGACAAAACTGCAGAGCTGCAAACCATAGTGACACACAGAGGCGCTTTTAAATGTACATGCCTACAATTTGGAGTTAGTGTAGCCCCTGGAATTTTCCAGTCTCTAACGGAAAGGCTTCTGCAAGGGTTACCTGGCGTTGTATCATATTTCAATGACATTCTTATATATGCCAACAACCAAACTCAATTGCTACAGAGAGTCAGAAGTGTCCTTGAACGTTTTAAAAAGTCAGGTCTTAAATTAAAAGGAGAAAATGCACCATTGCTACTCCACAAGTGGAATTTTTAGGTTACAAAATTGACGCCTCGGGTATTCACCCAACAGAATCTAAAGTACATTCATGAAGCTCCCACTTCTACTAATAAGACTGAGTTCCAATCTTTTCTGGGACTTCTAAATTTCTGTGCTTCGTTCCTGCCCCATAAAGCTTCAATTGCAGAGCCTCTTCACAGGCTCCTAGAGAAGCAGACACCATGGCACTGGGGGCCAAAAGAAACTCTTGCTTTCAAGGAAGTCAAATCGCTGCTCACGTCCAAAGCTGTATTAATACAATTCAACAAGAATTTACCACTAGTACTAGCTGCAGATGCTTCCCCTTTTGGAATAGGGGCTGTTCTGAGTCACAGACTGCCAAATGGTGCAGAAGCACCTATTGCCTTCTTTTCAAGGACACTATCCTCCACTGAATGCAACTATAGTCAAATTGACAAGGAGGCCTTGGCTGCAGTTGCTTCAGTAAAGAAATTCTATGAGTTTCTCTACGGTCATCATTTTGAACTGGTAACAGATCACAAACCTCTGTTGGGAATTTTATCTGGCACTAAATAAACTCCTCAGATTTTATCCCCAACCCCAGACCGTTTTTCTGGCTGCATATTCATATACACTGGTCCACCGTTCTGGAAAAATGCTTGGCCATGCAGATGCCCTCAGTTGTTGTCCCCTTCCAGTTCCAGTTGAGGACCCTGCACCAACAAATGCCGTTTTCCTGATTGAAAAGCTCAAGCTGCCTGTCACCGCTTCTGACATCGCTGACCATTCAGCCAAGGACAAGGTAATTTCAAGTCCTTGACTGGGTAGGGAGGAGGGGTTT
>JAGDQI010000420.1:5000-18151 GCA_023653725.1 Bungarus multicinctus | reverse complement strand
AGTAAAATTTTGAATCCCCCCGACTGGGCTAAAACTATGAAAACAGTGGTGGCGTTTTTTAACTACCGGTTCTTGGGCGTGGCTTGGTGGGCGTGGCAGGAGAAGGATACTGCAAAATCCCCATTCCCTCCCCACCCCATTAACCTGCTTTCCAGCTCCATTCTCCTGTACAGGGCAACCAAAGAAGATCCAGCCGATCAGCTGGACTTGGGAAGCAGAGAAGAGATGGGGTTGGCGGGGCCAGTCAGAGGTAGTACTTGCCAGTTCTCCAAACTACTCAAAATTTCCACTACCGGTTTCTCCAGAACTGGTCAGAACCTGATGAATACCACCTCTGCTGAAGAAGGGTTTGCAGGAATTGGGTACATCTAATCTAGTGAAAAGAAGGGCTAGGAGGGACATGAGAGCAGTCTTCCAGTTTTTGAGGGGCTGCCACAAAGAAGAGGAGGTCAACTTATTCTCCGAAGCAAAACAAGAAACAATGGATGGAACCAATCAAGGAGAGAAGCAACCTGGGATTAAGGAGAAACTTTCTAACAGTGACAACAATGAACCAATGGAACAGCTTGCCCTCAGAAGTTGTGGGTTCTCCATCATTGGAGGTTTTTAGGAAGAGACTGGACAGCCACTTGCCTGAATGGTATAGGATCTCCTGCTTGAGCAAGGGGCTGGATTAGAAGACCTCAAGGTCCCTTTCATCTCTATTCTGATTGACTAAGTAGAAGTTCACAAGAAGACAACAACATCCAGATCCATCCAAGCAATTCTCTGGCACTGATCCCAGAATGAATAAAGACTTCTCCAAGCTTCCCTACCCACCATTGAAACAGTGTACATTTGCAAGATGGACATGCAAGAACCATAAAATATATAGTTTAATTAACTGAACTTATGCCGCAGTATACATTAGAAGTAGGTGATTTACTGAGAGCTATCCTCTTCAGGACAGAACTAATGTAAACAGCATAATTAAAAGTTGATGAGAAGTATATTTATTGTGCGCAAAGGATGAAACAGACACCGAGATTTTAATACACAAAGTGTACCTTTAGTTTACAATATTATTAACGTTTTAAAGTCCAAGCTTGCACTTAATGAATTCAAAGTGCTCTGTTCTAGACATTATTTCAGTAGAGCTATACTTCACACTTTGGAAAGTAAATTATGTCCCCAGATATATCCTAATGCAATATGATCTATTATGATCAAGTGATTACGTTCATTGAGACATCCTTGGCCACCAATAAATCAAAGTGTGTGTGCAGTTTCATACAAGAAATGAAAGACTGTTTATTTATTTCTGACATGGGTTTTGGAGCTATTCATCACAGGCTTATAACATAAAATAAATATCCAGCGTTTCATGTTAATTAATCTGTAGATTTATCCTAGTTAAGTCTGAAGGTCTTTTCTTAAGCAATAAACACTGTGAAATTATATCTCATTGTGGATTGCTCAGATCTCACCACACTATATGCACATATTGAGATAGATGTGCAGGTATAGCTTTCCAACATACAATGAATTATCACTGGGAAGGGTCAACATGGTAAATGACAGAGATAAACAAAGATTTGAAGTAGATTTCCTAATTCTCAAACCTTTGTTCATATTTATCAAGATTGACTCAGCCTTCTGTCTTTCCGAGTTGGGTAAAATGAGGACCAGATATTTGAGGGCAAGAGGCTGACTCTGTAAACTGCTTAGAGAGGTCTGTAAACCAATGTGAAGCAGTATATAAGTCTAGGTGCTATTGGTATTATCATATAGAGAAAAATTTAAGAATAGAACAGAATAGAATTAAGAATGGAGTGGAGTGGAATGGAATAGAAGTTGGAATAGAAAGAGAAGGGAAGGGAAGGGAAATGAAGGGGAAGAGAGGGGAAAGGAGAGGAGAGAGGGAGGAGAGAAGGGAGGGAAGAGGGAAGGAAGGGGATGGAGGGAGAGGGAAGGGAAGGGAAGAGAAGAGAAGAGAAGAGGAAGAGAAGAGAAGAGAAGAGAAGAGAAGAGAAGAGAAGAGAAGAGAAGAGAAGAGAAGAGAAGAGAAGAGAAGAGAATAATTTGCTGGCCAATGTGATTGGACACACAAGGAATTGGTCTGTGGTGCATAAGCACTCAGTGCACATACAAACTACAAGGTAATATAATCATAAGATATCAGAGGGAGAATAATATGAAAGATGAGAAGGATAATAGTAATACAGCCATACTACAATGGGTAAATATACTTAGACATAAGACAATATGGCGGGAATTAGGTGCTCAGCAGAGCGATGGCATGAGGGGAAAAGACTGTTTTTGTGCCTGCCGTGTTTCTCCAAAAGACGACCCACCTTGAAAAGAAAACCTATCACGTTTTTGAGCACATGTGATCAAATTAAGCCCACCCACAAAATTAGCCCTAATTAAGACTCTGCCCACCCCAGGGTGCAGAGGGTGGGTGAGGCACACAGGTTAAAAAATAAGCTAAGGTGAGGATGGATGGGGTGGAGCTGCCCTACTTACCAGGCCTTGCACATCCCGACACCTTGCCTTGCCTTCTTCTGTGGCCGCTTCTTCTGCGACCATTTGTCACCATGCACACACATCGTCCTGGCCTCCGTTTTGTCTGCAGATGCCTGCCGGAATAATAATAGAGCTCGATCTGGTGCTTTATTATCAGCTGCAGAGAGCTTTCCGGAAGACATCTGAAGGAGAAACGGAGGCCGGGGCAATGGCAAGCGGCCGCAAAAGGAGTAGGCCAGCAGCAGGCTCCTGCTGGGTGGTGCTGTCAGTGCCACCGCCGTGAGGTGAGTCGATAATTATAACCCTCCAAAAAGAAGGCCAAGCCATTTTTTGGCGGGGTCAAAAGAAAATCGGATCCGGTTTTCTTTTTGGAGAAACACAGTAGTTGTTTTGGCATTCAATGCCTGATAGCAGGAGTTGAAACGGTTTATGTCCAGGATGTGAGGGGTCTATAGTTATTTTCCCAGGCCTCTTATTGACCCACGCAATGTACAGGTCCTCAATGCAAGGCAAGCTGGTTGGAATTGTTTTTTTTTTTTCTGCAGACCTAATTTGAAATCTGTATCTGTTCATGATATGATTGTGTTATTTTATTTCCGCTGTGGTTCATTTTTATCACTGCTGTTTGCAATGCTAAGCAAACCAAAGTTTATTATAATGAACACCTCACTCCCAAGATTTGTTTAGGAAATACTATGAGTCCTAAATTCTTTGGTTAGGATACCTTGTTTGATCATTAAATGAAACATGGATTCTCCTTCTATTGGTCTTCATTTACCAGCCATGAATATCAGCACATGGCTCCCTATCATGAGAATTCTTATGGATTTAGATATTTACATGTTCAATATGTCATCCCTGATCAACCGACATAGTGAAAAAATATGAGTATCAAATAGTGAAACAAAGATATATTACAGCAATTTTTATCTGCCTATAGAATATGACCCAAGTTTGGTCTGGTGGTGAAGGCATCAGCAAGAAACCAGGAGATGGTGAGTTTAGTCCCTCCATAACTGAGTAGGTGACTTTGTGTAAATCACCAGGAGACGGTGCCTTAGTCACGAAAGCCAGTTGGATGACTTGGGTCAATCACCAGGAAAGGGTGAATTCTAGTCCAGCCTTAGGTATGAAAAACTGGCTGGGTGACTTTGAGCCAGTCACTGTCTCTCAGACCAACTCACCTTGAAGGGTTGCTGTTGTGAGGAAAATTGGAGGAAAGAGTATTAAATATATGTTTGCCATCTTGAACCAAATCAAATCAATTCACATTTGGCAGTAGCTAGCTCTCTCCTTCATAATTTGGATGTATGTTTTGGTTTGGTTTACAAGAAAATGTTCCACAATGACAATTCAGATAGCGCTTTTCTTGGGAAAAGGGTCTTTTTCTTTCTATGTTGGTGAGATTCTTTGACAGAAGTATTAACAGAGTTGGAAGGACCTTGTAGGTCATCTAGTCCAATCCCCTGCCCAAGTAGGAGACCCTATATCATTTCTGACATGTGGCAGTCCAGTTCTTCTTGAAAGCCTCCAGTGATGAAGCTCCCACAACGTCTGAAGGCAACTTTTGTTCCACTGGTTTATTGTTCTCACTGTCAGAAAATTTCTTATTTCAAGGTTGAATCTCTCCTTGTTCAGTTTTCATCCATTATTCCTTGTCTGGCCTTCAGGTGCTTTGGAAATAGTTGACCCCCTCCTCTCTGTGGGAGCCCCTCAAATATTGGAAGACTGCTATCATGTCTCCCCTGGTCCTTCTCCTCTCTTCACTAAACTAGCCATGCAAGTAAAAATGTTAACAATTATAGAATTATTGATTTATAAAAAGAATATCAATCTACAATTGTTAACATGAAATAATTAGGAATTGGAAGGGAATATGCTGGTTATCATTCAGTTCAACCTGGATTAGCTCACCTCTAATTGTTAGAATTATTGTTTGTTTGACCATTATTGGATCATTCTGCAAACATTTTCTTCCTGAACATAACACAATCTGGATATGTAGAATAACCAGCCTGACAATGTTGCCCAGATAACATGATCTCACACTTTTTGTCTGAATAATTATTGTGATGCTATCTGACTCTGGAAGAGGATCAAAGAGAGGGCTTTGATTTAATTTTATCTGCTTGGTATTCCATTCCTTTGAATAATGAGAGTGATAATGCAATCAAACCCAGAGACAGGAGAATGTAATTCAGCATAGACAGAACTTTTTGTTTCATGTTTGAGTGATGGCATAACCTCCGATGGTCGTTTTGAAAGCCTCAAAATAAATTGTAATTCCATCATAATAAAATCTTCACTTGAAGATGACATTATAAAATCATTTTCATTCATGCTTCGAAACCCAGGAAACTAGCATCGAAAATGCTTCTTGCAATTTGCCAAGTCAACTGCAAATACTTCTGTGCTTTTGTGTATTAAGATTCATATGCCCACATTACGACCTTTCAGATTGATTTGGGAGGAATTTTGCCAGACAATCATTCATCAGGTGCAGCTTTCCCAATTGTTTGATAAATATTGTTCCCATAAATATATGCCTTACATATAAGGCAGTTATTCTATTCAGGAGTGCACTGAATTAGGATAAGACTTGTGAGACAATGAGAGTTTACTTATTTCTCAATTAAACACGAGAAACATGAGAAAAAATGAACAAAGGGGTAGAATAATTGAAATAATAAATTTCATAATCTAATTTCCTTAGTCTGATTGCCCAAGTGTCCCTGCTCTTACTCTGTATTAGCTTCAATCATTATGTATAAGGTTCTGCCACAATTACTGCATTCTCCTGGTTTTAACCAGATGGACAGACATTCGACTTAAGAATTCCACCAGTTGAGTCATGGTTGGTCCCAAAAGTGCTTTCCCCCCTGCCCCAAGAGGCAACTGGACTTTCTTGTTTGTTTGTTTTTAAGATGTTTCACTTCTCACCCAAGAATGTTCTTCAGTTTTGAAGAAGCTTCTTGGATGAGAAGCAATATGTCTTCAAAGAAAAACAAGAAAGTCCAGTTGCCTCTTGAAAAAAGCACATTTGGGACATTAAAAAGAGAACTAACTTTGACTAAAAAAAATGCCCTGATAGTGAGAACAATTGACCAGTGGAATGACTTGCTTGCAGAAGTTGTGGGCGCTGCAACAATGGAGGTTTTAAAGAAGAGATTAGGCAGTCAATTGTCTGAAATGATATAGGGTTTCCTGCTTGAGCAGGGAGGTGGTCTAGAAGACCTCCAAGATCCCTTCCAACTCTGGTATTCTGTTATTTTGGTTACTAGAATTTGAAATGGTGGATTTTGCCAACCACTGCCCATCATTTTCAAGAGATTCAATACTATACATTGCTCCTGATTTAAGAGATTAACATGGTGCCCATTTAATTATACCTTTGTTTATTCCATTACATCTCCAACACAGGTAGTTCTCAACTCAAAACCAGTGTTGAGCCAGAATTTTGGTTGCTAAGCGATGCAGTCATTAAGCGATCATGGAACCAGATCTTGTTTTATGCCCCTTTGCACTGCGATTGTTAAGGGAATCACGCAATTGTTAAGTGCGTCTTGACTGACTTTCCCCATTGAGTTTGTCTGTCAGAAGCCAGCTCGGAAAGTGGCAAATTGGAATTGCATGACCCTGGGACACTGCAACCGTTGTAAATACAAGCCAATTGCCAAGTGCCCAAATTGCAATTAAGTGGCCATGGGTGTGGAGCAATGCTTATAACTTTGAGGATCAGCCATAAGTCTCTCTTTTTAAGCATTGTTGTATCTCTGAACTGTTATTAAACAAATAGTCCTAAATCAAGGACACCTGACCCAAATTCCTTCCTTCCTTCCTTCCTTCCTTCCTTCCTTCCTTCCTTCCTTCCTTCCTTCCTTCCTTCCTTCCTTCCTTCCTTCCTTCCTTCCTTCCTTCCCTCCTTGTGTGTCCAATCACACTTGGCCAATAAAGAATTCTATTCTATTCTATTCTATTCTATTCCTTTCCTTTCCTCTCTCACTCTCTTTCTCTTTTTTCTTTCTCTCTCTCTCTCTCTCCTTCCTTTCTTCCTTCCCTCCTTTTGTTTCTAGCCCATGTCCCACAAGTATTACACAGGTAGTCCTTTTTGCTCTAAATCTTCTCCCTCTCTCCCATCTTCCTTCTCTCCCTCCCTCTGCCTCCACCTCATCACTCCTTCCTTCCTCCTTTCCTCCTTTTTTTTTTTTTTTTTTACAATAAATGTAATTCCTAGATTTTCTGGAAGTGACAGCATGAAGTCAAACATGCTACCACCCCTCTGTCTTTTTTGGTATAATGTCTGTTCCTGTTTTTTAATGTGTTAGCAACTGAATGAAGAGTGCCAGCTATGACTGATAGACACACAATCTGTAGAAGGGTGAGCTTTTCAGAAAGACACTTCCTGGATAAGATGGCTTTGCCACAAAAAAGCATCTCTATTAACCACCTATCACAACTAAGCTCTGTCATTGACACTGCCTGGTTTCTTATCCCAGAAGAGCTGATCAAAACTGTGAATAATTTCTTCTGTTCTTTCCTTCTTCCTGAGCTCACTTATTTGTTATTTCTATAGACTTCAACAAACCATGAGTCTGGTAGAATATTAGGTGAACTGCAGGCCCCACTGCAAATGGGATTTTTTTTTTCATTTAGGGCAAATTTTCTTCAAAACATTTTTATTTTTATTTATTTTATTTATTTATTTGTCAATTGCTTACAAGATAATAGGTATAAGTAAAACATAGCTATGAATACATGGATACATATAAGAAAAATAAAATATAAAAGAAACAATAGGACAGGGACGGTAGGCACGTTGGTGCACTTATGCACGCCCCCTATAGACCTCTTAGGAAAGGGGTGAGGTCAATAGTAGACAGTCTTAAAGTTAAAGTTTTTGGGTTTGGGGAAGAAACCACAGAGTCAGGTAGAGTATTCCAGACATTGACCACCCTGTTGGTCAATGCAATTTCCTGCAATCAAGTTTGGTGCGATTAACCTTGAGTTTGTATCTATTGTGTGCTCTTGTGTTATGGTTGAAGCTGAAGTATTCATTGACAGGTAGGACATTGCAATGTATGATTTTATATACTATACTTAGATCAGACTGAAGGCGGCATTGTTCTAGTTTTTCTAGGTCTAGAATTTTGAGTCTGGTGACATAAGGTATTCTGCAACGAGTAGAGGAGTGAAGAACTCTTCTTGTGAAATATTTCTGGACTTTCTCAACAGTGTTAATATTAGATACATAATGTGGATTCTAGATTGATGAGCTGTATTCGAGTATTGGTCTAGCCAATGTTTTGTATGCTCTAGTTATTAGTGTAATATTTCCAGAGAAAAAGCTATGTAGGATTAGGTTAACAACTCTTAACACCTTTTTGGCTATGTAGTTACAGTGAGCTGTAGCACTTAGGTCATTTGAGATGAGTACTCCAAGATCCTTGACAGAGTTTGGATCATCAACAAAGTCTTGACTATTCAGCCTGTATTTTATTTTCTATCTTCTGAACGTGGAAAATTTTTGAAGTGGGCCATTTCTTTATTTAATTGCCATTACACTAGAAAAAAGTGTTCACTACTTTGCAGCTATTTCCTGAATTGTTTTAAAAAGAAGCAATATTCACCCTCCTCGAGTAAAAGTTTACCTAAAAGAAACAAAAATGTGAAAAGGTTGAATTAATCCATGTGATGATGTGTTTTCAAAACTGATACACTAGCATCAAATCGAGATGTATCGTTCACATCAGAACATTCAGATCAAATTCAAATTTCAGCTCAATTTCAAAATATGTCATAAATTGATTCAGGAAATCAGACTCAATGAAATATCTGATACCAAAGACTGGGAACTCCTAGGAAACTTTTGTTATCCCTGTTCAAACTTTTGATTTTTGCTTGATATTTCAGTTTTGTGCTTTTATTTTACAGGAGACCTCGACTTAATGACCATTATTGACCCAAAAATGTGCATTGCTAAGCAGGAACATTATTAAGTGAATTCTGCCTCGTTTTACGACCTTTCTTGCCAGTTGTTAAATGAATCACTGCAGTTGTTAACTTAAGCAACATGGTTATCAGGTGAATCTGGTTTTCCCGTTAACTTTGGTGACAAAAATGAACACTGCAGAATACTGCAACCGTCATAAATACATGCCAGTTGCCAAGCACCCAAATTTTGATCACGTGACCATGAGGATGAATGGTCTTAATTCACTTTTTTCAGTGCTATTGTAACTTCAAACAAACGGTTGTAAGTCCAGGATTACCTGTATCATCTATTTTTCAGAGAAGGCAATAAAGATGCATATTGGTATCTTTGTTCCCTTGAGGAAAGAAATCATCTTCATCTTCTTCTTTTAATAACCCATAATCCCTGACGGGATGGAGTCTGGGCAATTGAATGGAGCCAGCAGAGTGTTTACTGGCCGGATGCCCTTCCTGTTGCCTATGCAGAGTTTTTTTTCAGTTGTGCCCAGAAAGATAAATATCTGCCGCTACCTAGGATCAAACTCATAGCCGCCTGATTGTGAGGCGAGAGTTCCACCTCTAGACTACTGCACCACTCACCTTGAGGAAAGACATAACAGTAAAAGTCGAGGCATCAATTCCTAGAATTATTCGGTGCTTTAGATTCATACACCAGCTTGATTCCTACACAGGGGAACCAGGAAAATATCCGGCACACTTCAGGACAATATTTTCCTTGACAGTTAATGGAATGAAATTTGGTATGCTTGTTCAACATGTTCTTCTACTTTTGAATCTGGAGTCCACTTTTACTCACATTTTAAAGCAGAGAATGAAATTAAATCCTTTGTAATGTGATATATGGAAAGAGACCTTTCAAACATCTACATGCTAGATAGAATACTTTAGAATACTTTATTGGCCAAGTGTGATTGGACATGCAAGGAATTTGTCTTGGTGTAAATACTCTCAGTATACATAAAGAAAAGGAATATTTGTTAAGAATCAAGAATCATAACGTACAACACTTAATGATAGTCATAGGGTACAATCAACATCAAATCATACTAGGAAACAGTCAATATAAATTGTGAGGATACAAGCAACAAAGTTACAGTCACAATTGGGAGGGGATGGGTGATAAGGAGTGATGAGAAGATTAACAGTAATAGTAGTGTACACTTTGTAAATAGTTGAACAATGTTGAGGATATTTGGTTTTCTCCTAATACAAAGTATTTGGCCAAATGATTGTTTTCCCTGATTGCATTTTTGGTAGATGAAAGGAATTTTCAAAGTAAAGGAGGAAAAGACATTAAAAATTCCCTCATGGAAAGCTCCAATGATAAAACATGCAAAATAGGTAGAAAAACACCGAGGCACAAAGTAATAATACGAAATAGGAACATGTGGAAATGTAAATGATTTAATTTCTATTTTAAAAGATAGATGGTAGATGTGCAAAGGCTAAAACTTTCTGTGCAGGAACCGACTGAACCTTTACATCTTCCAAATCAATTTGTCTGCTCCTGAAAACATTAATCTCGTAAGCATTAAGCTTAACTTGTTGGAAACTGTTAGCAGTAATGTTGCAGAATTTGACTTTTTTTTTTTTTTACTATGTTTGAAAAGACCTTCTCTGGAAGAACTTGAGCTAAAGCAACAGAGGAAATACATTAGTTGTCATATCATCTCACAGCTCAAATGCATTTTTTTTAGTTCTCTCACACTGGTATGTTAACACAGCACTGATAACATTCAGGATTGTTAGTTACAACTATGTTTCATGTATGTATGTATGCATGTGTATATATATATATATATATATATATATATATATATATATATATATATATATATATATATATATATATATATATATATATATATATATATATATATATATATATATATATATATATATATATATATATATCAGAATTATTTGGAATCTTTTGATCTGTTTCTGCCTTTGGTTATTGCCAGAAATAAGCAAATAGTTGTAAATATTTTTTTCTCTGAAGAAAATGGGATGATATTTTCATGAACGTTAAAGAGGAATGATAGAACATTTCAGACAAACAGATATCTGAATGAAATGTTCCTTTCTTAGCAAATTTATTGAGATTTATGATAGTTGGCCATTTGAAATATTCAATGAGTGGAGTTTCCTATGGGACATGATCAAAGTGGTGAATACAGCATAGAAATAGTACATTGGATTGTAGTGGGTTGCGCAGCAGTGATGAACAGGAACTGGATATGGAAAAGCAAGGGAAATCAAATGTAGGTTAATTTGCTCTATTGTGTTCTCGGTAGCTACCTATGGTTGTGAAAGTTGGACCAGACTGCAGGGTGTTTTTTAACATTTTCATTTTGACTGAAGACATTTCTTGAATGAGTAACAAAATACCTCAAAGTTTTAATAAACTTTGGTCCAGTCGCCATGATTTAACCTTTTAAGATATTGTCTTGCAGACGTTTCATGACCCAACTAGGTTAACATCACCAGTGCTAGAAAGCTGTGGGGTTTGCTTTATATATTTTTTCCCGGAAGAGACTTCCGGGAAAAGATGGCGGGCGGCTGCTTTCGCCGGAGCTCTCTCCGGCCCGGGTGCTCTTCGGTGCGGGTCCCCATGCCCCCTGGCCCCCCTCGCCGGTGGCAGAGGTGGGGGAGGGCCCGGGGAGACCAGCGGTTTCCAACGAGAGCTGGTTGGGGGCTCGCCGGAGCTAAGGGAGCCGAGGGGAGCGACGGCGTTGGTGCGGCGGCCCTGGCGGCCCCGGAGTGGCCTCGGGACGGTTTTGCTGGCCTTGGCGGCCTTGGAGCGGCCTCGGAGGGGCTTCGGAGGCCCCGTTCTGGATGCAGCAGTCCCGGAGCGGTTTTCCAGCTCGCCGGAGCCGCGGCGCCGGAAGAGGAGACAGCGTTGCCGCGGCAGTCCTGGCGGCCTCGGAGCGGCCTCGGGGTGGCCTCGTTGGCCTCGGAGTGGCCTTGGAGTGGCGTCGGAGGCCGCGCTCCGAGTGCGGCGGCCCCGGAACGGTCTCTGAGCGGCCTCGGAGGCCTTGGGAGCGGTGTGGAGCGGCCTCGGTGGATTTGTGGCGATGGATCCGGTGCGTGTGATGCGGAGCTCCGCCGCGGTCCTCTCCGGCCTGGACGGCCTCAGCGATGGCCCCCCCTGTACCCTGGGCCCCCCCGCCGGTGGCAGAGGCGGGGGAGGATCGAGGGAGACCAGCCGAGACACCTGGAAGCTGGTCGGGGGTCGGCTGGAGCCGTGGGACCGATGTGGAGGGCGGCGTGGTCACGGCGGCCCCGGCGGCCTTGGGTCGATTGCGGAGGTTTCCTCCAGCGGTCGGCGGAGCGGGGCGGCTATGGACGGGCAGCGAGCGGACCTGGGGCATTTTCGATAGCCCCGAAGACGACGCGGCGGCTGGGAGATCCACGGAAGGACTCGGTTGGGGAGCGATGGTGCCGATGCTCCCGTGGACCGCTTAGGTGGAGCTGTGGTGTCCCTCTCTTCCCTGGGGCCCCCACCGGTGGCAGAGGTGGTGGACCTGGGGGGGGGACTGGCTCTGCCTGTGACTCTTTCCCCCCCGGGGGTCTCACCGGTGGCAGAGGTGGGACGACCGGGGGGAGGCGGAATATACCCCAGCTGGACTGGATTCCATTTTCCACGGCCGGAGGACGGCAGACGTTGTGGACACTCTGGGACTGCCGAGATAGGGCGGCCGGGTCCACGGAAGTACCTACGGACAGAGCTTTGGGCCTTGAGGGATGCCCCCCTCTCCCTTAGGTGGCCTTCGAAGCTCTCTAAGACCTTCCGCAATGAGGGATCCTGGGATCCGGAGCGATGGTGGGGTCGGGGAAACCGGGGTAGGCGTGGTAAACTCGGGCTGGAAAAATTTTTAAGGGGATTTTTTAAAGGGGAAAAGTCCAGGGCGGGCGGGGGAGACAGCCCGCATGGAATTGGGGGCAGCCGGGCCGGCGAGCGCGCCTGTGGGGCCTCGGGGGTTCCCGTGTCGGGGTGGCAGACAGGGGGTGGGCAGCCGGGGGCCAGTTTTATCGGCACGGTAACTGGGAGAGGTAGGTATGCTAGGGGTGGAGGGCCATATCCGGTTAGGGGATCGCGCTCCCGATGTTTACAAGCGGTGGCGCGCTCCGACCCTCCTTACCTATCCTGCAGTCCTGGTTGTCCAGAATCTCAGGCCCTGAATACCCGGCTGCTGTTGTGCAATGCCAGGTCCGTGGTTAATAAGGCTCCCCTGATCTGGGAGTTGGCTCAGGAGGAGGCCGCGGACCTGGTAGGTGTTACCGAAACCTGGTTGGGCCCAGAGGGAGGTGTCCCTCTGGTTGAGATGTGCCCACCAGGTTTCCTTGCATTTCACCAGCCTAGGGCTCAGGGAAGGGGCGGTGGGGTGGCGGTGCTTATAAAGGAAGTCCTTTGTCCTAGGGAGGCCACTGTCCCTCAGACGGCTGGCTGTGAATCTCTTTTTGTGAAGTGGGGACAAGGGGTTCAGATGGGTCTTTTGTTGACGTACCTGGCTCCCTGCCACGTCTCATCGGCCCTACCCGGACTCCTAGAGGTAATAGCCGGGCTGGCGGTTGAGACCCCAAGGCTTTTAGTCATGGGGGATTTCAACCTGCCATCGCTCGGTGAAACCTCGGGGTTGGTCCGGGAGTTC
>JAGDQI010000419.1:0-22584 GCA_023653725.1 Bungarus multicinctus | reverse complement strand
TACGCCACAATATATATCTCCACACCTGAAAGCAACTGGTCCGACGCGCTCTATAGGCAGACACCCCCCACCTCACCCCTGGATATCCCACCACTGTTGTACACTGCAAATTTAGTATATATCTGGCGTGAATGGAGAATGCAGTCATTACATAAAATATAATTAAGACTCAACACACAACCCTGTGGTGTAACCAATATTAAAATAAGGACCGAGATGTGTGGATGAGACCCTACTCTGACCCCTTGATAGTGTCAGACAGGAAATCCAGTAATAGATAGGTATATTGTAATGAGAGTCCCCGTTCCTTAGTTTTAGACACTAGTCCTATTAGAAGAATTGTCTTAAATTCATACTAAAATCCATCAATTTTATCTGATGTTAGATTCAGTGTCTAATTACCTGTTTACCCTTTTGTCATCGTCTTTGTAAGATACACTCCTTTGTTTGGCCAAGAATCGACAAGAAATTTCAAGAGTAGGAGCCCAAAACTGAAATTTAGTGGCCACGACTGCTCTCTTGTTAACTTGATGAGTGGTATGCATTCTGGATCAGTCCACTTGGGTCCCAGTTTGAATATATTTGAATGCTACAAGAAATTACTGAAGCCAATAAACAGAGCCCTTGGCAGTCACCAGGAGTGCGATTTCCACAGTTTAACAGTTACTCTAGGAGCCAGGATGGGCCACACAAGAAACAACATTCAGTGAATTAATAGCTGAACCATGAACACCTCTGCTTACCACTGAAACCCCACACAACCAGCCACCACGTAAGAATAAAACAGAACACCAGTGGACACAGTCCTGGTGAGGAGAGAGAGGTTCGCTGTACCGGATGGCTCCACACGAGTCCGAGCTCAGAAACAACACCTCTGGTACCAACTCAGACTTGGATCCCTGTAGCGATCCCGCCAGCAAACCGCGTCTGATGCTTAGGAAGCTGCGTTCTATGGCAGGTTGATAAAGTTTACCGGAACTGTGCTAGTCGTATGGAATGACCCGGGGAGACACGATAGCAGTGTCCCAGTATTGTTGAGGGCTGCCACAGAACGAAGGTGTCAGCTATTTTTCAAAGCACTTGTAGGCCACCAGGAAGGGATAAACTGTATCAAGGAGAGATTCACCTGGAAATAAAGAAATTTGCCACTGAGGACCATGAACCCTGGAACCTCAGAACTTGTGGAGCTTCAATCACTGGAAGCTTTGTAAGAGGGGCGTGGTGGTGGAGGCGGACTGCCATCTGTCAGAAACAGTGTAGCTACCCCCCCCCTCCCCCTGGCTTGGCGGCTGTGGGGCGTGGAGTTGACGAGAGACCTTCCAACTCTGTTATCTATTTTTTGTCGTGCCAGATACCAGGCTAAAAAATATACAGAATCCGTGGTTTACTGCTAGACCGAAGTGACAATCTGGGATGCAGTGATTCTTCTGCTCTTAAAATGCCCATGAAAAAAATTGAAGGTAAAAACCGCCGCTGGGTTTTTACGCTGGAGACCTTTTGAGCATCCAAGAGAATTCTGGATCACTTTCAGGGGGATCACAGAGGATCAATTTCCGGATTCAGCGTAAATCACCCTCCTTGCTCATTGGGAAAGCCTTGTGTCTTGGCACCCAGGAGTGGAAGAGGAGCTTTCTGGTTTCTTCCATTCCGATGTCTACCTAAAATGGGAACGCAGGAGCTTATTCATAGTTGATATTTACAGCAGATTCTCAACTACAAACCGTTTCACTTAGTTGACTGTTCCCAGTTACTGGCGACTGGGGGAAAAATGTGAATGACCATTTTTCCACACTTATGACCACTGATCATCTCACATGGGTATACCTTTTGGTGATTAACTACGAGTTCATATTATTACGGTTGTAGTTGGGAACACAGGCCCAAATCAGAAGAAAAGCCTTGGTCAGGACAGGCGTTGTTTTCAAAAATGGAGGTGGCCAAAGAGAGCATATCCCAATATAGTTGCAGGAGAGATTGTCCCACAGCAAATAATGTTGGCCCAGGAATGAGAAACAGTTTAAACACAAACAAACTTCGGACTGGATAACAAACTCCATTGCAAGTAAACCCTCTCCAGTGCATTTTCTTAAGGCAGTGAAATGGGTACCTGATAAGAATTCTGTGTACGGGCAGTTCAGAGTTTTCTGACATTGGTAAATTTCCTTCCCCCTTATGTTGCTTCCACCCTGACAATCGTTGGGATGACTGGAAGACTTCTATTTTGTTGGCGAGAGGACAAACAAAGGGATCCTTGAGGCTATACGACGCACTTTCGGCAATCTTAGTCATCGGAATTTTCCTACAACTAGTCAAGGCAAGTGATCTTCTCTTAGCATCTTTCTTCCTTTCTCTCATCAGCCTTTTTCTAACCCAACTTTTCACTGCACTTTCTACTTTGCACCCATCATTTTTTCCTAAGGCCAGAAGGGTTTCTCTCCTTGCTTGGGCAGTTCCCTTGGCTGCCTTTTCTGGGCTGAGTCTCCTTTTCTTTCTTCCTCTGCATTCCCCTGCTGTGACTTTTGCTCAAGGAGCCCTTGCAATTTGCTCTGTTGTTCCACACTCAGCTTTTCTTGACTTGCTTCTCAACTCATTTTTTCTTTCCTTTCTGAGTCTATTCAGAAAGTCATATCCCCCCCTACCTCCTTTCTGGTTTATATCCCCAGAGGGGTTGTTCTGCGCTTTAATTACTAGCTGAATTAAGGCAGACAGATTCAGCTCCACAAAGGCATCCATACAAAGTCTCTTTATTGGTTCATCAGGCATCCTCAAATATAACTCACGTTTACGTCGAGATTTATCTCAATGTCCAAATCTTTGCATAGCTGACTTTATGGTGTAAAAGGATGGTCATCTTTCATCCCATAATGAATGAGCAAGGGGGTGAGACGCCAGCACGATGCTGGGGTCTAGGCAAGTGTGAAGGAACCTCCCCCAACCAAGCCAAGGGTCAATTCAGTGACCAATAAGGAGTACAGATGTGGCCACATGACATGGACTACATTTCCCAAGATGCATGAACTTCATTTACCATGATGCATTCCCTTAAGGGGACAGCTCCCAATTCCTAACTTACTATCCAATTCCCCATTAAGTATAAACTGTCTGGACAGCACACTCCCCGTCTGGAATTATAAATTCCACTACCAACTAACTATCAATTAAACTAAGATAAACAGTAAGCAGTAATATAGTATCAAACAAAGGAAAGCATGCAAAGCTTGAGGTTCAATCTTCAAATTCAGCCTTTCTCCGTAGCAACACTAGGTCGGTGACCGGTCTGGTGTAGAGCTTCTTGGTGAAAGTCTGCTAGTCACTTCTGGCGACCTTTTAGTGAAGACTGGTACTCTTGCTTGTAATGGTTTCAAAGGGCATCGAAAGGCTGTTAGAATGGATGATGCAAAGACATCATCTTGGGCTGGGGCCTGCATCCAATTGACACAGACTATTCCTGAGATTCCCCAAGCCAGTTCTTTCTTGAGCAAATGGGGAGCCTCTCGGGCCTCTGACTACTTCAATGCAAGCTAAAATGTCATGGGCATCTGCTCCCAGCAAGAGCACAATCTTGGGTTCAGGATCTAAAGCGGGAAAGTGATGAGCCACGTGCTGCAGGTGAGGTATGTTGCTTGCTACCTCTGCCGTTGCAATCTTGCTGCGGTTGTCTGGTATCCCATCCCATTCTAACACAGGCGGCTGTGGGAATCGGGAACTCCCAACTAATGACTCTATGCAGAGTCCAGTAGCTCTCCTCGCCGCTGTGCTTCTTGATGTGGTGCACGTTGATATCATGAAGTGCACTTCTTCCTTCTGAACATCAAAGAGGTCGAAGAATATGGATCTGGCCAATGAGCAATTGCTCTGAGAATCCAATATTACATACATCTTCACTGCTTTTTCTGGGCGTCTGTCGGAGTAGACGTTGGCTAAGCAGATCTGATGACACGAGCGAGGGGCTCGCGTGTTGTTGCACACTACCGTGCAATTGACACTCCCCAATGGCTCCTGATGTGCTTCTGTAGCACGCTGAGGCACCTTGGTCGAGGGAGGGTTAGGAGTTGTCTGCTGTGGTGGCTCAGAGTCTGGATGCAGAGTGGCTGAGTGCCTGTTGCTGTTGCATAAGTAACATTGTACCTTGGCTGTGCAATCTCTGGCCGTGTGTTTAGACGATTCGTAACACTTTTAAGCAGAATCTGTACTCCTCTATCAGAGCTTTCCTTAGGCGCAGGAGTTTCTTGGCAAACGCCTGGCACCTGTTCAGCGGTTGTGGAGTGTTGTGTAGTGGACAAATCTGGTCCTTCTTTGTTGTCGGAAGTCTATTTTGGCTTGTCTCTGACATGTCTTCGCCCATACTCTGAACAGGTAAAGTAGCGATCTCCGTTGTATGTGTTCTTGCGAGGTTGTGTTCTCTAGCAATGTGCACTGTACTCTTGAGAGATGGAGAGTTTCAGTTGTGTTCTTTGTCAGCTGGGAGATAACTGCTTCTGAGGCAGAGGTTTCTAAAGCTGTTGCAGGACATTGTTTGGTGGGCAACAAATTCTTGAAGAAGAGCAAAGGGTAGTTCTCTGTTGCGGTTCGTGGGCAAGAAGGCATCAGACAAAACAATCCATTGTTCTAGTATCTCTTTTGGGAGTCTGGTGATGATTGCTTCTTGCATCATGAACTGGTCGAGGCAAGCAAGTCCTGGTAAGTCAGAACATTCTTTGGCTGTTTGCAGCTGCATAAGGATGGTGGAAAATTCCTCCAGCCTTCGGGTTTTGTTGATGGCGATACGCGGGAAACCATCTAGTCGTTCTAAGAGAGAGTATCTATATGATATTGCCATACTTTCGGTCCAGAGCATTCCACGCTTGTTTCAAAGCGATGCCTGAGTTGTTTAGAATGCCTGAGTAAATGTATTTCACTATATCAGTGGACCGTGGTCCCAGCCATGCCAACAGAAATTTAAGTTCTTTACCAGGATCCGGCCTTTCTTGTTGAATGGTACTTGTGAAAATGCGCTTCCACAGTAGGTATTCTCTGCCTGGCTTGTCGTTAAATTTATACACACCGTTAGCTGCTAAGTCCAACTTTCCCCATCGTAGTAAAGGTTCTCTGTTTCTTCTCTGTGATGGCAGATCATTTCTTGGTATAGTGTCCTCGTAGGCATAGCATTGTGGCTCGAGGGCATGTGTAGTGGACAGTTCGTGGTTCTCCTCAGAGTACTTTATGAGGAGATCGTGATCCATTAATGCAAACACAGGTAGTCTCTCTAGTTGCTGGGTGTGGGTACCACTTTCGTCTTGCCCCATATCTGCATTAGAGTTGCTTTGAGGGTGTTGTAGGAACTCTTGCCTGTGAATTGAGCGTGGCAATTGTGGCTGTTTGCATGCCTATCTGTTGAGAAGTCTGTGTGATCACTGGTGGGCTAAATTGCTTGTCCAGCAGGCCATGAGACATTGGGGTAGGTTTGCTGTTTTGGGGAAGGGAATCTCGAATTTTGGGTCTTACAACGTCAATCTTGTGACTGGTGTTTAGAGTCTGTAGTTGAGATTCTCCCCTTCGATCTCTTGGTTCTGGGAAACTGCTAACTAACCGTTCCAGTTCCACTTGCTCATTTCATAGCGAATGCTGCTCATCCACGTAGGCCTTGACCCGTTTATCTGGGCTCTCTTCTCCCAATTCTTTGAGGTTGAAGTTGAGGGAGGCGTTGTTGGCTACCTTCCGTAATGCTGCAGCCAGTGCCGTCTTTGTTGCCGACTCCCTTTGCTGTTCAGCTAACTCCAATTTGGCCTGAGCTTTGGCCATTTCTGCCTGTTGGTTGGTCTGGGCTTTAGCCATTTCTGCCTGTTGGTTGGCCATTTCTGCCTGTTGGCTGGCCATTTCTGCTGGTTGAGCTGCTACTGCCTCCTTGTGCCAGGTCACCTCCTCTGTCACACGTAGCTCTGCATCTGCTACTGCAGCTTCTATCTCAGCTTCTGCAGCTTGTGTAACTTGCTGCTTTGAAGGCCGTAGATGCATCGCTGCGACAGGAGGATGCTCTGGAAGGATGGGAAGAGCCAGCAGCAGAGAGTTGCCTTGAGATGCTGGAGCCCGCTTGAGATCTAGCTGGCTTGGGATGGAGGGATGAGGCTTCCTTGGAATTGTGGGAGGAAGCCACGTGTGAGCGAGGGGCTATGTCGGATGTGGCCCTTTCCCCCCGACATTTCTTCCAGCTGTAGAGCGTCATGGAGCGCTGCCTGCAGGGTGTCTTTGCTTCTCTTAATGTAGTCCTCACGCTCCATGTGTAACTCCTTGAAGCATTGTATGTGTTCTTGGAGTTTTGGGTCATCCAACCTCGACTGGATGGAATTGAGATTACTTTTGCTGTCTCTCCACCGTGCGAGAAGACGATCTATCTCGGTCTCCAATGAGCGGATGTTGTCGAGAGACAACTCATGTATGGGGGCATTGCAGATCTCCACCAGCTCCGATCATGAGTCTGCATAGCAGCGATACTGCCTGTCCCATCCCTCTGCAAGCATGACTCCATGGGTTCAGTAAGCTTTCTATGCTATCTGAGGTCATAGGCTTTCTGAGGTACTGTAGCTTTTTCAGAGTGTTGGACTTCCGATTCTGGGTTTTGGGAACTGAGCTACACATTTACATCAAGGGTGGGTGGAGGGTTCAAGTCCTCAGGTACATCAGAGACATCTGTCATGGCTGAAGACGTTGCCATGCTTCATATTGGCAAAAGGTGAAATTTGGAAAATTTAGAGGTTTTCCATATAATTACCCTTTTTTTTTCACTAGGTGGCGCTGCAGATGTATGGCTGAATTTAGAACTTCTGTAAAATTCAGTACTCTAGGTGGCGCTGCAGACGCGTGGCTGAATTTAGGAACTTCTGTATAAATCAATGGTTGACCACTAGAGGTGTACGTTGCCAGGTCTGGGAGATGCTGGTTGGCCTGTTAGTGTTGCTATCTAGGTCTGGAAGAGACTGATGCAGTACACAGGTTAGCCTCTTAGTGGTGCTTGACCCTTGGGGTAGTTTGGCAAGAAATTACTGAATTTAGGAAATGTCCTGTAAAATTCAGTACTTTGCCACAAGGTGGAGCTAGACCCTTGAGCTTCGTTGCAAGGATTGCTGTGGGCTAGTAAATAAATGTAGAAATTCCTGTGAAATTCTCTACTTGGCCACCAGATGGTGCTGCAGGCTAGTATTTGAATGACAGGCAATTAGGCTGAGAGGAAAAGTCATCAAAGGGATGTTATACCTATGTCCATTGCCTGTGCAACTATGATTAAGTGATTTCCCTTTGCTTAGTACAGCAGGCTGTTCTACTTTGGCTTTAAAGAAAAAAAATCTTCTTGGCTCTGTCAGCAAAGAGAAATGACAACTGCATTTATGTCTTTAAATTGCTTGCCTGGATTAGGTTTCTCTCTTGGAGGGAGGGAATGTGGCCTGTTGCTTAGGAGACAGCTCTGCACAAAGGACTTTACGACCCTCCGTCTAGAAGGCCTCTTTATGGCCTTCTTCCTTGGAAGGCAAGCAGTGAGAAATGCAAAGTGATTCCAGAGATGGAGAAAATGCAGCTTCTATCTTTTTTTAGGGCACGAGAAAGGATTAGATAGTCTCTTTCAACTGCAATTTGTAAAGGGTCTGAAGACAGAAGCTTGTTTTTCCCTTGAGAGATGGGGATTCCTGGCTCCTCCAAGCAATTCAAACCCTCTCCCTCTTGTTTTGCAGAACAGTTTTTGTTTCAGTAATGAAAGATGCAAATTTAGACAGAGAGGAAGTGGCTTGTTATTCTCTCGCTAAACGGGGAATTTCTGTTGCTCCAGTTCCAGTGATGAGATGCTGAATCCTTCCCTTTTCTTCCCCAGATACTCTGGAAAGTGGACTTCAACTACAGGAAGGTAAATATGAGTTATAGGAATTGCAACTGCTTGCTATTTTAAGCTCTGATGCCAGTAACTTTAAGAGGAACAGATTAACAAAAAAGAAAAATATAGGATTAGATACCTTAATATACCTTAGATACAAGGAAACTTTAATGATTTTATGATTTATGAACTATTATTTTCCATTAATATGTACAATATGAGCTTATGCAGCAGAGACAAATTCCTTATGTGTCTGATACACACTTGGCCAAATAAAGCTGTTGTTCTGTTCAGTTCTTTTCACACACCAGGCCTGTAGCTGAGGCTCTTTTTTTCCTCCTTTCCTTCCTCCCCTTCCCCCTTACAGTGAATGAAACTCTGGATCCAGACACAGCCGATCCTGACTCCCTTAAAATCTCAGAAGATGGAAAAAGCATCACAGGACTTACGGGACATTATCCTCCTATCCTTGGCTATCAGATGTTCTCATCAGGGCGACATTTCTGGGATGTTATTGTAGGCAATACAAAAAGATGGTTTGTAGGGGTTACCAGCAAGCCCGTGAACTTTAAAAATGTTCATGCTCAGACCAGGAAGTGGCGGATTTGGGGATGGGACGGGAAATACAGGGCCGCCTCTCCGTCAAAACGCTCTGAACTGGTCCTGACTGAGAGGCCCACGAGGATCCGCATCTCTCTCAACTGCGAAGGGGGACAAGTGAGCTTCTTTGATGCCAAGACCGCAGCTCTGCTCCATACATTCTCAGACGCTTCGTTGCTTGGAGAGACCCTTCTGCCCTATTTCTCTTTGTACAAGGGCTCCTGTGTGACACTCCCCTAATAAGTCAGGTGGCCTTGTAAATTGAAGGAGTGGACCAATGAATCGCTCTAGAGAGAAATAACCTGATCATCATTTAAATTTGTCTGAATTTAAAAAAAAGAGGTTTTTAGAAACGTCATAGGTTTTAGCATCATGTCTTCAGGTGTATCAATATTAAAGATACCGTATCTTACAGCTAAACCCATAAATTGTGATTTTAGATGTCTGTCATAACTCTCTCATTTCTGTATCAGGCTTGTTAGTTTAAAGTTTAATTGCCATCAATGATTGTGGAAGTTGCCATTAACTCAGTATATTCTGTAATCTTTCCCTCTTTTTTTCCTTTTCCTCCTCCATTTTTTTCGGTTTCCTTTTAAATATGCATATAATTGTCATCATCCCAACAAACCCCAGCAGGGCTTCAGCAGCCATTAGACTCAATATAAGCTTTACAGCCTTACAGGGTGTTTGTTTATATAAATCCTACTGCTACTTCTGTCTTTTTATACTTCACTCACTGAGTTATTTACAACAGTCGGATTATTGATTGTAAGACTGATCTAATTTTATATGTGCTTCAGGGTTTTAATTCCTTTCCAATTTTACATGAATAAATTTATTTTTACCTTATGTTATCCTGCGAACATGAGATTTTATTTCTATTTTAGAGTGATGTTATTAGTTTTACAATGTGTGAAAAAAAAATCAGTGGATTGTTCAGTGTAACAACTGAAGACTGACAAATTGCTGTTGCCAAAGAAGCAAGTGAGGAATCCAAACACACCTAATACAGGTGTGCCTCGGTCTACAACCACAATTGAGGGTCTGTCAGGCTACAGAACTTTTTCCCATTCAAACAATAAGAATGAACTTCTGAGAATCAAGCGTATCAAAAGGAATCCTTTATTGAGATGAGACAGTTCATGTAGAAATTCAAAGCAGCGTCTGAGGTCCCTCAGGCATACAGTGATAGATAAGGGATTTTAGAATCCCCCCCACCCCAATCTCAATGTTTATTTAGGGAAACAAAAGCCAATATGTTAATTCCCCTCCCAGCCTCTCTGGGAGGGGATCCTTCCCCTTTAGGAAGGTTTTTTTCTCATGTACATTTCCCAAGACGTACCTACCTTCCCCCCCACCCCCTTTTTAGAACGAACTGTTTTTGGAGATTGCCCAAACCACTTCACTGTGGAGTTTTATGGTCTTCTCATCTCCTGGCTATGCCACTCTGAGGTGTTAGGTTCTGGCCATCTGGCTTCTCTCCCCCCATTGTATCATGTATGGGTGTGCAAATTCGATATAAGGTTAAATATATTCAGGTTACATCAAGAAAGGATTTCTTTATCAGTTTCCCCCCCACTTTTCTTCTTCCTCTGAAGAAATGACAGATACACGGATCTGACATCCTGCCCTCCTTTAAAAAACAGATAGGTCTACCTGGAAAAAAACAAAAATCATGCGTTACATGTGCAATTCAGGATGGTTTATCAGGGTATTTTAGGTGGAACTTTCGTAGTAATGTGGGTGCTTTTATATGTCTTTTGGCTACCCACTCATTTTCTGAGGAAGGAAGGTGTTTCCAAGCTACTAAATATTGTGTGGATCCACGGTAAGTGCGTGAATCAAGGATGTCTTTAATTTCAAAATGTTGTTCCCCATGTATCATGATAGGGGTTGGGGGTGTGGGAAGAGGGGGTCTGAGGTTTGATCTCCGGTTTGAGTAAGCTACAGTGAAATACTGGATGAATCTGCCTAAGAGTTTTTGGAAGACGAAGCTCTACTGTCACGGGGTTGATAATTCTGGAGATGGGGAATGGCCCAATGAATTTTGGTCCTAATTTCTTAGAAGGTTGTAATGATTTTAAGAATTTTGTGGACAAATATACACAGTCTCCAATCTTGAAATGTTTAGGTTCACAGCGTTTTTTGTCTGCTTGAATTTTGTAAACTGCTCTAGCTTCCTGTAGAGATAATCTTACCACTGGCCACATGGCTTGTAAATTATCCATCCACTCCTTAAGGGAGGGGATTTCAGGTTCTTTGGTGGGTAGTTCCGGCATGGGGTTGAATTCTTGGCCCGTGGCTACGTAGAATGTGGTGAACCCCGTGCTACTATGGACTGAGTTATTGTATGCTACCTCTGCAAAAGGAAGAAGGTCAATCCAATTGTCCTGTTGGTAATTAATAAAGCATCTTAAATATTGTTCCAATACGCTGTTCACTCTCTCTATAACTCCATCGGTATGGGGATGGCTTGATGATGACAATCCCTGGGTGGAGCCTAATAGGTTTAAAAACGCCCGCCAAAATTTGGATGTGAACTGAACACCCCTATCTGAGATAATCCGTTGGGGGGCTCCATGAAGGCGATAAATGTGTATTAAGAATATCTTTGCCAATGACTTGGCAGTTGGGATCTTTTGGCATGGAATAAAGTGAACCTGTTTGGAAAAAAGATCAGTTACAACCCAAATGACAGTATTCCCAGCACTTTCGGGAAGTTCCACTATAAAGTCCATAGAGATCTCTTTCTGGGGAGCAGAAGGGTCTGCTACTGTTTGTAAAAGTCCAGGATATTTTCCTTGTCTTCTCTTTGCAGCAGCACAGATGGGGCAGCTCGCAACATAGTTTTCAATGTCCTTTTTGAGGGACGGCCACCAAAATTGTCTTTTGATGAGGTGCAGGGTTTTTACAAATCCAAAGTGTCCAGCTATTTTGGAGTCGTGGCAGTGTTTCATGAGTTCCATTCTCTGGCTTGCAGGGACATAAAGCTTGTTTTTTACCCAAGCCAGTCCATCTTTGAGTAAGCACGTGTTTCTGTTAGCCTGGAACCAATCATCTTTAAGTAGTGCCTCCTTAAATATTGACGTCGTTGTATCTTCAGTCAGGGATGATTTTTTTTTTCTTGTGCCCGGGTGATTACCTTGGCTGCTAGTTGGGTCGGTTGGATCATTGGTTTTATAACTTCAATCTTTTTGCTGTTGTATTGGGGTTTCCTGGACAGTGCATCTGCTAAGAAATTCTTTCTCCCAGGAAAATATTTGAGAGTGAAATTAAAATGTTCAAAATATTGAGCCCACCTTGCTTGTTTTTCGGAGAGTTTCCGTGGATTTCTCAGAGCTTCCAGATTTTTGTGATCAGTCCATACTTCAAAGGGGATTTGGTTTCATTCCAGGAAATGTCTCCGTGTGAGCATTGCCCACCGCACAGCATATGCCTCTTTCTCCCATATGGCCCATCTTTGCTCGGTTTCCGTCAATTTCTTGGATGTATAAGCACATGGTTGTAATTGTCCACTTCCATTCTTTTAGAGGAGGACTGCCCCAACTGCAACATCACTGGCGTCTGCTTGGATGACAAAAGGTTGTTCGGGATCTGGGTGCTTAAGGACCAGTTCTGCTGTGAACAGACGTTTGAGTTTCTCAAATGCTGCTTGGCATTCCATTGTCCAGATGAGGGGTTGCCTAGGTTTGGGTTTCTCCCCCCCCCCTTCGTTTTTAGCAAGTTTGTGATAGGGAGGGCGATGTTTGCAAAAGCTGGAATGAATTGGCGATAAAAATTTGCAGAAAACTTTGCAATTGTTTGCGTGTGTGGGGTGGATCCCAGTCCAATACAGCTTTCACTTTCTGTGGATCGATCTCTATTCCCTCATGGGATATTCTATACCCCAAATAGACAATTTTCTCTTGGTGGAACTCACATTTGGAGAGTTTTGCATATAGTTTAGCATCTAAGAGTTTTGTGAGGACTGCACGGAGTAGCTTGATGTGTTCTTCTATCGTTTCCGTATAGATTAAAATATCATCAAGATACACTAAAACCCCTTTAAATAAAAATTCATGAAGGGTTTCATTGATCAATTGCATAAACACTGCAGGCGCTCCTTGCAGTCCAAAAGGGAGCACTTTAAATTGGTAGCATCCCAATGGTGTGTTAAAAGCTGTCTTCCACTCATCTCCTTCCTTTATTCTGATGCGGTAATATGCCTCCCGTAGGTTTAACTTTGAAAAAATTTTTCCTTTCAAGAGGTGGGCTAACATGTCCTTCATGAGGGGGAGTGGATACATATTCTCTCTGCAAATTGTGTTCAATTTTTGATAATTAACGCAGAGACGCATGGAGCCATCTTTCTTTTCACGGAATAACACTGGGGCAGCTATTTTTGGTTGGGCGGGTTCGATGAAACCCCGTTTTAAGTTTTTATCGATAAATGCTCTGAGTTCTTTCAGTTTTCTGGGAGACATGCAGTACATTTGTGGTTTTGGGAGTTTAGCCCCTGGTAGGATTTCGATAGCGCAGTCTGTGGCTCGATGGGGTGGGAGTTCATCACAAGCTTCCTCACTAAATGCTTGGGCCAGATCCTGGTACTCATTGGGGATGTTAATGGGTTCTGCAGACTGTCCGGTCATGGCTGATTCTCTGTTCTCTTTCCCATTCTTTATCCTTTCCTCTGAGCTTTTTGCAAATATTACATCTCTCTGGAATTGTACGGTTCCTGTCCTCCAATTTATTTTTGGATTCCATTTCTGTAGCCATGTGAGACCTAGGACTAGTGGCTCTTCCATTCCTGGGGCTACAATGAATGTGAGCATCTCCCTGTGGTTTCCTAGTCTTATTTTCAATGGTTCTGTGGTAAACCTGGCTGGCTCCCCCCCTGCTATAGTTCCATCTAATTGGCAGAAAGCGATGGGATTTTCCATTTCTTTCAGTTGGATTCCCAATTTATCTGCAAGGGAGGGTTTGATTAGGCATCGGGTGCATCCCGAGTCCAGCAACGCTGCAACTTCCTCCCCCTTCCCTTGGCTGGGGATAAACAGTCTCAGGGGTAGGGTGATTGGTTCAATTGGATTGCTTACCAGCGGGTCATCTTCTGGATCACTTTCGGACTGGCTCAGGTCCCCTTGAAGCGTTTGGGATTCTTCCTCAGGTTTGGGGGGGGGTCGGAATCCCACATCTACTCGGCCTCTCAGGCCAGTCTCCTTCCCTCGAGGGCTGGATGTTGCGGGTTTCCTCCCTGATGGGTGGTCTAGCTTTCTGGCAGGAGTCTTCGAGTGGCATTCTGCTGCGCGGTGTCCCTCCTTTCCACACTTAAAACAACCAGACATTCTTGGAGTCATGGCGGATTGGGGTTTGAAAACTTCCCGTTTCCCCAGGGGTGGGGATCTTTTCCAAAACTTACCGGCACGGTACCGATTTCGAGTCATGTCTATCTCTGCCTCCTCTGCCATCATGTACCATTCATGCAAGAGGTTTGGGGCCCCACGGGCCAGGCAGGCAGCATATAGATCATCATTTAGTCCATCTTTGAACCAGCAGACTAGAATATCCTCTGGCCAATCTACCCGGTCGGCCAGGTCACGAAATTCCTCGGTGTATTCTGCTACCGGGCGACGGCCTTGTTTCATGACTCTGATGCGGTCGCGGGCTTTTCTATCGGCAAGCGGGTCCTTGAAACGGTGGCGTAGGGCCGTCATAAAGCGATCTAAGTTTCTTAATTCTGGGGCATTGACGTTGTGGAGCGTTACCATCCATCTGGCTGCCGCCCCTTCAAGAGCTAGGGTGACAATTCGCACCCAGGACCCTTGGGTTGGGAAATCCTGTCCATATTCTTGCATGTAGGTGAGCACTTGTGCCAGGAAAAATCCCAATTTCTGGGGGTCTCCATCGAATTTTACCCCCAAGGGCAGAATTTTACCCCCAAGGGCAGAATCTGTAATTGTATGTTTCTAGGTTGGCCAGGGTTAATTCCCTGATCCGGGACATTTAAGGGTCAGGTACCTGGTATGGCTGCTGGTTCTTCAGCTTGTCCCTCTTCCCGCTCAATCTCCACTGAATCCGGGGTTGCGGCTCGGGTTCTCTCACTTTCTGGTTCCCTCGCTCTCCTGCGTTGTCGTCTTTGTGCATCCCCCACGTCGAGGTTCTCCAGGGCTTCCCTCACTAGGCGATTGATGTACTGTCTCATTCAGTCATCGGCCGGTGGCTCCTCATCCCATTCTTCCTGATTCGATACGGCCTCTAGCTCCAATTTCCACACGGGTTTACGATTTCCTCGGGTGAGGGTTACTCCCCTGGTTCTTCCATCCCAGGTGTCTCACTTTCCTACACCTATAGACCACCGGGGCTTGGTGGAGGTTTCGCAGGCAGCCTCGCTGTCTTCGATGGGATGCATCGAGTCAGTATCTGACTGGGTAATTGTTGACGTTTCTCCCCAGCATTCGGCTCCCCCTTGCTCCTTGCTGTATTCAGACATTTTTTCTTCTCTTGCAGGGTCCCCTCGGTAGAGTGAATTGTTTTAAAAAAAAAAATTCCTCTCCGGGTTGACCTCTATTGCAGATGCTGCTTTATGTCAGGCTACAGAACTTTTTCCCATTCAAACAATAAGAATGAATTTCTGAGAATCAAGCGTATCAAAAGGAATCCTTTATTGAGATGAGACAGTTCATGTAGAAATTCAAAGCAGCGTCTGAGGTCCCTCAGGCATACAGTGATAGATAAGGGAGTTTAGAATCCCCCCCCCCATCTCAATGTTTATTTAGGGAAACAAAAGCCAATATGTTAATTCCCCTCCCAGCCCCTCTGGGAGGGGATCCTTCCCCTTTAGGAAGGTTTTTTCTCACGTACATTTCCCAAGACGTACCTAACTTCCCCCCCACCCCCTTTTTAGAACGGACTGTTTTTGGAGATTGCCCAGAGCACTTCACTGTGGAGTTTTATGGTCTTCTAATCTCCTGGCTGTGCCGCTCCGAGGTGTTAGGTTCTGGCCATCTGGCTTCTCTCCCCCCATTGTATCATGTATGGGTGTGCAAATTCGATATAAGGTTAAATATATTCAGGTTACATCAAGAAAGGATTTCTTTATCAGCCCCCCCCCCCTTTTCTTCTTCCTCTGAAGAAATGACAGATACACGGATCTGACAGGGTCACATCTTGGATCTGGTTTTTGCCTCTGGTCAGTGGCAGGATCATCTAGGCATAGGGGATGTTTCTATAGAGCCCCTGTCATGATCGGATCATTCGCTCCTTAGGCTGGACTTCCATTCCGCACCCCCTCATCGCGGGGAGGCGGGACCAACAAAATGATTCTGCCCCAGATGCCTGATGGACCCAGATAGGTTCCTGATGGAGCTTGGGCCGTTTCCCGAGACTCGCACACACGACTAGGTTGGAGACTTGGTGGCCACCTGGGATAGGGTGGTTGCTGAGGCCCTTGACCAGGTCGTGCCCTTGTGGCCTCTGACCTGGTGCCAATCCCAATTGGCTCCTTGGTTTTCCGAGGAGCTGAGGGAGATGAAGCACTGGAAAAGACGCCTAGAGAGTGGTTGGAGGATCAACCGCTCTGGATCTGACCGAACACTATTGCGGTCCCATATTAGGGCGTATTTAGTGGCGATAAGGGTGGCAAAGTGATCTTTTCCGCCCTTATTGCATCCGCAGAAAATCGCCCAGTCGCCCTTTTTAGGGTGACCCGCTCCCTTCTGGATGTGGGAGCGCGGGAGGATTCCTTGCAAGGACGGGCCAAGGACTTTTCTAGATATCTGCAGGACAAAATCACTCAGATTCGGGACGGGCTGGACTCTGACTGGGCATCTCTGGGTGGGACGGCGGGAGTGAGGGAGGGCGGGGGCGGATTTCGGTGAGGTCATTTGGGGTGAGTTCGATCCTGTGACCCTGGAAGATGTGGACAGGATACTGGGTGGGCTTAATGCCACCACATATTTACTGGATCCGTGTCCGTCCTGGCTGGTTGGCCACTCAGGAGGTGACACGAGGTTGGTTCCAGGGGATTATTAACGCTTCCTTGAGAAAGAGGCTTTTACCTGCTGCTTTGAAAGAGGCGGTGATGAGGCCCCTCCTCAAGAAACCATCCCTGGATCTAACATTATTGTCGAATTATCGTCCGGTCTCCAATCTTTGCTTTGTGGCAAAGATTGTTGAGAGTGTGGTGGCACGACAGCTCCCTCAGCACTTGGATGAAGCAGTATATCTAGATCCCCTCCAATCGGGTTTCAGGCCCGGACATAGCACGGAGACGGCGTTGGTCGCTTTAGTGGATGACCTCTGGAAGGCCCGGGACAGGGGTTGTTCCTCTGTCCTGGTCCTGTTAGATCTCTCAAAAGCTTTTTATTTATTTTATTTATTTTTGGATTTTTATACCGCCCCTCTCCCAAAAGCGGGTGTTATAAGCATTCAAAAATGAAAACAACAGACTTTTGATAATCTGAGTTATAGGATGCTTTATTAGGGAAAATACTGCAGTATTGGACTCAGTTCACTCCAGAAAAGAAACATTTCCTAAGAGGAAAGGAGACACCCTCCTTTCAGTGAATACAGCTTATATAGGTTTATCAAATCACATGGTTACATAATACTTCCTTTTTCCATATATGGACGTTATACAACCTTCCATGGAAAACTTCCAATATTTTCAGATGTCCTGTTTTTCACATTCCAGAAAAATTATAAGGAAACATTAATATTCCTTAACGTGACATTTATAATGTCAGAGTGCCCTAGCACAAATGTCCTCTAACCTGTGTCAAAGACAAACTTCGCAATCCAACATATTTGTTTCACAAAAACATATTTCTCAACTTTTCTGTCCTTTTAAAAGGTCAGGTTACGGACACAAAATGGCTACAGTCTGGTTCTGTAGTTTCTCAAGTATAATATCCAAATTTTACTTATAACAGCGGGACTCGGGGCAGTGTACAGCCAGATAAAACAGAACAAGCTATAGGAATTATAAAGTTAAAAACAATTTAAAATAATTAAATTTGTGGCCAAAAGATAAAAATTGTATCAAAAACATATAAAACAGATAAAAATTAAATTACCAATTTAAAACCCCCACAATTGTTACTGGGCCAGGCCAGCCTGTTGGAAAAAATGGGTCTTTACTGCGCGCCGGAAGGTCTGAATGTCGGTGATGGCCCGTATCTCCGGAGGCAAGTCGTTCCAAAGGGAGGGAGCCCCCGCAGAGAAGGACCGCACCCTCGGGGCAGCCAGCCGGCATCATCCAGCCGACGGAACCCCGAGGAGGCCGACCCTATGGGAGCACACTGGGCGGCGGGAGGCCGTTGGTGGCAGCAGGCGGTCCCATAAGTACCCAGGTCCCAAGCCATGGAGCGCTTTGAAGATGATCACTACCACTTGAATTGCACCCGGAAGGCCACAGGAAGCCAATGCAGCTCGCGCAGGAGCGGTGTAACATGGGAGCTCCGAGAAGCTCCCAAGATCACCCGCGCGGCCACATTTTGGACCAACTGCAGCCTCCGGATGCTCCTCAAGGGGAGCCCCATGTAGAGAGCATTGCAGTAATCCAGGCGGGAGATGATGAGAGCGGAAGTGACCGTGCAAAGTGATACTGTTGACCACAGTATTTTATTGTGGCGGTTGGGGGGGCTGGGAATGGGAGGCACTGTTTATTTATTTATTTATTTATTTATTGTACTTATATACCTCCCTATTTCCCTGACAGGACTCAGGGCGGTGCACAGCCATATTAAAATGCAGAGAACAATACAAGATTAAAAACAGTTAAAAGACCAAATATGAAAGGCTGAAGTTTATAAGAAGTTTAAAAACCAAACTAGATAAAAACCAAATTAAAATCCTAAAAACCACTAGGCCAGACCGGCTTGATGAAACGCGCGCCGGAAGGTCAGGAGATCAGGGATAGTCCTCATCTCCGGGGGTAATTCGTTCCAGAGAGAGGGTGCCCCCAACGAGAAGGCTCGCACCCTCAGGGTCGCCAGCTGCCAAGGCGGCGGCACCCCGAGGAGGCCGACTCTATGGGAGCGTATTGGCCGACGGGAGGCCGATAATGGCAGGAGGTGGTCCCGCAAATATCCTGGTCCCAAGCCATGCAGCGCTTTAAAGATGGTAACCAGGACCTTGAAGCGCACCCGGAGGACCACCGGGAGTCAATGCAGCTCACACAAGAGCAGTGTAACATGGGAACCCCGAGGGGTTACGGTGGTTCTCCTCCTTCCTCTCTGACCGCTCGCAATTTGTGTTGGCAGGGGGGCAGAGGTCGACCCCGAGCTCCTTGTTTTGTGGGGTGCCTCAGGGGTCTGTGCTCTCGTACCTGCTGTTCAACATTTATGTGAAGCCGCTGGGCGAGATCATCCATGGTTTTGGGGTAGAGTTCCATCAATATGCTGATGACACTCAGCTATACATTTCTACCCAGGCCACCCCAACGAAGCCGTTGAAGTGATGACCCGGTGCTTGGAGCCGTGCGGAGTTGGATGGGTCTTAACAGGCTTCGTCTCAACCCGACCGAAACCGAGTGGCTGTGGTTTCCTGCACCCAGATACAGCCAGCTCACTCCATCGCTGGCTGTGGGGGGAGAAATCTTGACCCCCATTTAGAGGGAGCGCAATCTGGGTGTCCTCCTGGATGTACGGCTGTTATTAAAAGATCACATAGCGGCCGTCGCCAGGGGGGCTTTTTGTCAGATCCGTAGGATCTATCAGTTGCAGCCCTTTCTGGATCGGGGCGCGCTTCGCACAGTCACTTCTGCCCTCGTCATCTCCCGCCTAGACTATTGCATTGGTCTCTACATGGGGCTCCCCTTGAAGAGCATCCGGAGGCTTCAGCTGGTGCAGAATAGGTGGTTGTTAGTAGCTGGAACGCAATTAGCTCATGAAACCATGCTTTGAATAGAGACTATTATATTCATGGACTGGCCGGCATTGCTGCAGGGACCATTGCAACCACCTGGACATATACCGGGAGCTTACATCCCTATGGATTATATCATGATAGATTTTACAGATCTGCTGAGATGCGGCTTATACAAGGCAATGTTGGTTGTAGTAGATATGTATACTGGTTGGTCGGAAGCGTTTCCAACCAAAACTAAACAAGCATTAGAAGTTGCTAGGATAATGTTTGGGGTTCCAAACCGTATTTCTTCTGATAATGGCCCAGAGTTTGTGAATCAGATCAATCAAGCAATAATGACAGCCGTAGGGATAAGTGGAGGCTTTACAGTGCCTTTCATCCACAGTCAGGGGCTCCATGGGGAGGATGGAGCACACACACACCCATCAGTGGTGCAGGAGGCCAACTAGGCCACACACACCATAGCCACGCCCACCCAGCAACCAGGCAGAGAACCCCTGGCTAAAATTTTTGAAGCGCACACCTGGTCATAAGTGTGAAAATCTTGATAGGGCACTTTTTAATGTCTATATCAGTCGTGGGATTCAAATATTTTTACTACCAGTTCTGTGGGCATGGCAGGGGAAGGTTACTGCAAAATCCCCATTCCCTCCCCACTCCACTAACCTGCCTTCCACGCTCCGTTCTCCTGTGCAGGGCAACCAAAGAAGACCCAGCCAATCAGCTGGGACTCAATGGGAGGCAGGGAAGAGATGGGGGCGGGGCCAGTCAGAGGTGGGATTTGCTGGTTCTCTGAACTACTCAAAATTTCCACTACCGGTTCTCCAGAACTGGTCAGAACCTGCTGAATACCACAAAAGACCTATATACATTAAATACGGGAAATGTTAAAATGCTAGGTGTGCTGGATTTCCGGAAGCAGAGAGAGGAACCTGCCCCTCTATATATCAAGGGGGCTGTGTGAGGAGGGTTTCCTCTTTCAAATTCTTGGAAGTGCTTGTTAGTCAAGACCTCACCTGGAAAAACAACACCTCTCTGGTGGTTAGGAAGGCTCAACAGAGACTCCATTTCCTTAGAGTCTTGGAAAAAATCAGGTGGAACAATGGCTGGTGACCTCTTTCTATCGGTCCACAATAGAAAGTGTCTTCGCGTGCTGCATAACCGTATGGTATGCTGGTTCAACAGCCATGGATAGGAAGGCACTGCAGAGAGTGATTAATTGGGCACAAGAAACCATTGGTTTCCCCCTAACACCATTGGAGGACATCGCCAGTCCTCACTGTTTCAGCAGAGTAAGGGAGATACTGAGGGATGATTCTCATCCTGGTCAGTGTCTTCTCTCACTTTACCATCGGGCAGAAGACACAGAAGTAGAGCCAGCCGGACAAACAGGTTTAAAAACAGCTTTTATCCATGGGCTGTCAGACTCCTAAATACAACTACAATCACTCCCTGCATACAGGGAGACATATGACTGTTTTCTCTCCAAATATGTGTACAAGGACTATTTCCGATATTATTCATGTTGTCTTGCATTTTTGTTATGGATTGCACCAGTAGAGGCTAAATCAATTTTGTTGTATATATGTATAATGACAATAAAGTTTATTATTATTTGACTTCTATAGACCCCCAAATTGGTAGCCACTGATCTGGCCGAACAGAATCTCAAAGGGATGGGGATTACAGGCAGGGACCAGCTAAGGCAGGTCAATAAAGTCAAGATGGCAGCCCGACCTGCCTTCCACCCATATGTAGAGTAAGGGGCGGGGCTTCCATCCCTTAGGCCTTTGTTGACTTAGGGTTTGTTCCTGCTTTGCAGCATCTCTTCACTTCTGGGGGAGCAGCAGGGCCTTCGAAAGGAGTCTAGGAGAATCCCTGGGGAGATGGGATTGGCTAGCAGTGGATAGGCTCCACCCCTTTTTTGGAGGGAAGAGGAAAGGTGGGAAATGTGGGTGCAGCTACGGAGAAGGAGAGGCCAAAAGTGAATTTCAGGGGCAGTCTGGCAACAAGTTTGTCTTGGAAAATTAGGCCTGCAAAATTGAAGGGCTTAACACCCAGCGTTTCACTGCTCTGGAATTATTATGGGCATCAGGTGTTGTTATGGTTAGCCAGTAGCAGGTGCTGAGGGTGGAGGAGAGCGAGGGCTCAGATGAGGGGCCAGGACCATTAGGGAGTGGACTGCTGCCTTCAGAGATTGTGGGGGCTGGCAGCAGTGATGAGGAGGTTCCCGAGGAGATTGTGCCAAGTTCCCGTGCGCGCAGGATTGCTGGTAGGAGAGAGCAGTTGCAGCAGCACGGGCGACTCGGGAGTAAGGCTGCAAGGTAATGGCCCCTCCCTCAAGAGGATAAAAGCCAGGTTTGAAGAAGTATTCTTTGCAGAAGGCAAAGATGCTCTGAAACTCAGCCTCGTGGGCTTATAGTTAGTATTTGAAAACTCTGGTAAACTATTTCTTATCTGTGGGTTTTTGGCAGCCTTGAAAAACCATTTGGCAAGGCTCTTTCTTGTCGGAGCTAATTAGTTGGAAGCAGCCTTTTATCTGTGAAGAAACAGAAATTTGTGTATGAAACCTTAAAAGGTGGGGCTGCTGTCTTTGTCTTGTGTTTGGTCTCTTCAACCAGGTTGGGTCAGAACAGATGTAGAGGATTAGATAGCATTGTTTATGGGTTACTTTTATTTATTGTATTATTAATATCCTTCTCATCCTTCCTATTACCTCTCTTCCCACTTATGACTATAACTGTGTTGCTTGTATCTTTATAATTTATATTGTTTATTTGTTTCCTGGTATGATTTGATTGCTTATTAGTAACCAATGACTATCACTAAGTGTTGTACCTTAGGATTCTGATGAATGTATTGTATTTTTTTCTTAATATACGCTGAGAGCATATGCCCAAAGCCAAATTCCTTGTGTGTCCCATCACTATTGGCCATAAGAATTGAATGATATTCGATTCATCAGTTCAGTTCTATTCTCTTCCCTTACTCTTGCTGTAAATTTATGGATCTCAGAGTCTTATTGCATAAAACTACTATAATTTTAAAACTGTTGTTTCTTTGTACTTTTGATGGTGCTTAAATTGTGCCGCTTGTTTGTGGGGGGAATGGCACTTTGATTGCTTTTGGTGTTCTTTGTACTGAAATATCTCTTTTGCATGGTGTTTAATTTAGTAATCTCATCTAAATGATAATGCCTTGAAAAATGTAAATAAGCTTTCTCCACAGAACCCCCTTTAAACCAATGAAATAGGCTACAGAAGTACAAAAAATAAAATTTGCTGAGTTGGTTGAAT
>JAGDQI010000418.1:0-24106 GCA_023653725.1 Bungarus multicinctus | reverse complement strand
TAGCCGGCGAGGCTGCTGGCTTGCTGGGCCGCCGGGGCCGCTGAGCGAGGCCCTGCATGGCCGACCCGGCGAGGCCGCTGCAAAAGCCGCCGGGGCCCGAGCCGCCGATGCCGCTGCTGGAGCCCAGGCCGGGGCCGCCGGCGATGGCCGTGCTCTGCTAGGCCGCCGGGGCCTACCGCCGGCGCGGCCGCTGCGCCGCCGGGGCCGCCGCGATGGCCGCTGCTGAAGCCAGCCGAGGCCGCCGCGAGGGCCACGGCAGCCCGACCGGGGCCAGACCGGCGAGGCCGCTGCGCCACGGCCAGGGCCGCCGGCGCGGCCCGCTGCACGCGATCCGGGGGCCGGGGGGGTCGCACGGCGAGGCCGCTGCGGAAGCCTCCGGAGCCATGGCTAAGCCGGCGAGGCCGCTGCGACGCCGCGGCCGGGGCCGCCGGCGAGGCCGCTACTGCCGACGCTGGGCTGCTGTTTGCCCGTCGGCGCACTGCCGCCAGACAGGGCTGCTGTTTACGCGGCCGGTGGGGTTTCTCCGGTGGCTGTCGGTTTGCGCTTCGTCTTCTTGGGGCGATGTCCCGCTGCTGAGGGGATAGGCCCCGCTGTGTTGCGAGGTGGACACGTCGTCGCCGGCTGCGGGTCCTGCTGCGGGAGCCGCGAGACCGTTGCTGAGATCCAGTGGGGCCAGCCCCTCCGCTGTTGCACGGTTCGGAGGAGTCCATTGAGAGGCCGGAGGAGGCCGTTGCTGAGGCCCGCCGGCCGTTGCCGCTGCCAGTTGGGGGCCGTGCTGTTTGGTGCCGTTCCGTGCTGGTACCCCGCCGCGGGCTGTCGTGCTTGAGGCCGTACTTGCAAGAAGGCGGGAAGAGACTGTGTGGGAAGAGAGGAGAGGAGGGAGAGGAAAGAAAATTAAACGGGAAGTCACGGGAAGCTGCGGAGGTCACCGTTGGTGCCGGCAGCTCTGTAGGAGTCTGCCGCCACCACCTCTGGTGTCCGCTGAGACCATCTGCCCTTGCCGCTTGTGTCCGCCCGCTAGGTGCCGATGCCAGCTGTCGTGGGTTGCAGCTGCTACGACCTGGACTTGGGTCCCAACTTGGTTCGGCCTTTGCCTGGTCGATGGGCAGTCAGGGAAGATCCAGCCAAAGACACAATTGACATATTCCTCGCAACATCTGTGGGCCCTGAGAAACGTCCCCCTATCTCAGAGTTGGCCCGCTTGCCTTTCCAAGGCCTTTCTCAAGGACGTATCTTGGGATCCGGAGAGATGGTGGGGTCGCCGGAAACGTGGGAGGGAGGGCTTTTTAAATTTTTAATTAGATTCTTAAAGGGGTTAGGGTTGGCCGGGGCGGGGGTTGGGGACAACCCGCCTGGGGCTGGGACCGGGTCGTGGGTTGAGCGTTGCCGGAGGGTTTGGGATCGGACGGGGCCTGTATTGAGGATGGGGGGTTATCCCAGGGAGGGTGATTTTAAAGCGATTAGTACGGTGAGCGGGAGAGGCAGATTTGGCGGTTATAGTGGCCACATTCGGTTCTGGGAGCGCGGCCCCCGCTATTTGTCGGCGGTGGCGCGCTCCGACCCCCTTGTTATAATCCCGTCCCCGGGGGTGTGAACGATCGGGCCCGGGGCCTTCGGCTGATGTTGTGTAACGCCAGGTCCGTTTATTAATAAGGCCCCCCTCATTTATGATTTGATCTGTGAGGGGGAGCGGACCTGGTGGGTATTACCGAGACCTGGCTGGGCCCAGAGGGGGGAGTGCCCCTTGTTGGAGATGTGCCCAGCTGGGTTTCGGGCTTTTCATCGGCCGAGGGCCCAGGGGAGGGGCAGGGGGTGTTGCGGTGGTTATTAAGGAGGATCTGTGTCCGAGGGAATCCACTGTTTCTCAGACGACCGGGTGTGAGTCCTCTTTTCGTGAAGTTCGGTCCCAGGGTGCAGGTGGGCTTGCTGATCGCATACCTGGCTCCCTGCTATGCGGCATCGGCCCTGCTTGAGCTCCTCGAGGTTATAGCCGGCGTGGCGGTTGAGACCCCCAGGCTTATGGTCATGGGGGATTTCAACCTCCCTTCTGCCGGCGGTACCACGGGGATTGCTCAGGAGTTCATGGCTTCCATGACAGCCATGGGCCTGACCCAGTTAATTCGGGACCCTACTCACGTGGGAGGGTCACACCCTGGATTTAGTTTTTGTCTCTGATCAGTGGCAGAGTGGTCTGGGTGTAGGGGACATAGTCATAGAACCCCTGTCATGGACAGACCATTCGCTCCTGAAGCTCGACTTCCGTTCCGCACCCCCCGACCGCAGGAGGCGGGGCCGCTTAAATGGTACCGCCCCAGGCGCCTGATGGACCCGGATAGGTTCCTGATGGAGCTTGGGCCATTTCCCGAAGCTCACACACACGACTCGGTTGAGGGCCTGGTTGCCACCTGGGATAGGGTGGCCTGCTGGGGCCCTTGACCGGGTCGTGCCCTTGCGGCCTCTGACCCGGTGCCGATCCCAAATGGCTCCTTGGTTTTCTGAGGAGCTAAGGGAGATGAAGCGCCGGAAAAGACGCCTAGAGAGTAGTTGGAGAGCTAGCCGTTCTGAGTCTGACCCGAACACTTCTACGATCTTATATTAAGACGTACTTAGTGGCGATAAGGGTGGCGAGGAGGACTTACCTCTCCACCCTTAGTGCGTCCGCGGAAAACCGCCCAGCCGCCCTGTTTAGGGTGACCCGCTCCCTTTTAGAGATGGAAGCGCGGGAGGATCCCTTACAGGGATGGGCTGAGGAGTTTTCTAGGTTTCTGCAGGACAAAATCGCGCAGATTCGGGACGAGCTGGACTTCGACTGGGCATCTCCGGGCGGGGGGGCGGGGGTAGATATCGGTGAGGCCATTTGGGTTGAGTTCGACCCTGTTACTGTAGAAGACGTGGACAGGGTGCTGGGGGGACTGAATGCCACCACCTGTTTGTTGGACCCGTGCCCCTCCTGGCTGGTTTTGGCCACTCGGGAGGTGACACGAGGCTGGTTCCAGGGTATTATAAACATTTCCTTGAGAGAGGGGCTTTTACCTGCCGCCTTGAAGGAGGCGGTGGTGCGGCCCCTCCTCAAGAAACCGTCCCTGGACCCAGCACTGTTATCAAATTATCGTCCTGTCTCCAACCTTCGCTTTGTTGCGAAGGTTGTAGAGAGTGTGGTGGCCCGTCAGCTCCCCCGCTTCCTGGATGAAGCGAGTTATCTTGACCCCCTCCAATCGGGCTTCAGGCCCGGGCACAGCACGGAGACGGCGTTGGTCGCGTTGGTTGATGATCTCTGGAGGGCTCGGGACAGAGGTTGTTCCTCTGTCCTGGTCCTGTTAGATCTCTCGGCGGCTTTTGATACTGTCGACCACAGTATCTTATTGCAGCGGTTGGAGGGGTTGGGGGTTGGAGGCACCGTGTTGCGGTGGTTCTCCTCCTTCCTCTCCGACCGCTCGCAATTTGTGTTGACGGGGGGGCAGAGATCGTCCCCAAGGCCCCTGCTTTGTGGGGTGCCTCAGGGTTGGTGCTCTCGCCCCTTCTGTTCAACATTTATGTAAAGCCGCTGGGTGAGATTATCCGTGGCTTTGGGGTGAGTTCCATCAGTACGCTGATGATACTCAGCTGTACATCTCCACACCGGGCCACCCCAACGAAGCCGTCGAAGTGATGTCCCGGTGCCTGGAGGCCGTGCGGGGTTGGATGGGTCGTAACAGGCTTCGTCTCAACCCGGCCAAAACCGAGTGGCTGTGGTTTCCTGTGCCCAGATACAGCCAGCTTACTCCTTCGCTGGCCGTGGGGGGAGAGGTTTTGACCCCCGTGGAAAGGGCACGCAACTTGGGTGTCCTCCTGGATGTGCGGCTGTCTTTGGAAGAACATCTTGCAGCCGTCACCAGGGGGGCTTTTCATCAGATTCGTCTGATTTACCAGTTGCGGCCCTTTCTGGATCTGGGCGCACTTCGCACAGTCACTTCTGCCTCGTTATCTCCCGCTTGGATTATTGCAATGCTCTCTACATGGGGCTCCCCTGAAGAGTCTCCGGAGGCTGCAGTTAGTTCAGAATGCAGCCGCGCGGGTGATCGTGGGCGCCCCTCGGGGCGCGCACGTAACACCACTTCTCCGCAGGCTGCACTGGCTTCCTGTGGCCTTCCGGATTCGATTCAAGGTGGTACTGACGGTATTTAAAGTGCTCCATGGCTCGGGACCTGGGTACTTACGGGACCGCCTGCTGCCATCAACAACCTCCGCCGCCCAATACGCTCCCACAGGGTCGCCCTACTTGGGGTACCGCCACCTGATCGCTGGCGGCTGGCGGCCCCGAGGGTGCGTGCTTTCTCTGTGGGAGCACCCTCCCCTGTGGAATGATCTCCCCCCGGAGATACGAGCCATGACAGATATCCTCTCCTTCCGGCGCGCAGTTAAGACCCTATTTTTTAAACAGGCTGGCCTGGCCCAGTAAGGGTTAATGGGGTTTTAAGTTAATAGGGTTTTTAAAATTTAACTCCATTTTTAAACTTTTGGGATACAGCTATATTTATGTTTAATTCGGTTTTAAATTCTATTTAATCTTGTATTTTTGTATTTTAATGTATTTACTAGGCTGTACACCGCCCCGAGTCCCTTTTCGGAGAGGGAGCGGTATAGAAATATGATCAAATAAATAAATAAATAAATATTCTATTTTGTTCTGTTCTAAATAGAGGCATCAAAGTGGCACCCTGGGAAATAAGGATGAGTTTTTCACCACCTTTAAACATAGACTAATAGAGTAGGAAGGGACCTTGGAGGTCTTCTAGTCCAACCTCTCTGCTCAAGAAGGTGGCCCTATACCATTTCAAAGAAATGGTTGTCCAATCTCTTCTTAACACCTCCAGTGATGGAGCACCCACAATTTATGGAGGCAAGTTGTTCCACTGGTTGATTGTTCTCACCGTTAGGAAATTTCAGAGGTGGTATTCAGCAGGTTCTGACCAATTCTGGAGAACCGTAGTAGAAATTTTGAGTATTTTGGAGATCCGGCAAATCCCACCTCTGACTGGCCCTACCCCCATCTCTTCTCTGCCTCCTGAGTCCCAGCTGATCGGCTAGGTCTTCCTTTGTTGCCCTGCACAGGAGAATGGAGCTGGAAAGTAGGTTAGTGGGGTGGGGAGGGAATGGGGATTTTGCAGTCACCTTCCCCTGCCATGCCCACCAAGCCATGCCCACAGAACGTAGTATTTTTTTTTGAATCCCAGCACACTCTCTCTCTGTGTGTGTGTATAGATAGATAGATGATAGATAGGTAGCTGGTAGGTAGATTTGACAGATGATAAATAAATGTATAGATATGGAGAGAGAGAGAGAGAAATAGATTATCTGAAATAGAAATAGATAGATAGATAGATAGATAGATAGATAGATAGATGGATGGATGGATGGATGGATGGATGGATGGATGGATGGATGGATGGATGGATGGATGGATGGGTGGGTGGGTGGGTGGGTGGGTGGGTGGGTGGGTGGGTGGGTGGGTGGGTAGGTAGATAGATAGATAGATAGATAGATAGATAGATAGATAGATAGATAGATAGATAGATAGATAGATAGATAGATAGATAGAGATATACTGTAGATACATAGATGTAGATATAAATATAGATATACTGTAGATATATAGATATAGATATAGATAGATATGAATTGCTATCTCACCCAGGTGGCAGGCCTAATAAGATCTGTTCTGACAGGAATTCCTTGCTGCAAGGGGCATCATTCAAAATTCAGCCATTAATGTGTGTGAGTTTTAGGAAATATCTACATGGTTTCTATTCTTTTTACACCAAGGTCTTTATCTCTAGAATTGTTGATACCCAGAATTTCTCCTGCGGTGAAATGTCCAAGACTGGTCATCTTAGAGAAGCAAAAATCACATGAACACGGCACCCTATCTCACGAAGTTAAATTCATTGGTGAGAAAAGTAAGGTTTTACCTTTAGAAAAAAAAATTTAAATGCACAGGTATAGTACAGGTAGTACCTTGTTCAACAGTAGTAATTGGGAGAGGGACCTTGGAATCCTAATGGACAACCATTTAAATAGGAGCCAGCCAGGTGCTGCAGCTGCCAAGAAAGCCAACACAGTTTTAGGCTGCATCAACAGAGGGATAAAATCAAGATCATGTGAAGTGTTAATACCACTTTATAATGCCTTGTTAATTCCACTTGGAAGTTTGCATCCAGTTTTGGTCACCACGATGTAAAAAAGAAGTTGAGACTCTAGAAAGAGGGCAGAGAAGAGCAACCAAGAGGATCAGGGGACTGGAGGCTGAAACATAGGAAGAACGATTGCAGGAATTGGGTATGTCTAGTTTAATGAAAAGAAGGACTAGGGGAGACATGATAGCAGTCTTCCAATATCTCAGAGGTTGCCACAAAGAAAAGGGAATCAAGCTATTCTCCAAAGCACCTGAGGACAGGACCAGAAGCCATGGATAGAAACTAATCAAGGAGAGAAGCAACCTAGAACTAGAACTAAGGAGAAATTTCCTGACATTTAGAACTATTAAAAAACTAGGCTGGGGGCAACACATGTGAGGTTAATCAGTGGATGACATCCCCTCAAAATAAGACCTACTGCCTTTTCTGACGGCAAAAGAATTATAAGGGTCCTATTTTCAGGGAAACTCACTACTATTGCTACTACTACTGATGCTACTACTACTTCTCCTCCTCCTTCTCCTTCCCCTCCCCCTCCCCATGGAGTAGAGTGGAGTAAGGTAGGGTAGGGTTGGGTAGGAAAGGAAAGGAAAGGAGAGGAGAGGAGAGGAGAGGAAGAGATGTGTTTCGTCCCTCGTCTTCCAGAACTAACTAGGAAAGTGAGTCTTACTTTGATTTTATTTTTCTGGTTGAAGCACTTGAGACTTGTTCATTCTCTCCTTCTCAAAGCAATTGTGTGTGTGTGTACTTATGAATTTATCATCTGTCATTTTTCATTAAGCCGGTTAACAGAGACGTTTTGAAAAGCTGCATGGCTCGGAAGCCGTCCATGTGTGCTCGGTTGGGAGCAAAATGAAAGCTAATTGGGGAGAAAGGCAAGGCCCACTGGACATGAGGCACCCCCTTAAATGCAGGTTACTGACCTGTGAAGAAGGCATGGAGCAGAGCAGAGCAGAGCAGGTCTGGAAAGGAATCGCAGCTTGATTTTTGCTTAATCGTTGTGGCTGATATTGGGACAATAACAGAATCTTCGGGGTCAGGACATAGAAGAATAGGGTTGGAAGGGACCTTGGAGGTCTTCTAGTCCAACCCCCTGCTTAGGCAGGAAACCCTACACCACTTCAGACAAATCTCTTATCCAACCTCTTCTTTAAAACTTTCAGTGTTGGAGCATTGTTACAAGTTCTGGAGGCAACTTGTTCCAATGGTTAATTGTTCTAACTGTCAGGAAATTTCTCCTAAGCTTCTTTTCTCCTTGATTAGTCTCCATCCATTGCTTCTTGTCCTGCCTTCAGGAGAATAGCTGGATTCCCACTTCTTTGTGGCAACCCTTCAACTTATCTGTCTACTTTCTGAAATTGGCAACCAGTGGCAACCAAAATTGGATGCAGTATGCCAAGTGTGGCCTTACCAAGGCATTATAAAGTGGTCTTAACACTTCACGTGATCTTGAATCTATTCTATCTAGGAGAGGAGCAGGAGGAGGTAGAGAAAGAAGAGAGGGGGTCAAAATTCCCACATGACCAGATTGTCTTTTTAATTATCATTTATTTATTTTTAATGTGGCAGTCATTAAGCAAGCATGACAATCATTTAAGTGAATGCCATGGTCATTAAATGAATACTGTGGTTGTTAAGCAAATCAGTGTATTCCTATGGGCATTTTTTATATGAAACCAGGCAAAATTATATAAGACATTATACAGCCAGCCTGTCAGCAAGCGGTTGATCCTGAAGACCTCTAAGATCCCTTCCAACTCTTATTTTGTCATCTATTTTTCCATCTACTTCCTTCCTTCCTTCCTTCCTTCCTTCCTTCCTTCCTTCCTTCCTTCCTTCCTTCCTACCTTCCTTCCTTCCTTCTTCCTTCCTTTTTCTTCTTCCTTCCTTTCTTCCTCCCTTCTTTCCTTACTCCTTCCTCCCTTCCTTTTTTCTTCTTCTTTCCTTCCTTCTTCCTCCCTCCCTTCCTTCTTTCCTTGCTCCTCCCTCCCTTCTTTTCTTCTTCCTTTCTTCCTTCTTCCTTCCCATTTCCTTTCTTTCTTCCTTTTTTCTTTATTTCTTCCTTCCTTCCTTCTTCCTATTTCCTTTCTTCTTTTCTTCTTTCCTTACACCTCCCTCCCTCTTTTCTTCCTTCCTTCTTTGTTCCTTCCTTCCTTCCTTCCTTCCTTCCTTCCTTCCTTCCTTCCTTCCTTCCTTCCTTCCTTCCTTCCTTCCTTCCTTCCTTCCCTTTTTCTTTCTTCTTTCCTTTCTTCCTGCTTCCTTCCTTCTTTGCTTCCATCCATCCATCTATTTATCCATCCATCTAATCTACCTCTTATTTAATATCTCGCTAGCTTGCTCTATGTACTCCCTCTCATTATTATTTTTTTCTTCTTTCTCATTCTTTATGATTAGGAGCAACCTTCCATCACCTCTTCTTCTGAACACTCTAGTTGCCTTGTCAGTGTTTCTATACTCTCTTTTTTTTTAAAGACATTCTTTCTCTTCCTTTTTCTCTTCCAATAATGCAGAGTTGCTGTTTCAGCAGAAGTGGTGGGCTGTAGAGTGGGAATCGGCAGTGGCCTAGATGACAGATGCCTTGGAAATGAGAAAGGGGGGAAACTGCCGAGTCAGGGACCAAATTATTTCTAATCCCAGGTTCGTCTTTAGTTCAATAATCACCCGTAAGGCCTGATAAGTCTGGAAATGAACCCGGGGGGGTGGGGGAAAGAGTTACGGAAATCTGTTCAACTTCTTAAAAAGTGCTCACGAGATAGATTCTCTCCTAGTCTCTGTTTTTTTTTCCCCTAGATGAAAAATGACCGCTGTTCCCAGGCTGACCTCTCCATTAGAACAACCAATTGGTGGAGCATGACACCAATTTAGAGGTCTCTGGTATAGGGGAAACCAATTTAGGTCCAGGCTTCTTTGACAGGAGCAAGCCGGTCAGATGTTAGACTTGCTTGGAAAACCGGTCTTTGAAAATACCGTGAATATTTATTTTATTATTTCGATTTGTATACCACCTCCTCTCCTAAAAAGGGACTCGGGGCGGTGAACAGCCACAATAAAAACATACAATCAGAAAAGTTAAAAAAGAGTTTAAAAATTAATTAAATAGATGGCTAAGACCAATAAAACCCATAAAAGATTAAAATCAAATTAAAAACCCTACTCATAACGCTACGGCAGACCGGCCTGTTGGAAAAGGTGGGTCTTAAGTGCTTGTCGGAAGGCCCGTAGGTCGGTAATGGCTCACATCTCCGCCGGTAGCTCATTCCAAAGGGAGGGTGCTCCCACAGAGAAGGCCCGCACCCTTGGGGCCGCCAACCGACATTGGCCAGCCTGCGGCATCCCGAGGAGGCCAACCCTCTGGGAGAGCACCGGCTGGCGGGAGGCCGATGGTAGCAGCAGGTGGTCCCACAATGTGAGATACATTCTACAGTTGTCTGGGATGGACTGAACTGAAGGTTCAGATGTAAAACTAGCCATCTTCTACCAATATAGAAGAGAATATTTGTAGTAGTTGAATGCTGGGATCCTTGGTGCTCTCTGAGCTTGGTTGTTTTCTTGCAGACATTTCATGACCCAACTAGGTGACATCATCAGTACTAGAAAGCAATGGTGTTTCCGGCAGAAAGAGGAGAAGGAGGAAGAAGAAGAGGAGGAGGAGGAGAAGGAGGAAGAGGAGGAAATGTGGGGTCCTTGGTGCTTTCTGAGCTTGGTGGTTTTCTTGCAGACGTTTCATGACCCAACTAGGAGACATCATCAGTGCTGGAGGAAGTGGGGTTTGCTCTTTGTTTATATACAAATGTTTGCCCTCCCAGTAAAATCACACAAAGTATTAGTATTGCTTTAAAAAGCCTTAGGAAGGCCACACCTGGAATACTGCATCTGGTCACCACATTACAAAAAAAAAAAGGTGTGAGGGAAAGTGGATGAAGACAGCTCCTCCATAATAGTTCCCAGAGCATGTTTCATAGGGCAAATAGTCTAGATTTCTATCTAGAATCAAGGATTGAGAGAAGAAACTGCTTAGAAGAATCTCAATGCATCTTTCTTGGGTTTTGGAACTTGATATATGCAGTGGACATGTACAACTATCTCAGTAGGCATAACTAAGGTTTAGGTCTCATGAAATGAGTTTTGGTCATGAAATCCAGTTTTGATCACCACACAAAGGTGTTGAGGCTCTAGAAAAAGTGCAGAGAAGAGCAACCAGGATGATGAGGGGACTGGAGGCTAAAACATACGAAAAACAGTTGCAGGAACTGGGCCTGGCTAGTCTAGTGAAGAGAAGGACCAAGAGAAGGACCAGAATAGTAGTCTCCCAATACTTGAGCGGCTGCCACAGAGAGGGGAGCGGGGTCAAGCTATTTTCCAAGGCACCCAAAGGCCAGATAAGGAATAATAGAAACTGAACAAGGAGAGATTCAACCTAGAAATAAGGAGAAATTTTCTGACAGTAAAAAGAATCAACGAATGGAACAGAAGTTGCCCTCGGAAGTTGTGGGAGCACCATCACCTGAGACTTTCAAGAAGAGATTGAACTGCCATTTGTCAGAAATGGTGTAGGGTCTCCTGCTTGGGCGGGGAGTTGGATTAGATGACCTACAAGATCTCTACCAATTCTGATTATCTGAATCTGAATCTAAACATCCTTGGGGAGTAGATGAGTGGTTAAAGACACTCAGCTTGTCAGCTGAAAAGCAGATAGTTCAGGTTCGAGACCCAAGCGCTGCATGATGGGATGAGCTCCCATTCCTTGCTCCAGCTCCGGCCCACCTAGCAGTTCAAAAGCATGCAAATACAAGTAGATAAATAGGTATCACTTTGGTGGGAAGGTGACAGCTTTCTATGACCCTTGGCATATAGTCATGCTTGCCACATGACCATAGACGTATCTTTGGATAACTCTGGCTCCCTCGGCTAAGAAATGGAGATGAGTATCCTTACCTCTAGAGTCAGACACAACTGGATAGGGGAAACCTGGCTGAGGAATTCTGGGAGTTGAAGTCCACAAGTCTTAAAGTGGCCAAATTTGGAGAGCTCTCCAAACACAAAGAAGACAAAATTTTCCATATTGCTGTTTTGAACTCGCAAAAACAAAAGTGTTTTGAAGTCAAAACTCAAACGGTCGCTAATCTTAGCTGTTGGAGTCCGACAGCTAAGCAAACAGTCATAAGCTGAGGACTACCTGTAACCACTATGCCACATTCCATGACATCAAGCTCAGTTCTTTGATTTTTCCCCCAGGAAACGAAGTGTTTTGGCCCAGCCTCGGTGGCAACCAAACAAGCAAAATAGAAAACTCTACTCAGCCAAAAATTTCACTTCAGGGCCAAAAAGGGTTAATGGTTTGCTGCAGTGTAAGATATTATCACATGCAAACTGTTTCTCCTTACATGAACCCCTGCTTTCTGGCAAGTGAATTCCAGCAGTTAAATGAATTATACCACTTAAGCCATTTTCCCCCATCTTTTCTGATGTAAGTGTTAAAAGAAAAAGAAAGAAAGCAGAAGAAAAAACTTCCAAGGTCACCCAATCAAACTTGCTAGATTTGCAAAGTGAGAGAGACAGATTTATTTATTTTTTTAAAAAGAGTAGAGGCTGAAAAAGAACCCCAAGTTTGGTAGATTTGCAAAGATAAGATAAACGGAAAGGAAGGGGAAATAGATGGAGTTGCCCATCCCTGAGCAAAAGAGAGATTTGTTTTATTATTATTTGGCACAGAAGGGTGGGGAGGATTATGGAAATGATGGAAAGGAACTCTGACCCAGTGTTATAAACATCAGGTGTGGAAAAAGCCAATCTGTCAAGTGCAAAACACCAGAAGGTTCAATTAAATGTATTCATAGAAGGGAATATTTGTTGAACTTTACGGCTCCAGCTGTTTTCTGAGCTTAGTTGTTTTCTTGTGGATATTTCAGGAACCAACTAGGCAATATCAACCGTGCTAGAAACCCCATTGCTTTCTAGTACTGATGATGTTAGCTAGCATGGTAATGAAATGTCTATTAAAAAAAAAACAACCAACCAAGCTCAGAAAACACCAAGGAACTTACAGTTTCCTCCTCCTCCTCCACTACACAAACCCCAATTTTATTAGAGTTGTCATATTGGCACGTCTGGGAAAACCTGAATCTGACAGTTTCGGGTTTTCCCTTCCCAAAGGAGAAATCAAAGATCCATCCCCTGCACCCATCAGTCAATCACAGGGCCCAATCAAATCCTCATCCCAACTGGAGAAATTCCCCCAGACACTCCCCTTCAGGTGCAGGGCAACATGTCCTTGACTCTCAGAGAAAGAATGTTGTTGAGTCTAATCTTCTTCCCCTCTATAAAATCCCCCCCTCCCAAATTCCCAGGCACTGAATGTGGCAGCCTCGAAGCTCCCAAGAGAAAAATGACTATGTAGGCATTCTAGATTGATCCCTCTTTTAGACTTAAAACTTAGAATAACTTCGTTGTCACTTTGAAGGTACACTAATTGGCATATGTTAAAATGAAATTTCGTTGCATACAATTTTAATTCCACCCGCGGATTCTGCCAGTCCTTCTCCCAGAGAATGGGTGTTTTGAGAGAGAAAGATGGAGGCAAATGGATGTGAAGGGAGCTGAACAGAGCAGGCAACTAGTTCATTCCATCCACTTAACAACTTAGGAAATCGGTTAATTACCGATTACATGTAATTAAGTGCCGGGATTACGGTTGTTGAGCAAAGCAGTCATATGCACATCTTGCTTAACGATATCTTCACTCAGTGACCAAGAGTCCAGTCCCAATTTTGAGAATGTTAAGGAATATTTGCATTGTTATTAAAGTTATCGCTGCTAAAGTATATTGTTACTAACAGGGATAATAGCAATAGTACTAATGTATCATCTATCTATCGTCTGTCTGTCTGTCTGTCTGTCTGTCTATCTATCTATCTATCTATCTATCTATCTATCTATCTATCTATCTATCTATCTATCTATCTATCTATCTATCTATCCTATCTATCCACCATCCATCCAGTATCTTTCTTTCTCTCTCCTCCCTCTATCTATCATGACTGTCTGTCTGTCTGTCTGTCTGTCTGTCTGTCTGTCTGTCTGTCTGTCTGTCTATCTGTCTATCTATCTATCTATCTATCTATCTATCTATCTATCTATCTATCTATCTATCTATCTATCTATCTACCTAACTACCTATCTATCTGTATCATGACTATCTATCTATCTATCTATCTATCTATCTATCTATCTATCTATCTATCTATCTATCTATCTATCTATCTCCAAACACAGAACCACATAGGCAATTATCACTTCGAAGTGTCATACAAGAAAGCCAATGCATATTAGAAACAGATATGCAGTAATGTATCTTTTATGCTTCAAAAACATTTCGGCATTTAAAGAGGTTGCAAAGAAGGAAATGGATAGAAACACGAATTGAAGCCCTTAGTCGGAGTTAACAACTAAAACAATGTTAATAGATATGCCTGCCCCTAGGAAATTCCTGAATAGGAAAGGAAATGTTTAAAAGCTTTTTAAATCACGGACCAGATCCCTCCTGGTAGTGCTGAATGCTATGGCTGGTGGTTTTTTTTTTAAAAAATCTTTAATGTTGCTTGCTGCTGAGATCTATGAAAGGCTGAAAGAAGGTCCCTTCTATGAATGTTGGTCTTTGATGTGTTTCTTTTCTGTTTTAGGTAGGGAAGAAATCTAAGATAAGCCTTAAAATCTCCTTTAAATCTCGTTTTAGGAATGGTAATTTTGCGTGTATGTAGTTTCTTGGATAGCAGCACTGGATCTCTGCCCAGTTGTTGCGTGGGCGTGGCCATGGTGGGCATGGCCTAGTTGACCTCTTGCACCATGGTGGAGGGGAGGGGTGTTTTTGCCCTCCCCAGGCTCTGGTGGCCAGAAACGGGCCCATTTCTGGCCTTCTGGAACTTCCTGGAGGCCTGTCTTTTGTCCACCCCGAACCTATGCATGGGCCTTGCCTGGGATCCAAAATGGGCCACGTGGAGATTCCTGGGAGGGGCAGGGCAGGGTGGGCGGGGCCAGCCAATTGGCCGCACTACGGGTTCAGTGAACCAGATGTAAAATTAACTTCCAGTTCGCCCTAAGCGGTGTGAACCGGTAGCAGTACACCCCAGAACATCAGGCACGAAGGATATCAGGACCACCCTTTAGAGTTGCAGTTAAAATGATTTATTGCTCATTCCTATACTGAAGAATCTAGACAACGAACAGTTCACTGCTCAATTGGTGCTGGATAAGCGTCAACCGAATTCAAGAAGGGTTGGATTTAGACCCTTTGTGAGAATGTAATGACTCTAGGCTAAGTCCTCTCTTGACTCCAACCCCTGTCCTTTTCCTACACTGACTGAGTCAGCTCTGCTGATTGTTCTCCTCCCTCAAAGAACAGCTGTGTTCTGCCTTAACTACTTTTAAGAAAGAAATGGCTCCTTATTGAAAGCCAAATCTTTAGGGCAACTATAGATATAGGACACCCTAAAATTGCTTACTTTTACTATGTGCATTTTCTCCTTATTGCTTCCCTCTGGACCGCTCCCTTCCCTTCTTCTCTTCTCTTCTCTTCTCTTCTCTCCTCTCCTCTCCTCTCCCCTTCTTTCCTTCTCTCCCTCCTCCCCTCCTCCCCTCCTCCTTCCCTTCCATTTCCTTCCTTTCTTCTTTCTTCTTTCTCTCCTTCTCTTTCTCTCTCTCCTTTTTATTTCTTTCCCTTTCCCTTCCCTTTTCTTCCTTTCCTTCCTTTTCCTTCCTTCCTTTTTTCTTTCTTGTTTTCTTCCTTCCTTCCTTTCTTTCCCTTTCCCTTCTACTTTTACTAAGAATTGCAATTATAATAGTGAAATCTAATACATGCCAAACCTAAAGGAATAAAGTAAAATAGAGTGGCAGAGATGAAAGTCTACATTTTTCAACCACAACATGGCCTCTTTTCCCATGAAGGACAGATCCAGAAAAGCTAGTTGAGTATCTGTGTTAACACCTGGTTAATCTTCCATAGCAGAGTGACACTTCTAAATGTTTAGATGGGTTCTCTTCTCCATTTCCCCCCACCTGAGCTGCCAATTAGAGGACCCGGCTTTGCAGTTTGAGATGTTCACAGAGATCCAACAGGAATGAAAAACAAAAAATATTTGGCTAAGCATGGAAACCTCTTAAAAGAAACGTAACAAGAGTTTGAGGCAGGTGGTGGTGGTGGGGGGAGAGGGTTTTTACGACTGGAAAGTAGATTTTTATTTTTCCTGTTCTTTTTCTAAAAAAAATAATAACAATTTCCTTCACACTTCACTCACTCTCAAGATTGCTGTGAGATTCTTCAAAACATGACCAAGTATGAAGACCCTTGATTGAAGGATTGGAATTAGCACAAGATGTAGACTGTCCGGTAAACGGTATTCCCTTCCATTCTTCCGAGGACCTACCAAATTTTTGGGACTGCTCGTATTTTCCATCTCATTGCAGCTTTTCAGTTCTCCAACACCTGTCTCACCCCAAGTAAATTGGAAGTGGGAGGATTTAGGACTCTAATAATTGGCCTGTTTTGGACCCCTTGCAATAAATTGTACAGTGGTCACTCAATAGCTAGATCTATGTAACTGCAGCGTTGGCAAGGAAGAACTTCTCTATTTCATGGGATAATATTTTCCCCAGACCTTCTGGAGCAGGAAGAGGTAGAGAAGCAAGGGGCACAAAGCTTTAAAAAAGATCAGAATCCATGTTACTGAGATTTTAAGTATTTGCTCCTCTCCATCCCTCTCTCTGTTTTCTTCCTTTCTTCCCTCCTTGCCTCCCTCTCACCACTACCTTCCTTCCTTCCCTCCATATTTCCTTCCTCCTTCCTTCCCTCCCTCTGTTTTTCTTCTTCCTTCCTTTCTTCCTCCCTCCATCCTTTTTTCTTCCTTTCTTTCTCCCATATTTCCTTCCTTCCTCCTTCCCTCTTTTCCTTCCTTCCTTCATATTTCCCTCCCCTTTCCGTACTCCCTCCCTCCTTTTTCCTTCCTTCCTTCTTATCCCTCTCTCTCTCCTTCCTTCCCTTTTCCTTCCTTCCTTGCCTCCCTTTTCTGTCTTTCTTTCTCTCTTTTTTTCTTTCTTTCCTTCCCTCCCTCTCTCCCTCCTTCCTTTTCTTTCCTTGCCTTCCTTTTCTTTCCTTGCCTCCCTTTCTTCTTTCTTTCTTTCTTTCTTCTTTCTTTCTTCTTCTTTCTTTCTTCTTTCTTTCTTTCTTTCTTTCTTCTTTCTTTCTTTCCTTCTCTCTTTTTCTTTCCTTCCTTCCTTCCCTCCCTCCCTCTCTCCTCCCTTCTTCCTTCCTTCCCTCCTTCCTTCCTTCTTCAGAAATATCAGATCCTATATTTTAAGAGTATCAGATCCTACATTATTGCCTGGCATAGATTTGAATCTTGCTACACCCAGTTTCTGTTTTAAACCATGGGAGAAATATTACCGCCCAGCTGAAAAAATAATTAATAGCTATCCATCATAGGAAGCAGACCCTGAATTGCAGGTTGTCCCTAACAGCACATCTCAAGGGGAACACAACACACAAAACATACTCGAACAATACAACATATGAGTATAATGGTAATTTGTCCCTTCTCCCCCAGAGAGCTCCTTGCATGGGGAAAGCTAGCTGATAAGAGAGGACAGTGCTTCCTTTTCTGTAAGAAGCTGTGACAAAGCCCTGTGAATACATTGAATTTGCTATTCAGAGCGAAGTTGCACTAGAAGGAAGATTTGCTTTTTAAACGTGAGACTTACTAAAGTCATCAAAGCTCCTGGTAGCTTACACTAAAGCAAGAATGACATCCGTGTCAAGTACCCATTAAAGCTGTTATATTGGAAGATTCAAACTCTGAGACTTTCAATCCAAACTCTACCTCCCTGGAAGGGGCAAGGAGAATTTCCAGGGAAGGGAATTTTAAACTGGTGCCTGTAGAGCAGTTGGCAACTTAAAAGACTTCCAGAATTCTCTAGCCAGCATGCTTTAAAATGGATTTGACTTCAACTCCCAGAATTCCCCAGCCAGCATGCTTTAACATGGGTGAACTTCCATTCCCAGAATCCTCCAGTCAGCATGCTTTAAGGTGGGTGGATTTCAACTCCCAAGCATGCTGACTAGAGGTGAGACGATAGCAGTCTTCCATATTTGAAGGGCTTCCACAAAGAAGAAGGACTCAACCTAGTCTCCAAAGCACCAGAAAGAAGGGCAAGAGACAATGGGTGGAAACTAATCAAAGAGAGAAGCAACCTGGAATTAAGGAGAAACTTCCTAACAGGGAGGACAATTAACCAGTGGAATGGAAGTTGCCTTCAGAAGTTGTAGGGGCTTAATCACTGGAGGTTTTCAAGGAGAGACTGGATAGTGACTTGTCTGAAAGGGTATAGGGATCTCCTGCTTAAGCAGGGGCTAGACTAGGAGACCTCCAAGGTCCCTTCCAGCTCTATTCTGATGATGAGATTGGACAACCATTATCTGGAATATTGTAGGATCACCTGCTTGAGCAGGGGCTGGACTAGAAGACCTCCAAGGTCCCTTCCAGCTCTATTCTGATGATAAGAGTGGACAACCATTGTCTGGAATGTTCTAGGATCACCTGCTTGAGCAGGGGGCTGGACTAGAAGACTTCCAAGGTCCCTTCCAGCTCTATTCTCATGATGATGTTGGACAACCATTATCTGGATATTGTAGGATCACCTGCTTGAGCAGGGGCTGGACTAGAAGACCTCCAAGGTCCCTTCCAGCTCTATTCTGATGATAAGATTGGATAACCATTGTCTGGAATGTTCTGGGATCACCTGCTTGAGCAGGGGGCTGGACTAGAAGACCTCCAAGGTCCCTTCCTGCTCTATTCTGATGATGAGATTGGACAACCATTATCTGGATATTGTAGGATCACCTGCTTGAGCAGGGGCTGGACTAGAAGACCTCCAAGGTCCCTTCTAGCTCTGTTCTTGATTGATTGATCTTTGTACGGCCTCCAGCTACGTCTTCACAAGTAAGGGCCCTGGTTTTTTTCTTCCTGTTTTCCCATCACTGGTCAACTGCAGAAGGAGCTCCCTAGAGCACGTGGCGATGAAGGCCGACTTCCCCTTGCCCTGCCCTGCCCTTTCCCTTTCCAAGGGAGGCAATTGTCTTAAATAGCACATCCAGCTTTGCAATTCCCCTTTTGATACCTTCGCAACTCCGACCTCCGACACCTGATATGTAATTTTCCATCGCCTGCCACCGCTCTCACGCCCCTCACGATCCCCGCCCCCCCTAACACTCCGACGCATTATGCAAGGAAATAATTTGTCTGGGACTAAGTATTAGATCCGAGATCAGGGCCACATAGAGGTCGTAAATGTTTCATTCTCTCCAAACGGCCATCGACGCCCCAACCTCCACCCCCACCCATCAGGTGCCATAACGGGCGGGTTTGCTTATTGTGCATATTGCTTAGAGTTGCAAATTGCCCATTACCGGGCTTAAACACTGCATTTACATTCATTATAACCCTGACACCTTCTCTTATAGCTTCCCAAGGGGCCTTCCAATTGGACCAGAAACGCAAATGAATGGTTTTATGATTACGATGAATGATGTCCAGGGTCTTTGCAGGAAGGTGGAGGAAGGAAGGAAGGGAAAACTGTCAAACACTCCAGAGTTTCATCTAAGGGAGGTTTTTTACCTCTGTGGTTGTGTGTGTGTGTGTGTGTCGTGTGTAGGATCCAAATGATTGAAAGCAAATGTCAAAGATGTAAAAAAGAAAATGAGCTGGGAGGAAAGACTGGCAGGGGAGTGAATTGAAATCTCCCAATCCAAGCTAACTACTCTGGAGAATGATATTGCTTCTTGTTCTCTTTTTCCTTGGGATTGAAAGTAAAGCCAAAAGCAATCCGAGATCCTCACTAGAACTGGAGGCTTTTTTAGAAGAGATTGGACAACCGCTTGTCGGAAATGGTGTAGGTTCTCCTGCTTGAGCAAAAGAGGTTTGACTAGAAACCCCCCAAGGTCCCTTCCACACTCTGTGATTCTATGTTCTATGTCCTTGTTTTCCTTAGATTGCTAGGATGCTGAGACTTTAGAAAGCATCCCAGATGATGAGCAACGAAGACGATTAGGAAGATGGTGTTGATCTTGCCAGGGGCCAGTAGAGCTGGCAGCAGATTCACACAGTGAGGAGGTTGGGGTTTGGGGAACATGGGCACAGTCCTGGAGTCTGGGGAAGGTTTGATGAGGGCTCTGCATCAGAGGTAGAAAATGGGGCCAGGGCTATCTGACAGGTATTAGCTGCCTTCGGAGTCGGACATCAGTGAGCAGAAAGAATAGCTGGAGCTGTTCCCAGTGTGTGCATGCACCAGTGCTGCCACGGGCAGGAAACGAATTAAGGAACAAGGGTAGACTTGGGAGTTAAAGCCACAGGTGGACAGGGAATGGCCATCCCACCATAGGGAATAAAAGAGGAGTGAAAGGGGGGACGTGGGGCTTGCAAGAGACAATTATTTCATTCCGGCATGCTTGCCAAGTATTGTGGCGTCGAAGCTGTCGGACTGGCACTTCTCCAAGCCTGGTGTGTAAAATTGTGAACTATCTTGAAAGACTGTTGGCCAGGACTTTTGCTGTGAGAGGAATTAAATAAAAGGGGTGGGGTTTATCAGGACGAGGAGTCGGCTCTGGTACTTGTTGGGGAAGCCTAGGTCAGAACAGATGGAAACTAGATATTTTTGATGAACGATTGCTGGAATTGGGTGTGTCTCATTGTATGAAAGGAAGGACTAGGGAAGATATCACAGCTTTCAATATCTATGGGGATTACTGGAAGATATTCCTACTTGAGCTGGGAGATATAAGACCTCCAAGGTTCCTTCCAACTGTTATTTTATTTGTTCTGAAGCGAATACGCGAAGCGCAATTTTCACACAAGACAAAAACTAATTTCAAAAAAATGTTTCCGACTTGGTTTTTCGCTCCTCAGGCACCGTCATAAGGATGAGAATAGCCCCCAAATGTCAAATGCAGATGTTTCAAGGGAAAAAAAAAAACCACCCTGAATAATCTTAAAATTAAAAGTTAACTCCCTAAATAAAATGTACTGAAATTTCGAGACAAATTGAAATCAGTGCAAAATTGAACCATCTTTTCCCCCTAAACTTTCCTGAAGACTTTAACTATCTGTCCCATTTATCTTTTTTCCACTTTGCTCTACATAATGCCCATTGATAACTTATCATCATGCTCCATTGTTCTCAGAAGCAAGTATGAGTTCGTTTAATGTATGCGGATGCAAGATGGTTTTCTTTAAAATTTAGCTTAAAGATCAGGAGTAGTGGGGTAAAACAACCCACCTGGAAATCTTCTGATATATTATATATATAGATATATATAATATACTATACTTATAGATTATATATATATATATATATATATGATCTTTGGTTATTTGCGGTTTCTCTCCGCGTAGAGTTGGAAATATCTAGGCGTCGTTTAGATGAAGTCTCATTCATCATCTTCGGCTTGTGTCTTCGGCAGGTGCTTCTCAGATGTGATGTGAGCTTGCAGCTGCTATATTCCTTTATACTACTAGTGGGGGTGTGAACTTGATTGGGTGGCGGGCTTGGCTTTTGGGGTGGTCTGATTGGGTGGGGGTGTCGTATCAGTGGTGGGGGTTTGGCTCTTGTTCTGATTGGTTAGGGGGTTGGCTGATGTTGTTCTTGATTGGCTGGGGGAGGTGTGTTATGTTATGGTGTGGGGGTTTGGTTGTACTCCGGTTAGTCTCGTTGCTACATGGGGGGGAGTGGATTTGAGCTGGTGAGCTGTGATCCTATTGTTTGGCTTCACGTCGTTCGTGCCACATCTCATGGTGGGCATCAGTTCCCTTCATGTTGTATGGGTTTGGGGGGTTTGAAACAGCAGCGTAGTGAGCAGCTGTGGTACGGGCTTATCGAACCTGGTCAGCGTGGTCGTTTAACCCCATCTTCTGTGTGGGTGTGAGGTCTGCTTTCTGCATGGAAGTGTGATGGTAGTTTCTTGTGTGGCCCTCGGGGGTGTGGGATGGTGTCCGTTATGTTAGGTACTCTTTTGTTATGAGGGCGGGTTTCCAAATGGCTGGTAGGCGGGATTGGGTGTCATCTCTCGTTTATTCATGCTGTCGTGGGCGTTTTTTTCTATCTATAGGGCTTCTTGATTATTCTGTTTGTTGAAGTGTTCAGTTTTGGCGATAGTTCTGGTATTTTTAAAGTCTCAATCTGTGTCCTGTGGCTTTGATGTTGGACCAGGGAGAGGTCGGTGTCTTAACCAAACCCCCCCCAGAACAGAAAAACACCCCCCCAGCCATAGGAACACAGCCAACCCCACAAACCAATACAGAACACAGCCAAACCCCCAACCAATGAGAACACAACACCACCAATCAGAAACAAAAGCCAAGCCACACACCCAATCAAGAGTCACACCCCCACTAGTAGTAAAAGGAAGAAAAAAATAGGAAGAAGCAAGCTGCAGCTCACATCACTCTGAGAAGCACAAGGCCGAAGACACAAGCCTGTGACAGATTGATGATGAGAATTCATCGAAACGTCGACTAGAGTATTGCCAACTATACTCCTGGGAGGAAAGAAACCCACGAAGAAGAAGAACCAAAGATCCACATACAAATACCCCGCGAAAACCAGAAAAAAAAAACAAAGGGATCCACCAAACCCACACCAGGAACAGACCACACCCAACCCAGCCAATCAGAACAAAAAAACAGCCAACCCCCCCCCAAAACCACAATACGAACACAGCCACCAAAACAATACAATGGGCACACACACCCCCCCCCAATCAGGAATCACGCCAAGCCCCCACCCAATCAAGGTCACACCCATCTAGAAGTCAAAAGGAAAAGAAGCAGCTGCAAGCTCACATTACTCCGAGAAGCACAATGGGCCAAGACACCAGCCTGAAGTGATGAATGAGGACTTCATCGAAAAGCGCTAGAATTTCCAATTTCTACGCGGGGACGGGGAAAACACGAAGACACTGAGACAAAGATCCCATACATCACTAAATACATCCATAGATTTAAGATATCAGGTATGTAGTCTTGGCGTGTTCGGGCTTTTACAATGTAAGATTGAGGAGTATGTTGGCAAAGTTTCGACGAGATCTCACTCGCCATTCAGGCTTCAAAGCGAAAAGCACCGCCTGAAGATGGCAAGTGGGACCTAGTCGCGAAACGTGGCCAATGATACTATTCAATCTTACACAGGAAAAGGACCCAAAAATATGCTACCTATTACCATAGTGTTCTCAAACATGAATGGGATCACCCCTACTGTCCAACCTCTTGTCATATACAAATCGACAGTAGCAACGGAACTATAGGGGTTCTGAGCTGGTGTTTCTGGCGATGGTTTATATCCAACTAGGGACCATAATCATGTTCTAAAAGGGAGGGAAGGAGGAGACCGAAAAACAAGGGAGGAGGAGGAGAACAATGAGCGCTCATTGGTGCTTTCGGAGCTAGTGTTTTCTTGCCGAGTTTCATTACCCACCTAGGTAAACCTCATAGTGCTAGAAGGAAGACGAGTTTGTGGAGAGGATGGAGTGAGATGAAGGAGAAGGAAAAGAAGAAGGAGAATTTGGGGTCCTTGCCAGGCTTTCGGGAGCCTGCAGAATAATGCATTCAACTGTGGCTCCTTGATGCTCCTCTGATCTGCAGAATATACATTATTGCACACGTATTATTATCCAACTAGGTAACATCATTAATGTTAGAGGGAGGTGGGATGGTGGAGACGAGGAGGAGGAAAAGGAGTAGGAGGAGGACACTATGGATCCTGAGCTCTTTGAGGTTGATAGGTAACAAGTATCAGATGTCCAAGGCGGGGGGGTTGCTCTGAGTTGGAGACGTGTTTGAGTGGAAAAAAGCAAGTGGAGGAAGCCAGTTTCAACTACTGACTGGTTAATTTAACAGGTGTTGCACTGGTTACCGGAATAGCTATGGCAAAAAGGTGGTAAAATCATGCCCAACCCACCCACTTAACCAATTGTCTTGTTGGCGATGGATATACTGCGCCTCAATGTGGACCTTAAGTTGAGGAACTATTGTGCTCTCCTTATGGAACTTCCAGGTGCAGAGCAACTCTAAAAGTTTTCACACAATTGCCGGTTTTTGCAGTCCACCCATTTGTCTGTGTCGATGTGTGTTTGTGTGTGTGTGATTGTTCTCCCCAGCACCATTCTTTCCTTTCTTGCGTGCTTGGATGGCACAAATATGAATAGGCCAATGCAAACACGAGCAAATTAGGCCTCATACTCAGGTAGATGACAATCACTTCAGGCATGGGGAGCGTTGATGGGTAAAGGTTAAAAGTGCCCCCTCGCACCTACAAAAACCATGTAGTCATTTACCCCAGGATTAAGGGGATGGTCCTCTCAAAGCTGAACAAACCAGCAAGATCCCAATGAAGTCTCCATGGTCATATGGCTGACATGACCTAACAACATGGAAGGTGCACCGGTCCCTATTTTTCTTACTGAATTATTACGTGCTTTGAACTGCAGGTGGCAAGAAGCTCGGACAAGTATGGGGGCGTAACCCATGACACAGTTCTAGGGATTCGAACCGCCACATTGCCACCTTTGGCGACAAGCTCAGGTGCTTAGCCACTGAGCCACCACGTCCCTCTCTTGATCGGTTACTAACTGTAAAGAGCGATCTAATGGAGAGACACAGGAACAGACCTCCCAAGGATTGCATGTCAGAAGGATGCAAAAAAGAATCATTCCAATTGAAACAGGTTCGGGCAGCAGAAAAGACAGGGGACACTTAGCGTTGTGACGCTTTCACTTTGGCCTAAATAAGTATGACGACTCGAGAGAGTCATAGCCAACCATTCTACACGTGAGAATTGAAGCCTATACGTAAATAACAATCAGAATTACAGATTAACAGAGTTGGAAGGGACCTTGC